>PVLA01002998.1:39078-155259 GCA_004027455.1 Hydrochoerus hydrochaeris
TTCTTCCAGTGGACATATTTAGCCCCTTTGTCAAATATCAGGTGGCTGAGTGTCTTTGTAGTTGTGCTTGCATCTTCTAATCTGTTCCATTGATCCTCAGGTCTATTTCTTTGCCAGTACCAAGCTGATTTGATCACTGTGGCTTTATAGTACTGTTTCAAGTCAGGAATTGAGATGCCTCCTGCCTTGCTTTTGTTGCTTAGAATTGCCTTTGCTATTCTAGGTTTCTTCTGTTTCCAAATGAATTTTAGTAGTGTTTTATCTAAATGTGTGAGGTATGTCAATGGTATTTTGATTGGGATTGTGTTAAATCTATATAACAGTTTTGGGAGTATGGCCATTTTCACAATTTTGGTTCTTCCTAACCAAGAGCAAGGAATATCCTTCTATTTTCTAATATCCTCTTCAATCTCCTTTTTCAGCGTAGTATAATTTTCAGCATATAGGTCTTTTACATTTCTAGTTAGGTTGATTCCTAAGTATTTCATTTTTTCACATGTTATTGTATAGGGCAATATTTCCATGATTTCTCTCTCAGTGAGTTTTTTGTTTGTGTATAGGAATGATATTGATTTTTGAGCATTGACTTTGTGTCCAGCTATACTGCTGAATTTGTTTATTACCTCTAGCAGTGTTTTAATGGAGTTTTTTAGGTCTTCTATATAGAGTATCATGTCATCTGCAAATAGTGATAATTTAACTTCTTCCTTTCCTATCTTTACTCCTTTTATTTCTCTCTCTTGTGTGATTGCCCTGGCTAGTGTTTCCAGAATTATATTGAAAAGGAGTGGTGATAGTGGACATCCTTGTCTTGTTCCTGATGTTAAAGTGAAAGCTTTCAGTTTTTGCCCATTTAGTATGTTGGCTGTTGGTTTGTCATAGATGACCTTTATAAGATTGAGGTAGATGCCATGTATTCCGAGTTTCTGAAGGGTTTTTATCATGAACATGTGTTGGACTTTGTTGATAGCTTTTTCTGCATCTATTGAGATGACCATGTGGTTTTTGTTGTTGGCTCTGTTGATGTGGTGTATTACATTTATTGATTTGCGTATACTAAACCATCCTTGCATTCCTGGAATGAACCCCACTTGCTCATGATGTATAATCTTCTTGATGATTTGCTGCATTCTATTTGCCAATATTTTGTTGAGAATCTTTGCATCAATGTTCATTAGTGAGATTGGCCTATAGTTCTCTTTTTCGGTTGGATCTTTTTCTGGTTTTGGTATCAGAGTAATACTTGCCTTCAGGAATGATTTAGGGAGGATTGCTTTTTTCTCAATTTCTTTGAAGAGTTTAAGGAGTACTGGCATCAGATCTTCTCTAAATTTCTTGTAGAATTCAGCTGTGAATCCATCAGGACCTGGGCTTTTCTTTGTTGGTAAGTTTTTAATTACATTTTCAATTTCAATAGCTGATGTTGGGTTGTTCAAAATTGCTATATCTTCTTGGTTGAGCCTTGGTAGTTCATATGTTCTTAGAAATCTGTCCACTTCCTCTGTGTTTTCCACTCTATGTGAGTAGAGATTTTCAAAGTAGATATTCATGATCTTTTGAATTTCCATGGGATCTGTAGTAATTTCTCCCTTTTTAGTTCTTATTGCATGAATTTGGGTTCTTTCTTTCTTTTTTTTTCTTTCTTCCTTCCTTTCTCTTGATAAGCTTAACTAGGGGTTTGTCAAGTTTGTTTATTCTTTCAAAAAACTTGGTTCATTAATTCTTTGTATTGTTTTTTAGTTTCAATTGAATTGATTTCTGCTCTAATCTTTACAATTTCCTCTCTTCTATGAGCTTTGCGTTTAGCTTGCTCTTCTTTTTCTCAATGCTTGAGATGGAGCATTAGGTTGTTTATTTGTGTTCATTCTGTTTTCTTGATATGACAGTTTATTGCTATATATTTCCCTCTCAAGTCCACTTTCATTACATACCACATATTACAGTATGTTGTTTCTATATTTTCACTGAATTCTAGGTATTGCTTTATTTCTTTTTTAATTTTATCCATAGCCTACTGGTTGTTCAAAAGACTGTTATTTAATTTCCATGTATTTATGCATGTTTTACAATTTCTTTTGCCATTAATTTCTAATTTCAGTGCAGTATGGTCAGATATTATGCATGGTATGATTTCAATACCTTCACATTTACTTAAGAATGTTTTATGGAAAATATATGGTCTATTTTGGAGAATATCCCATGTGCAGCTGAGAAGAATGTGTATTGTGATGTGGTTGGGTGGAACACTCTGTAAACATCTACTAAGTCCAATTGCTCACAGGTATGATTCAGTTCTGTTGTTTCTTTGCTGACCTTTTGTCCAGTTGATCTATCTCTTTGTGACAATGGGCTGTTAAGATCTCCTGTTATAATTATGGTCTTGTGTATCTGGTTTTTCATGTCCATTAGTATCTGTCTTATATAGTTGGGTGCTCCTGTATTTGGTGTATTTATATTTATAATTGTTAGTTCTTCCTCTTGAATTTTTCCACTACAAGTATGTAGTGACCTTCTCTATCTCTTTTAATCATTTTAGGTTTGAAGTTCACATTGTGTGCAAATAGAATAGCTACCCCTGCTTTTTTTCTGGGTTCCTGTTGCATGTAATATTGTTTTCCATCCTTTGACTTTTAATCTATGAGTTTCCTTTTGGGTCAGATGTATTTCTTGTATACAGCATATTCTGGGATCCTGTTTCTTGATCCATTCTGTCAATCTATTTCTTTTTATAGGTGAATTAAGGCCATTTATATTTATGTATATCACTGATATATATGGACTCGACTTTGCCATGTTATGTTCCAGTTGTTTTTTTTTGCTTTTCCTCTTATTTAATTGCTTATTCTACCTGGTGGTTTCTTTCTGTTGTTATTTGGGGGGTTGTGGTCATTTTTATCTCTGTCTAGTATGTCTTTCAGTACTCTTTCTAGGGTTGGTTTGTTGGACATGAATTTCTTCAGTTGTTCTTTGTCATGGAAGTATCTTGTCCCTCCATTAAATTTGAATGAAAGTTTTGCTGGGTACATCAGTCTTGGTTGAAGGTTGTTTTCTTTCTGGGCTTGAGATACCTCACTCCAAGCTCTTCTTGACTTGAGGGTTTATGCTGAAAAGTCTGCCATGAATCTAATGGCCTTTCCTTGATAGATGAGTTGTGTCTTTTCTCTGCCAGCTTTTAACATTCTGTTTTTATGCTGTATGTCTGAGATCTTAATTATTATGTGTCTGGGTGTGGATTTATGTTGGTTGTGACTGTTTGGTGTTGTATATGCCTCACTTATATGCATATCAGATTCTTTCCCCATGTTTGGGAAATTTTCTGCTATTATTTCTGTAAATACTTTATGTATGTCATTTGCCTGGACTCCTGTATCTTTGCTAATGCCCATTATTTTTATATTGTTGCTCTTGGCATCTTCATGAAGCTTGCGGATTGTCATTTCATGCTGCTTTGTTATTTTTAAAAGTTCTATCCTTTCCTGATCACTAACTGTGATCCTGTCCTCAAGGTCTGAAATCCTATCCTCAGCTTCCTTTAGGCGGTTTTGCACTCTTTCAATAGAATTTTTTGTTTCTTGGATGTCTCTTTGAGTTTGTTTCATGAATTCTGCTTGTTTTCTGTATTATTCATTCAAAGTTTCAATCAGTTTCCCATACTCCTGTACTTTTTTCTCTATTTCTTCTTTAGCTGCATTCAACAAGTCCTTTACTAAAGTTGTTATTTCTATCTTTACATAGGAGAGTACTTCTAATTTGATTTCCTCTATAGCCTGATGGAGTTTTTTTTTATTTCACTCACTATCTTTTCAGAGATTCTCGGTGTGTTACTTTTGGGCTCCTCTATTTCAATGTCTCTTATATTTGATTCTGGTGAACTATATGTTTGAGACTGCATTTTGCTTTTTCGTTTTGTCATTTTCACTCTGCCTGATGTTTTCTATGTGTAGGAGGGGATCACACATACTCTTTTCAGACTCACCAAAGTCTTACAATTAGTTGTAGGGAGTTTTAGTACTGGCCCTATGTATCCCCTGTACACCTGTATTTTAGGGGCATACTCACCACACTGATACAGTTAATCTGCTGTAGTCCAAGGTATGCCACCTGGGAGCAAAGTTCCAAATTTTTTCACACTAACTGGAGCCTGCTGAGGTGTTCTGATATTCCAGGTGGGAAGGCAGGCCCAGCAGAAGTGGTCCAGGGAAGTTTTCAGTCTTGGGGTGGCCTTCTTGATGTTACTGGTGGCAGGGAAGGCCCTTGGGGGAGATTACATGCAGCCTACCTCTCAGGAGGGCTTCCTCAATGTTCCTGGTGGCAGGGTGGGCCCTCGGGGGAGGTTTCAGGCAGCTTACACCTAATGCAGGCTTTTGCTAAGTTCTCAGTGGCAGGGTGGGCCCACGGTGGATATTCCAGGCAGCTTATCCCTGATGCAGGCTTCTGCTAAGTTCTCAGTTGCAGGGCAGGCCCACGATGGAGGTTCCAGGCAGTCTATGCCTGATGCAGGCTTCTGCTAAGTCCCTGGTGGCAGGGCAGGCCTACGGGGGAAGTTCCAGGCAGCTTATGCCTGATGCAGCCTTCCACTAAGTTCCCAGTGGCAGGTCGGGTCCACAGGGGAGGTTCCAGGCAGCTTATGCCTGATGCAGGCTTCTGCTAAGTTCCCATTGGCCATGTGGAACTCTTTATTGGAGCACAAGATGAAAGTAAAAGTGTGTGCCCCTACATACACTGGTCAGAACATTCTAACATATTATGAAACAAATGGAAAAGGTAGTAAACATTTGACAAAAAGTCTCATTACTCTATTACAATGATCTGTTTTGTCCATGGATTTCCATGTCAATGTCAGCATTATTAAGCCTGGGTGGGTGGTTCTGACACAGGATAGTTCTGACACAGATAGGAGGCCTATGTCTGTTTCCATTGCATAATAAAATCATTTATAGGCCATAAAACTAACAAAGAAGTAAACAAAGCATATATTGTATGGTATAGATATAAAATATCCCCTAAACATCCCATATACTTAGAGATGTGGTTTTTTGGAAGGTGATTGAATCATGAAGATATTATACTACTTATGACTTCATAGCTGAATGTACCATTAGGAGGTCTGGCCTGGTCAGAAGAGGTGGGTCACTAGGAGAGTGACCTGGATAGATGTGATCTTGTCCTTGGCTGCTCCATTCTTTATTTACTTCCTGGCTGCCATGGGTTGAACATCTTTCCTTCACCAGACCCTTTTGTCATGCTCTTTCTGCCTTGGAGCAAATCAGCTGCAGACTGAACCCTTAGAAACTGTGAGTCAAGATAAATCTCTCCTCTTTAAATTGTAGGTATTGGGTATTTTTTTTTCCTAGTGTTCGAAAATGATGAAAAGTGAGGCCATTGCTGTAACTTCATGTGACTATGTGGTTTGGAAGCCTTTGAAATTGGTTTGTGAGAGTTTAGAAAGCTTTGAAGATGTGGGCTAGAGAAATCCTAGAATGCTTTAAGCAGAGCCTAAGGGGGTGATTTTGGTCAGAGACAAGAAGACCAGAATGCATATAGCTTTGTAGAGAGTGAAGGCCAGGCTCAGGAGACTTCAGCTGGGAATGAGGACTCAATTGCAAACTAGCCTAGAGACTATGTATGTTTTGTTTTGGCAAAGAATGTGACTTTGTCTATGTCCTAAGATTTTGTGTGAGGTTGAATTTAAAAGTGGATTTATTAATCTGGCAGAGAAAGTTTCAAAGCAGTGCAACAAATAGGCTGTGGCATGGGTGCTGCTGGCTGTTTTTAGTGAGATCTACATTCAGAATCAGGAGCAAAAAGCAGAGCCAAAAGGAAACTTGTGAAGTTGGGAATAAAGAGAATGTCATTACTGAAAAGATCAGGGCCATTGAAAAAAACCAAGTACTCTTCATCAGTATATAGGAAAGATGCCTTGAGGGCATTACAGAAATTTGCCAGACACTTCCTACTTCAGGCTTAATAGTGGAAAAAGGTAAATTCCTTTTAAATACTTTGTTTTGAGACAAAAAACCCCAGGGAATCCTTCTCATTCAAGGATGCCTTGGGAAATGTATCCCTGAGTTCAGCCACTCAAAAATTGCTGTAGCCATGTTCCAAGGGGGACAAGCTACTGCTCAAGTTGGCACTAGACTTTGACATCATCTGTATGGTCCTTATAGATATGCGGAAAACAAGAGTTATGAAATCATGGAGGTTTCCATCCAAACTTTAGAGGAAGATCTGGGAGGTCAGGCAATGTGCCCTTGAGAGGGTGACATCTTGATGCTTCAAGATGTGACAGTGAAGCCAAACATGCAGTGGAGGCCCTAGGAAGTTAGAAATGCAAAAAAGTAGAAAATTTCCTTAAGAAATTTCATTGAGTGGAGTCCAAGCAAGAGTCCACACGGGGCGCTATAAGCATTGCCTTAGGGATGGGGCCACCCAAGACTTTTAGAGTTCACATCTCACCCCAGTCTGCCCCAGATGGACATTAAGCTACAGGAGTTGATGTTTACCCAGCTAGTTTTTTTGTCTTGCTTTGGTCCAATTCTTTCTATTTCCCTATTTCTCCCTTTTGGAATGGGAATGTTATCCTTTGTCACCGTGTGTTGGAAGTGATTAACTTTTTATTTTTATATAGGCTGACAACTAAGAATATGCTTTGAGTCTCAGAGGACTTTGGACTTGGACTTTTCAGAAATGCTGGAGTTATTAGGATTTTGAAGGCTCTTAGAGATGAACTAAATGTATTTTGCCTAATGAGATGGGTATGAGCTTTTTGGGGCCAGAAATGGAATATATGGTTTAGATCTAAAATGTCTCCCCAAGGTTTTATGTGTTCAAAGGAGGGACTTTTGGAAGGTTATTGGATTATAGGGACACTATATCACTGAGGAGTTCATAGTTTAATATGACATTAGAAGTTGAGGCTTGGTCAAAAGTGGGGAGTCAGTAGAAGCATAATTTGGAAGGGTACATTTCTGTTCCTAATTTCTTCCTTTTTTCTCTGATTTTTGGCCTCCATAGGTTGGGCAAGTTTCCTCCACTAGGTTCTCTCACTGTGCCACTTCTTACTTGGGTCAAACTAACTAAATGTTCAGAGGACTGAATCCTCTGAGACTGTGAGCCAAAATAATTCTCTTCCCTGTTAAATTGTGGGTGTCAGGCATTTTGTTCCTATGATGGAAGAGTGACAAATACATTACTCCACTTTTATTTAAAATTTTGATCTTTTTGGATCATGTGTTTCGATTTTTAAAAAAATATTGCATTGAAATTTCATTTGCATTTAAGTGTTTGGTGCCTTTAATTTCTATGTGTGAGGTGAATACCTTATTTGCCTCATTCTAATCCCAGTCCTAGATTATTAAGAATGTTTATTATAGTTTTTGTGTAGATATCCTCCCAAAGTTGCATGTAGTGTGATGTGGGGCTTTTTCAGAGGTGACTGAATCTAGAGTGTGTGATGCTGAGATTAAGGGTGTGTGATAACTAATGAGCCCACTGATTGGTTTGGCACCTGCACTAAACTCAATAGTCTAAATGAGATAAAAAAGGAAAAAAGAAGCTGCCATTGTCACTTGTCCCTTGCTTGTTTTGCTACCTTCTGCCCATCATGAACTGTTTCTCCTCTGTGATGCCTGTCTGCCATGCTAACTAGGGACTGAAACCTCTACAGACCGTGAGCCAAATAAATCTTCCCTTTTTAAATTTTGGATGTAGGATATTTTGTCTCAGCAATGAGAAAAGTAACTAAAAATGTTGACTAAATAATGGTTCATTTAAAAATTAGTCACAAATGAACAAAAGTAAACTAACAAGATGAAATTTATTTGGGATAAAAGTAAGTCAGAAAATCTAGAAAAACAACTTTGTACATTCAGATTTACCAGGTTATCATCAAGTCACAAGAAAAGGAATTAGGAGGTTAGTTAACTGTAGTTGCACCATTTGCTACAAGTGTCATTCTCTTATTCCACCATTAATGCAATTCAGACTGCAAAAAACAGGAATTTACATTAGGAATTTTGTTTTAGTCTGGTCAGACCACTAAAGAAAGTCTAAGTTGTACTTTTAGAGATATATTTTGACCAAGTAGAGAATATTCAGGAGACTAAGAGAAGGAAGTTGAAATTTCATCATATAAAGAATAATTGGAAAAAAGAGAAGAACTTGTTTTGGAAGAAAAGATCAAAAGTATTGGAGGCAATATAGTGATTTTCAAATATAATAATTGCAATTCTGGCTACACATTATAGTCACATGGAGAGCTTTAAAAATTTTCAGTATCCAGGCCACATTTCAAGACACATTGGAATTTTTCTAGTGAGTTCTAGGCATCAAGAGTTAAGCTTCTTTGATAGCTCCAATATGTGCCCAAATTGGAGAGCCACTGATTTAAATGGATGTCAGTAGAAGGAAATTAGCCTTATTTTTTCATGTTTTGTGACACAGATGTAAACCCTTCATGTGGAATCCTTTATACTTTGGCTAAGTATAAAAAGTAGATTTGAACTTATGCATTCTAAATATGCCTTGAGAGGAGGAGACCTCCATCACAGTGGTAGTTCGAGTAAGGTTTTGTGTCATAGAGAAAATGACTGCTTTGGCTGGGAGAATCAATTATAACATTTCTAATATTCTTTTCATTTTAATGATTCAATTACTCTGTGCCAGTATTTTTAGTTATCCATTTTAGAATGCATATCCTTTGGCTCACTTTGATCTTAGAAGTTCATCTATTGGCCAGTCTTTTGCTTACTTTGATATTAGAGGTTCATGTGCTAACCAACCTATCCAATTCTGCTCTTCTACTTAATTAAGATAGATTAAAACTTGTATACTTATATTTTCAATGAAAGCTATTAGTTTGTGATATCTTCTTGATAATCTAATTACATAGGTGCAAGTGACTTTGTAAAAGTGAGCATTTGACAGACCATTTCTAATCATTCTTTGTGCATAGTACATACTGTAGCATTTTAGATAAGACTTCAGAATTAAGCTTTAATTTTAATTATTATTTTAGAGTTTGCAAAGTTTTTATTTTTTAATTTCTTTTTGTTTTTGCTACACCAGTACATGTTTACAATCATAATGTTTACATTCCTCATGTGGAATTGGTACATGTATGTAACACATCTTAATTCCTTTACTTCATCCTTCCCACCTCCTCCTTCCATCTCCTTCCCATTTGAAACCGATCTATCACCCTACCTCCTATTATGTAGCTTTGCTTTTAATTTATAATTTGGGTTTCTCATATTATAAACCATGCAATATTTAATCTTGTGTGTCTGATTTAGTTCACTTAACATTATAGTCCAGAGGTATATCCATTGTCCTAGAAATGACTGAAATTTACCCTTCTTTATGGCAGAGTAATACTCCATTGTGTGTTAATACTACATTTTCTTCATCCATTCATGTGTTGATGGAATTGCAGACTGCTTCCAGGATTTAACTATTCTGAGTTGTGCTGCTATAAATATGGCTATCCATGTATCACAGTAATATGATGTCATTAATTATTTCAGGGAGGTACCTAGAAGGGAATTGAAGGAATGTCAAATGGAATGTTTAGTTTTGTTCTTTGAGGAATTACCATACTGATTTCTATAATGGTCATACTAGCTTACATTCCCATCAGCAGTGCAGAAAATCTCCTTTTATTTTTATTTTGTTTTGTTGTATTTTAAAGAGAATAAAATCAAACAAAACAAAAAGAATAAAACTAATCATAATAGGACAATGAAAGCAATATAGGACTTCAAAATGAATTAATAGGAAATCAATAATGGCTACCATAATGTCTCTTGTTTTCTTCAAAATAGCCATCCATATCAGCAGATGTAATAAAATCAAACAAAACAAAACAGAAAAAAACCTATCAAGACAAAAGAATGAAAGCATGTTTTAAAGAGACTAAAATCAAACCAATTAAAACAGAATAAAGCCAATCAAAACAAAACAGTGAAAGTGATACAGGATTTCAAAACAGGGTAACAGGAAACCAACAATGGCTACCATAAATGCCTCTTGTTACCTTCAAAGTTGCTGCCCATACCATCAGACATAATAGAATCAAACAAAACAACACAGTAAAACCAATATTGAATAAAACAAAACAGTAAAATGGAACAAAGCAAAACAGTGAGAACAACATTGGATTTCAAAAACAAGCCAGAAGAAAATCCCCCATATTTGCTATATTGCCTATTGTTATCCTCTTAATAGATGTTCAGACCACTGGCCTTAGGCCAACAATATAAGCATTAAGTTGTTTTTGTACCTCAATTGCTATCAACTCAGCCTGTCTTCTGAACTTAGAAGCGGAGGTGGTGTTCTTGTCTCCCATCCACATGCTGCTTGTCTCACAAGAAGGGCAAATAGGCTTCTTGTTACTCCTCCCAGGCCAAAGTATGGCTTCTGTTTACTCACGAGATGGGTAAATTGACCTGTTTCTCCTCCTGGGCCCTGCATGGATTGTGCTGGCTCATGGGAAGAGTGAATTGGCTTTAATTATAATCTTAACATAGAAGCAACAAGTTACAATTTTACCTCCCAAGGACATTTGGCAAAGACATAGTCAATACACAGAATTATCATTTGTTTATTTAAATAGCATACTTACTTCTTATTCTTCAACTGAGTGACAAAGTGGGAAGTGATATATATATATGTACATTATATCTGCTGAGATAATAAAAACTTGAAGTTTAAATGCCACACCAAGAGCTAGAATCATTACATACTTAAGCAATGGTATTTAATGAAATTAACTTCCTTCCAGAATTAAGATCTCAATTTATGTATATTTATTTCCAAATACTCTTTCCTCAGTAGCTTACTGCTTCTTATTACACTCAAATATTTAAAATCACTTATTTAAACCCATAACCTATATATACAATATCTGTTAACTCTTGGAAATTTCCCTTAGAAAGGAAAAATACCCATTTATGCTGAATAATGAAAAAATTATTAACAAACATAATAATTCACCTAAAGTGATAATTCACTTAAACTCCGTTATTAATGGAGCTCTAACCTAATTATTTGTCATCCTTCAGGTTATCACTAATATTTAAGTTGAGAAGTTGAAAAACTGTGAAAGAGCACAGGTGAGGGTAAATTCATTATCCTTGCTTCCAAAGCCATTGTTTGATTCAATAATATTTGTGGAGTGTCTACGGGGCAGAGGCGCACTGTCTTCAGTGATTGGCACACATTGTAAATCAGGTTGACCAAGAGTCTCCTATTATGGAGCCAGGGAACAGATGATTAAGAAATTAAATGCACAAATGAATAAATGACACAATTCTATGCACTGATAAATGCTATGAAAGTGATGTAAGTAAGGTAGAGACTAGAAAGCGATAGGACAAAGGTAATGTCATTTAGAGAGGTGGGAAGATCTATTTGAGACGGTCCTGTTTCAGTAAAGACCTGAGTTAGGTGAGTCAAGGAAAATAGGAAGATGGGAGACAAGGGGTATTGCGGCGATATTCCAAGACGACTGCCAGTTATCCTTGGTTCCTGGTATTTAAAATCTTAATAGTCCCTGCACAGGCCTATGTTGAGGATCATTCTATATAATTTTTTTTGGGAAAATCATTTCATAATTAAATTGTGATCAGGGCTTGTCCGAGGCCTAGTATCTTGCAGTGGGAGCTGGCTATGGTATGTGGAAACATAACTCCCTCTGCCTCCATCACAATGGGGCCTCAGTGGTTCTGTGATGTAGAGACACCACACAGCAAGATTACATTAGCTGAGGATACCCTGGTTCCTTGAGAACCCAGTAGTAGTAAAAATGGGGTTTCATCTTGGGGAAAGAGAAGCTCTCTTGTCACCTGCCATTTCCCGCTGTCCTTGTCAGCATAAAGACCATCATCAGCATAAGATCACCATTGCCCTCTGAGTGATCCGATAATCCTCTCACCATTTTCCTTAATCAGTAAATGTTGAGGGTCTGGGTGCCTCAAGGTCCTTTGTTCCCCAAGAATAACTACTCATCCCAGTTCCCTGCTGCATCTCCATTTTGTCCCTTGCTCTTCTTTTTCCCTCACGTACCATAGTGCCTTGTGAGTTACTGGAGACTCACTGCAGGGGTCTATGTCACCAAAGATGCAGTGGAAGTGACAGTGCATAAATCCTCTGGAATGTTCTTTGGGGGAAGTCAGCTGCTTAGTATGAGGATACACAAGTGACTTTATGGAGGTGGTCATGTCATAAGAAATGGGGGCCTCTGCCAACAGCCAGTACCACCTTGCCATCTGTGCGAGTAGACTTGAAAGTGGACTCTTCTATGCAAGCCTTTAGATGATAACATCCCTGGGTGACATCTTCTGGAATCCCAGGGGACACTTGAGCCTGAGTTCACTGCTGAGCCCCTCTTGGCATCTTGACCACAGAAACTGGTATAATAAATGCTTACTCTTTTATGTCATTTTTTTTTGTACTGCTGCAGCTTGAACCCATGGCTTTGCACATATTAAGAGCTACATCCTCGCCCCTATCTTGTGTTCTAAATCATGAAGTTTTGGAGTATTTCTTTATGCAGAAATATATAACTAGTACACGGGAAAATAATAAGTGCAATATCTTTCAGGAAGGGCTAACTTGGCACGTTAGAGGAGCAGTGAAAAAACCAGGGTGGCTAGAGGCTTATGGGGCAGGACATTTCTGACAATGACCTGTTTTTGTTAAATAGGAAAAGATAACTTAAAATTGTGCAAGTACTCAGTACAAATGTTTTGCTCACATTTCTTTACCTTAGTTTTTGTAACTCATGTAAATTATGTATTTAAAAAATGTCTGGTTGAAGTCTGTACATTGTATAAAATACTATATTTTAGACGTGACTGGGCTACTTACCTTTCCAGCTGATATTTTTGTAAGACAGAGTATGAGAATATACAAGGAAAACAAAATAAAACAAAGCAAAAAAACCTTCAAACGAAGCCAAACTACCCCATGCTTTCAATACAGATCACTTATGTGAAAAGACCTGGGGCTTTCCCCCTGCTAGTAAGCAAGCAATGAGTTCCACAGCAGATACTAGCTGGATGGCATGTCATTTAGTTCAGTTCACCCCTGGCATGACCTGTCTTGAAGTAGTACCAGGTTCCACAGGCTGAGAGTTTAGATCTCAATCTCCTCACCCCCCCACCTCAGATGCCAGTTGCCAGCTCAAGGCTGCTTTACCTGTGCCTCCAACTGACCAGCTATGAACTTAAGCTTCTTATGATCCCCTCCTTGGGTTTGAATAGTTTGCCTATTTATGTTTACTGGCTCATTATAGAGAATATTACAATGGGCATGGATGAAGAGATGCACAGGTCAAAGCACGCAGGGAGGGCATACAGATCCTGTGCCCTTGCTGGGAGGACCACCCTCTGGCAGTCTCCCGTGTTCTGTTTCCATGAAGCTCTCAGAAACTCAGCCTTTTGCATTTTACTGAACACTTCATTGCATTGGCATGAATGAGGCATGGGTAAACTTATAGAAGTGTGACTGGACAAAAGTATGATGTATTATAAGAGATGGTGTAGGGAAGCCCAGTAAGTCCTGTCTGATGAAGTTCTGGCCTTTTTGTTCAGCATTCTTTCCCTCTGGGTAAGGATACAACCCCTGCCGAAATGGGGATTTATGACCACTAGCAAATGAGGCCAGTCAAAGGATTTGTTTATGGCCAGGTCCAAGGCAGAAAGATAGGGGAAAATTCAGAGCTTGTGCTTTTCCTTGAGGGGGAGAATTTCTATGCCTGCCTTGAAGAGGGATTTATGATGCAGGAATTGTGGGTGAAAAAAATGTACTATATAGCTATAATCACACAGGTGAATGCTTCAGATAAACTAACCATCATAAAACGTGACAAAAAAACCTAAATTCTCCAAGGATTAATGTTATATAGAGTGGAAATAAATAATAAAAAAGTCTATGCAGTAATATTTGGTTATTACTAATGATTAGACACATAGGGAATTTTAAGGATAAAATAAAAACAGCAAATGCTTTTTTATAGAAAAAAATCTCTGAGAATCTCTATGCTTTCTGATTGATAATTAAACCAGATTTTCTCGGAAGCAATATGTCATCAGCCAATTGATTTTTGGATCAGGCCAATGTCCATGGAAGAGAAGAAGAACTAGAAAAATCAATTTTCATGGATTAAGGCTTTGTTTATCTTTAATAATCAATCACTTGCTAGGTTTTTACCATTGAGGAAGAGAAAATAATTCTGCAAAGTGATTTTTTTCCTGGCTTTTCTTGCATTCCTGTGGGAAGGCTAGGCCTAGTTTAAATTTTGCATGAAGGCTACTGGGGGTTTCCTCCAGAGGCTGCCTCTCATGATCATGGAGAAAGAACCCTTTGATCACCACTTTCTAGCCACCATTCCCATTTTCCAACTAGTCAGCCAACTAAACAAGAAAGCAGGCTTTGGGCCTCTAGCTTGAATTTTTGTTACTCTCTTTTTAGAGGTTTAAAAGACACTTATTTTAATAGTATATGGAATTCCAGCGCAGGCCTTTGAAAATGAAACAGAAGACTTGCTTTATTAACCTGGCTTAACTGTTAGCTGGTGCTATAGTTTGATGATGCTTATCTCATTCAAAACTCAAACTGCAGTTTAACCTCCATTGTGGGGTAAGAAGAGGGTAGAAACTTGATCTGACTGTAGTAGGCAGAGATGGAACATCCAGGAGGTGATTAGACTCACACAAGGTCATCAGAGGGGAGTACTCAGTACTACTTGTGGCTTTGTAAGAAGAGAGATGAGAGGGCTCGAGGAAAATGCACACGTGTCCCTTGCCATGAGATATCCTGGGCTCTGCCAGTAACAAAATTTACCACCACATGCAGTTCTTTGGCCCTGGACCAGAACTGTGAGCCAAACTTTATTATGCCTTTTCTGGTCTATGCCAGTGTATTATGAATGATAAAACATACTAACACAGCTGGGAAGAAACAAACGGATTTTAGATGATGGTGGGATGATCCTTTATTTTGAGATACATCTTACAGTAGGGTCTACAGATTGGTGGGTGATTGGAGGGGGTCTTGTTATTAATTGTATAAGTCCTTAGTTACTTTTTTTTTGGTGGGTGGGTGAGTACACTAAGTTCCTTTCTGTCTTCTTTCTCCATCTCATCAATTTAACTCTCTGCTTCCTTCCCTCAGGATTTTAACTTTTCATGAGTCATTTTGTTTCACTAGAAACAACACTTTGCAAACTGTGAGTAAGATTTCTATAGGACACCTGCCTCTTTTAGCATGTCCCTTCTACATTATTAAGCTATAACTCTTTTCCTTCCCCAGCTTTAGTCAGATTATCACATGCCCTATTTCTTATCACCATGATTTAAGTAAAATGCTTGTTATAGAAAAGGGAAGCATTTATTTGCATAAAATCTGCACACACACATATGCACATACACAAACACAATGCTGTGTTGTGTGCCCATCAGTTTGTGTTTCTATCTGTCTTGTGAGTAGAGGCACTGACCGCCTTCATCCCAGGTTATTCTTTCATGGATGCTTGCATAGGCAACAGTCTTGAAATATTCAGACAGTGTCTTCCTTTGGAGAAAAGAGTTTCCTGTTTTTTAAAAAAGACTGAGGGTTTCTAAACTTTGGTTAGTCTCCTGTGATGTAACTCACTGTGTATACAGATGTTATCTGATTGTTTTCATGTTGCACTGTGAGAATTGGGAACTTGGGACTGAAAATACCATTTTTACTGTGATTTATAAAGTCCTTCACAGTGCTGGGACTAGGGTAAGACGATAGAGGCATTTGAAGTGAAAATTTTGAGGAGACCCTCCTTTTTTGAAGGCTGATCTGCACTTGCATGACCCTAAGGGTAAGAGTACCCTCAAAGATTCATTCTTGGCCCCTCTCCTTTACTCTAATGCCACTCTACCTAATCTTTTGTCACTGGCATTGGAGTTTCATACCTGCTGCAGCATCCCTGATACTGTGATAAGCTAACTTCTTATCTGGGAAGTAGAGTGAAATCTCAGACTTTTTGCCACTCTAGACAGCTTTGCCAAGGAGACTGGGATGTTGAAAGAGTTATTTGTGATATGACAACTTGAATGGATTAATAAATACCAAGGGGATTAGTGCAGTGTCAGTGTATGACATAAATGTAGGTTGAAAACTGAGGGGGGATAGGGGTAATACCAACCAATAGGTTTGCAACCTGGAGGGGATAGATTGGGAAAGAAAAAGGAATCTTCCTTTTTGTTTCCTTGTAGGAGCTCTGGTCTTCACCATTGCCTTTGGGCATTTGTCTTCAGTTCTTTTGGGTTTCCCTGCAGACATTTTACCCTTTCAACATGGAGAATTTGGCTTCCAAACATGGACTCATGGAACTCTGCAGCAAGCTCCAGCTCTTGGACCTTTGACTGGATCCTTTGGCTGTTCAGTGTGCAGCTGGCCATATTGCATTCTTTTACCTTAGTTCCACAGGCAGCCATTTTGGGACTATGAATTAGATGTGGGTGAAGATGTGGGGTTGTGAAGAGGAAGAGTACAGCCTTTGTAGATTGATTAAAGGATTTGAATAAAGTTCATAGGAACATGGACTAAATAGTATGGTCATCTGTGCAATGAGTGTTTATCCTCTTCGGTCCTTTTAATGAGGAGGGGTTGGAGAGGTGCTTATGGGCAAATACCAGGAAGTAGGGTTAAAGAATGTTTCTCAAAGATTGTCATTAACTATGTTGAATAGGAAAATTCTTGTTAGTTTGGCAGGTAGTCTCAAGCATATCTAAGAATGAAGATTTTTCTTGGGTGAACAGAAAATAGTCTGCGACTGTTTTCAGGAATCAGTTATGGAGATACTTTTTGAGATTTGTCTTTCATTAGGGTTTACAAATATGTAGGTATTTAGAGTGATTTTGTATTGTATTCTATAGTTCTTAAAACATCAATTAGAGCTGAAACAAAGAAATTTGTGACTGGTATAGGCAGAAATAAAACAAATCATTAGCACATTGGCTCATTTCCTTGGGAAGACAGAGGAAAATATATACAGATATTCCTTATGTAGCAACCTGTCTGTTTAATAAATATTCAGAATTGCAACATGGGCACACTGTTTGGACCTGCCATCTGCTGCTTGTATTTTTGACCCATATTTAGACTTAGGATGCAGGAATATGAGTAGCAGTGTGGGCTATGGTGGCTTCTACACTCCAGTACTGTAATTTTGCTGATTGTACTGTACAGTACAGTACCGTAGTTTTATGTTATCTTATACATTAGAGTACTGCATGTAAAGATTATGCAAATAAAAGCAAATTCATCAAGATGGAGTTTCCTTTGACCATTTCTTATATAAATACTATATATAAGTCCTTATTTTGTAAACAGTTCATTTAAGATCCTGCACACAAGAACAGAGCTTGGTCATTAAACAAGGAATATCTGTTATAAGAACATGAACAAACAAGGCAAAAATGCCCTAAAAGCTCTCAGCTCTACCAAGGCTGATCTTTAGTGCATTGATGAGGAGGAAATAAAAAGCAAAACAGCTGGATTATAGGAGGTGATAAAAGAAGAAACAAGGGGAAAAAGATGGCAGAGTGATACCATGGTAGAGAGTCTCCCTGAGAAAAACAACTCAGATGCTAGAATTTAACTCCATGGAGAAGACCAGATGAAAGGAGAGGGATTCTTATGACCCAAGAAGAATCTGAGGAAAAAGAAAAAGAAACAAAAAAAAAAAAAAAAAAAGAAAGAAAAAAAGGAAAAAAAAGCGTGGATGGAGGGCTGGAGCTGGTCCTATGTTGTGCTACACAGAGGGCTGGAGCTGGACATGCTCCCATCGACCCAGGCCCATGCTGTGCTGGGTACAGTTGGGTGACTCATGATTGAGCTGGGGTTGTGGTCCTACTGAGATCAAGGGTTGGTGAGCCCGAGACCCTTGGTGGAAGGAGGTGCCGCAACAGGGAGTGGAACCAATGAGGTGAGCTGCACTGACCTGTGGTGAGTGCTGAGAACTGGGTCCTGCAGAGGGGGTGACTGGCTTTATTACATATTTGAGTTGGGCAGGACAGGCCTGAACTGGCAACTGCAGTGGCATCAATTGGCTGCTCCTGGCCCAAAGCGGACTGGTGGGATCTGCTTGGGCTGGGTAATGCCCCTGGTCAGGACCCAATAGCCAGGGATGAAACAGTCCCAAACCTGTGACATCCACAGGGCACAGACTAATGTGCTGAAGGCACTCACTGGTTGACTGGCTCAGAGGAGAGGATCCAGCCCACATCACCCCTGCATGCACTTCAAAGATCAACAGCAAACTGGAGAGGGCAGCAATCAACTAGACAGTATGCTTCAGAAAAACAATAAGCAATATGGAAAGGACTTGAGACCTCCACCATACACCTGTCTGAAAGAAACCAGAAACATGACAAGACAAAGAAACAGCAAAAAGCCTCCAGCCACTGACCCAGGGAAAATAAATCCAGGAGAAGTAAATACAGAAGAGATCAAGGGCAGCAAACATGCAATATCAGACACAGCCTCAACAGAAATAAAGAAATACTTCTGTGACCTCATTGATGAACTTAAATCTGAAATTCTAACTCAAGTGAAGCAAGATATAAGAAGATTAATAAAAGAAATGCTAAGTACCTCTCAAAAAGACACAGATGGAAGAATGGAGGAACCCAGGGAAAGAAGAGAAGCATTTGATGAAGAATATAAGCAAAATCTAGAATACATGAAACAGACCCAAAGAGAATATCAGGAAATTAAAAACTCCATTGGAAGCTGGCAAAGCTTTTTAACAGAAACTGAAGACAGACTTTCAAAACTTGAAGATAGATTTGCAGTGTGTAATCACGAAAGGAAAGATCTCTGAAAAATAACAAGGAACCAGGAAGTAATGATACAAAGGCTAGAAGATGACAAAAGGATCTATAACTTTAGAATAAAAAACATGAGCAAAGAAGCAGGGACAAATACAAGTGAAATAGAAAGGTTATTAACAGAAATAATTAAGAAAAACTTCCCAAGCACAGGAAAAGGAAATGACATTCAGATATATAAGAGTCATACAGAACTCCAGCCAGCTACAACCAAAACAGAACTACACCCAGAAATATAATAATGAAGATCCCAGAAATTTATCACAAGAACAGAATATTCAAAGTGGTCAGAGAAAAGAAACAGATTACCTTTAAAGGAAAACCCATCAAAATCACAATAGACTTCTCAACACAAACTATCAAATCAAGAAGAGCTTGGAGCAAAGTATTCCAAGCCCTGAAAGAAAATAACCTCCAACCCAGATTGATGTACCCTGCAAAACTATCACTCAAAATTAATGGAGAAACAAGATGTTTCCATGACAAAGAGGAACTGGGGGAGTTTGTGACCATCAAACCAATCCTACAAAAAATACTGAAGGAGGGGCCAGGGATTTAGCTCAGTGGTATAAGTGCCTGCCTGGCAAATGCAAGGTCCTGAGTTTGGTTCTGAGTTTGATCCTGGTACTTAAAAAAAACAACAACCAAGAACAAAGCAAACAAACAAACAAAACCCAAACATTGAAGGACATTCTAGAGAGAGAGAGAGAGAAGAAAATCACCAGGATTCCAGGAACAATGGCAGAAAAGCCTCAATGAATGGCTAAAGTAGAATGAAGGAGAAAGGTAAACAACAAAGACAGAAAAACAGCATAGCAGAGATGAGGCAGAGAAGATTGGCTATAATGTGTAATACAGATGACCTGGATACACTAATAAAAAGAAACACAGGCAGAGTAAATCAGGAGATAGGGTCCATTGAGATGCTCTGAATAGAAAATACAACAAACCTGAAGGAAGGTTAATGAACTGAAAGTCAAAGTCAAAGGTGAGAAAACAATTCTCTATGTGACAGGGAACCAGAGAGAAATAGGGACAGCTCATCCAACAGCTGCAGATAGGTTGGAAACCTATGACACTTTTGTGCAGTGGAGAACTACTTTAGTATGTAAAGCAACACAGCTTGTGATCAAGATCAGGGGTAAAAAGGTTCAGAAACAGGTAGATAGTGGGTTGCCCCCCTTATCTAAAAACTAAAGGAGTTGGTGGAGCCAAAATGTTCAAAGCACCCTGAAAAAGTGAAAGGGGAGGAATTGTCTAAAAAAGGAAGGCAGAGGATATTATTAATAGTGTATCAGGATTTAAAGGCCACATTATTCTCATTGCTCCATTTAGTTTGATTTTATTCTATTTCAGTCTGTCTACTCATACTAGATTTGAAAGCCAAGACAGCTACCCCCACAACATCAGGATATACTATGGTAACTATCCTTAATTTCCTATTAACTTAAACTGAAGTCCTGTATTACTCACACTGTCTTACTATGACTGATCTTATTTGAATCTGGTTTGTTAGATCACTGTTTTGTCTTGACTGATTTTATTCGAATCTGGTATGCTTGATAATATCAAGTCTGAGAGTAGAGGCAACTATTCTGAAAATGACAAGATTTAACAGGATACCCATTCCAGTTGGATTATTAACTGCTTTTGAAGTCATATAATGCCTCCAAAGTTTTGTTTTTATTAATATTGATATGTACTGCTATGTCCAATTATACTATGCCTGATGATATAGACAATTCTATTGAAAATAACAAGAGACATCATAGTAACTACTGTAGATAACCTAGTATTGTGGTTCTATATAACTTTTTTGTTGCTTTTTTTTCTAGGAATTTGCTTTGTTGTCTGGTTTTGATTTGTTCTTCCCTCTAGTACAGAAAGGATAGATATAAATATAGAGATTCATACATGTGTAGAACTTTTAAACAGTTTACAAGAATTGATATAGTTATTGTAAAAAAAGAGGAAATGAACATATTCTAAAGGATTTAACTGCATGTATGTTTAAGTATGTAAGACTGATAACCATATTACTAAGTTTTTGTTGGATAGGTGAACAGAACTGTTTGCAGTCTCACTGTTTAAATGTCCACTTTGTATGCTTTACATATGTAACTTGAACAACTACTTCTAAGAGGAAAACACGTAATTATCAACTAGTGATTTCTTATTTTTTTTGAAATTATGTATTATTTCTACCCTCTTTCTGTTTTTTTTTAATAAAAGAAGAAGAAACAACTCTAATTCATAGCTGAGTGGGCAGCAGTGGTTGGTGTGAGTTTTCTACCTCTGCTGGGTAAGGGATAACTTGATTGATTTAGGGGTTGTTTTAGTTTTTAATTTTTTTTCTAGCTTCCTGATGCTGGCTAGCGCTTATGTTGTAATCATCTGAGGCCATGTCTGGCAATGGAACATGGAGTGAAGGGTCCAAGCCCTAAAAGAAAACAATTTTTGATCCAAACTAACATTTCCTACAGAATCAATAAAGAAATAAAGTCTTTTTCTTGACTGAGAACATCTTAAGAGATTCATGATTACTAAAGCAGCACTTTGAAGAATTGTCAAAGAAGCAATGAAATCAATGATGTCAAAATTAGTAGGATGAATATACTGGATAGAGTGAGTAGTTAAGCATAAAGAGGAGGGGGATGCTAAAGATGGCAAATTGATAGGTAGCACGATAGAAAGCCTCACCAAGAAAAACAACTCAGGTGCTAGAATTTAACACTATGGGGAAGACCAGATGAAAGGAGAAGAATTCTCATCACCCAGGAAGAAACTGAGGAAAAAGAAAAAGAAAAAAAAGAAGAAGCATTGACAAAGAGGTGGAGCTGGGTGCACTCCCGTTGCTGTACTGGGTGCATCTTACAGTTGGGTGACTCATGATCAAGCGGAGGTTGCATCCCCACTGAGAGTGGGGGTTGGTGAGATCGGGACCCTTAGCAGGAGGAAGCATTGCAACAGGGAGTGGAAAAAGCAAACCAAGCTGCACAGACTTTGGCGAGTTCTGGGAACTGGGTTCCCCAGAGCATGATGAATGGCTAGATGACATATTGGATTTGGGCAGGACAGGCTTGGGTTGACAACTGAGGCAGCATCAGTTGGTGGCTCCTGGCCCAAAGCAGATTGTTTGGATATTCTTGGGCTGGACCATGCCCCTGGTTGGGACCCCATAGCCAGGGACGAGGTCGTCCCGAACCTGTGACATCTGCAGAGCACACACTGATGTGCTGAAGACACTCACTGGCCTAGAGGAGAGTTGCTGGCCGACATTGTCCCTGCATGCACCTCACAGATCAACAACAGGCTGGAGAGAGCAGTGGTCCTCTAGCCAGTATGCTTCAGAAAAACTGTCAGCAATACAAAAGTGTCCTGAGACCTCCACCATTCACCTGTTGGAAAGAAACCACAAACATGACAAGACAAAGAAATAGCAAAAAGCCTCCAATCACTGACCCAGGGAGTATAAATCCAGGAGAGGTGAATTCAGAGGAGATTGAGGGCAGCAAACATGCAATATCAGACATGACCTCATTGGAAATAAATACTTCCATGAACTCACTGATGAATTTAAATCTGAAATTCTAACTCAGGTGAAGCAAGATATAAGAAGATTAATAAAAGAAATGCTGGGCACTCCTCAAGAAGACACAAATGGAAGAATGGAGAAACCCAGAAAAAGGAGAGAAGCTTTAATGAAGAATATAAATAAAATCTAGAATACCTGAAACAGATCCAAAGAGAACATCAGAAAATTAAAAACTCCATTGGAGGCTGGCAAAACTTCTTAACAGAAACTAAAGACAGACTTTCAAAACTTGAAGATAGATTTGCAAAGTGTGATTGTGAAAGGAAGGATCTCTTAAAAATAACAAAGAACCAGGAAGTATTGATACAAAGGCTAGAAGATGACAAGAGGATTTATAACTTCAGAATAAAAAATGTGAATGAAGAAGCAGGGACAAATACAAATGAAATAAAAAGGCTATTCACAGAAATAATTAAGGAAAACTTCCCAAGCATAGGAAACGGAAGTGATGTTCAGATATACAAAGCATAGAGGACTCCAGCCAGCTACAACCAAAACAGATCTACACCCAGACATATAATAATCAGAATCCCACAAATGCATCACGAGAACAGAATATTAAAAGCAGTCAGAGAAAAGAAATAGATTACATATGAAGGAAAACTCATCAAAATCACAGCAGACTTCTCTATGCAAACTATCAAATCAAGAAGAGCTTGGAGCAAAATATTCCAAGCCTTTAAACTTCCAACCCAGATTGATGTACCCTGCAAAACTGTCTCTCAAAATTAATGAAGAGCCAAGATATTTCCCCAACAAAGAAGAAGTTCGTGATCACCAATCCAACCCTGTAAAGAATATGGAAGGACATTTTAGAGAGAGAGAAGAAAATCGCCAGGATTCCAAGAACAATGGCAGAAAGGCCTCAATGAAAGGGGCAGACAGTGAAATGAAGGAGAAAACTACACAACAAGGACACAAAAATAGCATAGCAGAGATGAGGAAAAGCAGATTGGCTATATCGCTGTTTTATCTTGACTGATTTTATTCGAATATGGTATGCTTGAGAGTATCAAATCTGAGAGTAGAAGCAACTACTCTGAAGATGACAAGATTGAATAGGATACCCATTCTGGTTTGATTATTAACTGCCTTTGAAGTCCTGTAATGTCTACAATGTTTGGTTTTTATTAATAGTGCTTTGTACTGCTATGTTTAATTATACTATGCCTGATGATATAGACAATTTTATTGAAATCAACAAGAGACATCATAGTAACTACCGTAGATCACCTAGTATTGTGGTTTTATATGACCTTTTCATTTCATGTTTCTCTAGGAATTTGTATTGTTGACTTGTTTTGATTTGTTTTTCCCTCTACTACAGAAAGGCTAGGTATACATGTAGAGACTTATCCATGTGTAGAACTTCTAAACAGTTTACGAGAATTGATTATAGGTCTCTTTTTTTTTTCTCTTTTGGTACCAGGAGTTGAACTCATGACCTCAAGCTTGCCAGGCAGGCACTTAAGCCACTGAGCTAAATCCTTGGCCCTGAGAATTGATTATAGTTATTGGAAAAAAAAAGAGAGGAAAAGAAAGCATTCTAAAGCATATAACTGCATGTATGTTTGGGTGTGTAGGGTTGATGGCCATATTACTAAGTTGTTGTTGGATAGATGAACAGAACTGGTTGCAGTCTCACAGTGTGAATGTCCATTTTGTATGCTTTACTTTTGTAACTTGAACAACTACTTTGAGAAGGAAAATATGCAATTATCAACTAGTGATCTCTTACTGTTTTTTTGAAATTATGTATTATTTCTACCCTCTTTCTGTTCAATTTTTTTTCTTTAAATAAAAAAAGCATAAAGAAGAGGAAAAGAAAGAAGGAAGGGGGAACGAAGAGGAGGAATTCAGCAACAAAAAATAATGCAATTGCAGGAATAAGTCAGTACCTTTCAGTAATAACTGTCTATATGTATTTTATCAGCTCTCACATCAAAAGACACAGATTGGCACATTGGATCAAAAACAAAAGAAAGTACCTATGGAGAGTGGCATACTATAAACACATTTAATTGTTAAAGAAATACACAAACTAAAAATTAAAGGATGGGAACTGACACAAGAAGTTCATGTAAGAAACACTACAGGACAAAAAAAGTCAGAGAAACACCAATATAGTCATAGCGAGTACTTGAAACTTTACTATCACAATTAGACAAAAACTAGGCAAATCTCAGTTGAGTCACACATTTGGAAAAATGCTAAATGGATATTATACATGCTATGCTGATCAACAAGAGAATATATATTCTTCTCAATAACACATGCAACTTGGTATAAAACACACAACATATTAACCCATAGAGCATGCTTACATAAATCCAAAAGCATGAAAATTATACCAGCCATATTATGAGATCATGATGCAATGAAATTAGAAACCAAAGGCAAAAGGTATCACAGAGATTGTGCAGACACATTGTGCAAAAATGCACATTAATCAAACAGTGCATTTTTGAATAATTGTTAGGCCACAGAACAAATCAAGGAAGCAATTAGGAAGTTCCTCAAGTCAAACAATAATGCCTGTATATCATACCAGGTTCATGCAATGCAATGACAGCAATCATAAGAACCAAGTTTATAGCCATGAATCCCCTCATCAGATGAACAGAGCAAGCCAAAATAAATAACCTAACAATGCACCTCTAAGTCTTAAAAATATCCAAATCCAAAGCTTGTAGAAGCTAAGAGACTATAAAAATTAAAGCAGAAATTAATGAAATTGAGACTTAAAAAATAGAGAAGAATCAATGAATCAAAAATCTGCTTTTAGAATGAATAAGCAAAATAGACATACCATTAGCAATCTTACCGAAAGAAGGAAAGAGACCCAAATCAGTAATTAGAAATGAAAATGTTAAAATAATAGCAAATACTGAAAAATAAAAAAAATATTAACAGTAACTACTTTTTAAGTGTGTACTCCAATTAATTGAAGAAAGCAAAAGAAATGGATAGATTTCTGGGGACATATGGACTACCAAAACTGTACCAAGAAGTTATAAAAAGTCTGAATTATTCAATAACAGTCAATAAAATTGAAGTAGTAATGAAAAACTACCAATTGTGAAAAGCTCAGGACTGGATTCATCACTGAATCCTGTAAGTACTTCAGGGAATAGCTAATGGCAATATTTCTCAAACTCATTAACAAAATAGAAAAGAAATGAGTACAGAAAAATTCCTCCCTGAAAGATATTATTACTTTGATTCTCAAACTATACAAGGATTCAATTAAAGAAGTAAACTATGCACCAATTTCTCAAGGAAAATAGATGCAAAAATCCTAAAAAAGAAACTGGCAAACAGGATGCATTAAATCATAAAAAAATACATTGTGATCCAAAGATAGTTCAACATATTCTAATAGATTATATAAATAGAAGAAAAAATAAAAATCACATGGTTATCTCAGACACAGAAAAACTTGATAAAATCCAAGTTCCATTCATAATAAAAACCTTAAAGCAAATAGGTATAGAGGGACTTTATTCCAATCTAATAAAAGCCATTCATGACACATCTACTGCCAATAACATCATAAATGGGGGAAGAATTGAAAACCTTTCTTCTAAAATTAGGAACAAGAACATCACCACTGCTGTTCAGTGTAGTACTTAAAACTTTAACTGGAGCAATTGATCAAGAGAAAGAATTAAAAAGGATATGTATAGGAAATGAAAAATCAAAGTTTCCTTATTCACAGATGACATGATCTTGTATATAGAAGACTGAAAAAAAAATCCACTCAAAGACTCCTAGAACTAATAAATTCTGCAAGGTAGTAGGATATAAAATCAATGCACAAAAATCAATAACATTTCTTTACACTAATTGTGACCTTACTGAAAAAGAAATTAGGAAAACAGTACCACTCAAAATAGCTTTCAGAAAGGTTAAATACTTAGTAATTAACCTAGCCAGGAGAGTGAAAGACCTCTCTAAGGAAAATTACACATATTATGATAAAGGAGATCAAAGAGTATCCAGAAAATGAATAGGCATAACCAATATTTTCAAAAAGGTTTTTCTTCCAAAATTGGTATATAGCTTTGATGCAGTCCCAGTTAAAACACCAATAGCATTCTTCACAGAACTAGATAAAAAGAAAAAAATTCTAAAATTCATACGGAACCAGAAGAAATTCAGAATTGTAAAAGCATTTCTGGGCAACAAGTGCAAAGCAGAAGGCATCAAAATCTTCATTTCAAGTTATATTACAAAGCTACAATTATAAAACAGCATGGCACTTGCACAAAATAGACTTGTACATCAATGGAAAAAAAAAAGGATGCAGAAACAACCCAGACATGTCAGCTATCTGATCTTTAACAAAGGACCCAAAAATAATGTGCCATAGGAAAAGATATCCTTTGAAACAAATGGTTCTAGAAAATCTGGCTGCTCACATGCACAAGTTTGAATTTAGACCCATGTATCTTACCATATACTAAACTAAAATCAACATATATAAAAGACCTAAATAAAACAGAAACACATAATCTTCTGGAAGACAAAATAGGTAAATTTTTGAATACATAAACATAGGCAAGGTCTTCTTGAAAAGAACTCTAATTGCCCAAGAAATAATGCCAAGAATCAATAGATGGTATCATATGAAATTAGAAAGCTTCTTCCCAACAAGGGAAAGAACCAATAGTGTGAATAAACAACTTACAAAATGGGAAAAATGTTTGCTAGCTACTTCTTGGACAGAGGGCCAATCAAGAATACATAAAGAACTAAAAAAAAATTAGATGCTAAAGATAAAAGACCCAATCAAAAATTGGCAACTGAAATGAATAGACACATTTTAGAAGAGGTACAAATGACCAATAAATACATTGAAAATTTTTTATATCTCAGGTCATTAGAGAAATGTAAACTTTTAAGGAAGAACAGCTACACATAGGTATTGGCTCATTCCATCTTTTGGTTTATCATCCTTTATATTTATCTGGAGATGATGGTATATATCTTGGAATTCCTTAAAGTAGCAACTATCAAGGAGCTGCTTTCCCCTTCTCCACATTTGGTTGTATGGGTTGAAACCAGGGCTTCACACATGCTAAGTATGTGCTCTACCACTTAGGGACCCACCCAGCTCCTGGAGTATTATATGCAAGGGGAATATCTTTGAGAAGGACAAATTCCATGGGAATCTGTTGATGAAGGACTGCCTGGTGTTTGGACTCTCATGGTCCTGGGATGTTTACAATTGTAGAGGCATCTGAGTCACCGGAGAAAGTGATGAATTCTTATGATCACTTCTTCAGCTGGGAAACTCCAATAACTCTTGTGTTAAAACCAGACAGATTTTACCTTTGCAAAGATGTTTGAAATTAAAGTATATTCCTTAAAGTCGTGGCTAATACAGTGAAGCTTGAGTCAGCCAAAAGCCAAACACTCCATGACTCCAGTCAGAAAGCAATGTGATTACAGCTCTTGAGACAGAGATTCCTAAATCTGGAATAATTGATATTGATAATTTTGATACCTGACATATAGGACACTAGGTCAAATAAAAGAATTAAAGCTCATTTGTAGGAGTTTCAGGCACATGCTTTGCCAGGTGACATAGAAAGCAGATGTGCCTTAATTACGGTCACAAAACCACTGTCTCCCTCTGTGTCCTCTAATTCCTTTTTGTACTCTACCCTGATCATACCTGTTTAAATAAGAAGCTGAGCTAGGGTGGGGCTGAGGTCTTCTCCAGAATGTAGGCCAATGCGTGTTCAAAGCCATCTGAATAAACTGAGGAAGTGTGATAATGTATTAGCTTTCCTCTCCCTGGCACAAAATACATGACTCCCACCTTTTAAAGGAGAAGAAGTTTATTTGCACTTACATTTTCAGTGGGTTCAGTCTGCAAGTGGCTAGCTCCAAGGCAGAAACCACCTGGTAGAAGGCCTGGAAGAATGTAGCTGCTCACCTTGTTATGACCAGGAAGCAGACAGAGAAAAGAGCCAAGGGTGAGAACACACTCTTCCA
Organism: Hydrochoerus hydrochaeris; assembly: GCA_004027455.1. Classification (NCBI taxonomy): domain Eukaryota; kingdom Metazoa; phylum Chordata; class Mammalia; order Rodentia; family Hydrochaeridae; genus Hydrochoerus; species Hydrochoerus hydrochaeris. Next base: position 67,549 of record PVLA01002998.1, read on the forward strand.
ACGTGACACACCCTCCCTTCAGTGTCTTGTTCCTTCTGCCATCCTCATCTCCAAATGTGAGACTTTTGGGGACACTTTAGATCTAAGCCATGGCAGATGGATATGGGGAGGGCTTATTGTTGAGGTTTCAGCCCATGGTCTTCCACTGGGGTATCCTAGAGGAGAAATACTCCACTGCAGGGTAGACAGGAAGCAGCAAGCAACAGAAGCAGCAGTGAAGCCTCCTTTTATATGCCATCCAGGCCAGATTACACCTAGGGTGGGCCTTCCTGTCATCCATACCCAGAACTATGCTAAACCAATCAGTGGACTAATTTAGTACCTCTCCTACCCCTGCATCCCAGAATCACACCCTTAACCCCATCATCACACAATCTAGATCTAGTCACCTATGACCCCATGAGACTTCACCTATGACCCCATGAGACTTTAGATACAAGAACACCCAGATATAAACCATAAAACTGAAACTTCCACAAACTGTGAATTAAACCTCTCCTCATTTACTTGTGGTTGTTGGATATTCTGTCCCCACAATAAGAAGAAAGTAACTAAGAAATTTCTAAGGGATTCAGGATTATAGACGTTACATATGTACTTACATATTTCCTGCCAAATTGGCTGTTTGTTATGAAGTTGACTTGACTTGTGTTTGATATATCTTTATATATTCCTTGATTTAAAATGCATTCCAATTAAAAACCTACCTACTAATATTTATATTTATTGATAATTTTGTTTAGCTTTGCAGTCTTTGGGTATAATCTCATTTTGTTTGTTAATTAGGTGCACTATTAACCCATTTAAAAATAACAAGAAAAATCCTAGAGACAAGCAAACATGATTAAATGGCAGCATTAGTCTCTTCTTACTGCTTTTTTTTCCCCAATGGGCAGAGAATTTCTATAGCCAGAAACAAGATCTCTTTAAAGAGAAGTAATTAGATTTTAATTTGTATTTTATATAAGAATGAGTTCTCTTCTACTTTAGAGGATCACTGTGAAATTTGATGTTTATGAAATCAAAAAAGTCACACATGGGTTTGGTCTCAGATTTATCATTCACTTTCGGAGATTCTGGCCAAAATATTATTCTTTCTAAGCCTTAGTTTTTTAACTTCAAAGTGGGTATAATAACACTTGCATAAAAACTTTAATTCTTTAAGAAGTAAATGAGACTGTATGTCAAGTAGCTCATACTAGTTCAGACACTTAGCAAACATTTATTTTTTTTCTTCTAATTTTTACATGATTCAGGGAGAAAAATTAGAAGCAATAATCAACAGCAAAACAAAAAACCACTTATGATAGCAATTTCTCTGCTTAGAAGACTTAGATAAAGGTAGTAAGGGCTTCTGGGAGGAAGCGTGAGGCATTTTTATTATCTGTGTGACTGGGGATGCAAAACCAATGAAACACGTTACAATAGTCTGGATTTAGAAAGCAGGTTTTTCAGATGGATTATGAACAAAGAATGTTTAGACTATCATTGTAGAAAATGTAAACTTGATCCAACACATTCTATTCTTTTTTATTATGGGAATGTAATTTTGTACATTTTTTTTGAGATGAAGTCTTGCTGTATTTCCCAGGGTGATCTCAAACTTGTGTGATTACACAGTCCTCCTGTCTTAGCCTGCTGAGTAGCTAGGACTAGAAGACCACATCACCATGTTCAGCTCTTATTGAGTATTGTCATAATTTGTTCTGGAAACATGCTTGATGTATTTTTTTTTTTAGTGTATCAAGACCATCTATGTTAGAGATTATAGCCAACCTTCTCTGCCTCGTTTCTGCTGTGCTATTTTTCTGCCATTGTTTGTCTAGTTTTCTCTTTCATTCTATTGCCTGCCCTGTTCACTGAGGCAGAGGTATTTCTGCCACTGTTCCTGAAATCCTGGTATTTTTTTCCTCTCTCTCTAGAATGTCCTTCAGTATTCTGTGTTGGGTTGGATTGGTGGTCACACATTCCCCTACTTCCTCTTTGTTGTGGAAGCATCTCATTTCTCCATTAATTTCTAGTGACAGTTTTGCAGGGTACATCAATCTGGGCTGGAGATTATTTTCTTTCAGGGCTTGGAATACTTTGCTCCAAGCTCTTCTTGATCTGATGGTCTGTGTTGAGAAGTCTGCCGTGATCTTGATGGGCTTACCTTTATAGGTAATCTGTTTCTTTTCTCTGATGGCTTTTAATATTCTGTTTTTATATTGAATTTCTGGTATCTTGATTATTATATGTCTGGGTGTAGGTGGCTGGAGTTCTGTATGCCTCATATATCTGAATATCATTTTCTTTTCTCATGCTTGGGAAGTTTTCCTTAATCATTTCTGTGAATAACCTTTGTAATTCACCTGTTTGTATTCCTGCTTCTTTACTCACCTTTCTTATTCTTAAATTATAGATTCTCTTGTCATCTTCTAGCCTTTGTATTGTTACTGCCTGTTTCCTTGTTATTTTTAAGAGATCCTTCCTTTCATGATCACACATTGCAAACTTGTCTTCAAGTTTTGATAGTTTATCTTTAGTTTCTTTTAGGCAGTTTTGCCAGCTTTCAATGGAGTTTTTAATTTCCTGATAATCTCTTTGAATCTGCTTCATGTATTCTAGATTTTCTTTATATTCTTTATTGAAAATTTCTCTCCTTTTTTGTGTTCCTCCCTTCTTCCACCTGTGTCTTCATGAGAGGTGCTTAGCATTTCTTTTGTTACTCTACTCGTATCTTGCTTTACCTGATTTAATATTTCAGTTTTGAGCTCATCTACAAGGTCCTGAAGATTTCTCTTGATGTCTATTGAAGCTGTGTCTGATGTTGCACATTTGTTGCCCTCAGTCTCTTTTGTATTTCCCTCTGCTGAATTGATGTTCTTAGGGTTTTGGGCTGGGAACTTTTTTTTGTTTCTTTTTCTTGTCATGTTTTTGGTTTCTTCCATACAGGTGTATAGTGGAGGTTCCAACCCCTTTCCTTGTTGGTTATGGTTCTTCTGAAGCACACTGGTGAGGGATTTCTGCCCTCTCCTGTTTGCTTTTGGTCACTGAGGTGTAGGCAGGGGCTGCATAAGTTGGCCCCTCCCCACTAGGCCAGTCAACCTTTCAGGGCTTTCATTGGGATAGTGTGTGCTATGTGGCAGGAATCAGTTTGGGATAGCTTATTGGGTCCCAGCCAGGGGCATGACCCAGGCCAAGCAGATCCCACCAATCTTCTCTGGGAAGGGAGCAACCAACTGAAGTCACTGTCATTCCTAGTTCAGGCTCCTCCTGTCTGATTCCAACATGTCATCCAGTTGGTCACCCTCTTTCAGTGGGAGGGGGATCTTATTCCCAGCACTCACTGTGGAGTCCATTCTCCATTGGGATCGCCTACCTCCATCTTCAGCACAACCGGCCAGTTACAGTGGCATGATTTTGTGTGCTCCAGGGGGTCGCAAGTCATGAGTTTGGGTAACTCCCACCAGTCACAGCTCCAGTGGGCAGGGGCTCCAGGAGGTTGTGGCTTCGGTGGCCAGGGCCTCCAGTGGGTGGAGGCTGTGTGAAATGAGAGTTCGGGCCACTCTGGTTGTCACGGCTCTGGCAGGCAGCAGCTCCGGTTGGTCCCAGCTGCGTGAGTGGCGAGTTTGGGCTTCTCTGGCCAGTTCCAGCGGTGGCCTGAATTCAGGCGGCTGGAGAGTGCAGTGGCCACTCAGCTTCTGCAATTGTAGCCCTGGGGCTGCATGTTTGACCAGCTCTTTTACCTTTAGTTTCTTCTTGAGTCAAGAGGATCCATCTCCCTCTGTCCGGATCACTCCATGATGTTTTATTCCGGCATGAGTTGTCTCTCTCAGAAAGGCTGAGTATCTTGCTGCTTATCAATCTGCCATCTTGAGCCCTTCTTTCTAAAATATAATCTTGATGAGCTTGAGGAATAGTTAGTGTTAAACATGTTCAGTAGGAAAAAAAACTAGTTAATAAAGTTTAAAAAAGAGGCTCACAGAGATTAGATGAAAAATGGAAAATGCCTGGTCATTTACTTAGTGACTATGATGTGACAAATAATACCAGTATCTTAATCTCTAATTGGTTATTTTAATGTGTAGAAAAGTTACTGTTTTTGGTGTGCATTTTTTTATTTCTAGGTATTTTGTCTTAAGGTTTTTTTTTTTTTTTGGGTACTGGGGATTGAACTCATGATGTCATGTTCGCCAGGCAGACGCTTATGCCACTAAGCTGAATCCCCAGCCCTGCTATCTTGTTCATTGTTTTTTTTTTTTTTTCTTAATACAATAAAACCTTGGTTTTGAGCATAATTTGTTCTGGAAACATGCTTGTAATTCAAAGAACTCATATATCAAAATGAGTTTCCCCATAAAAAATTATGGAAACTCAGATGATTTGTTCCACAACCCAAAAATATACATGTAAAAATGATCAAATACTGCAATGTAACACAAAATAATAAAGAAAATGCACTTAACTTTGAAAACCTTTGTGACTGGTGTGAAGGAACCAAAGAGAGGAGAGTAATTCAATTCCCATAAACGATTTAGAAGTTCTACACATGGATAAGTCTCTACATGTATCCCTAGCCTTTCTGTAGTAGAGGGAAAAACAGATCAAAACAAGTCAACAATACAAATTTCTAGAGAAACACGAAATAAAAAGGTCATATAAAACCACAATACTAGGTGATCTACGGTAGTTACTATGATGTCTCTTGTTGTTTTCAATAAAATTGTCTATATCATCAGGCATAGTATAATTAAACATAGCAGTACAAAGCACTATTAATAAAAACCAAACATTGTAGACATTACAGGACTTCAAAGGCAGTTAATAATCAAACCAGAATGGGTATCCTATTCAATCTTGTCATCTTCAGAGTAGTTGCCTCTACTCTCAGATTTGATACTCTCAAGCATACCATATTCGAATAAAATCAGTCAAGATAAAACAGTGATATAGTCAATCTTTTTTGCCTCATCTCTGCTATGCTATTTTTGTGTCCTTGTTGTGTAGTTTTCTCCTTCATTTCACTGTCTGCCCCTTTCATTGAGGTCTTTCTGCCATTGTTCCTGGAATCCTGGTGATTTTCAACTCTCTCTCTAGAAAGTCTTTCTGTATTCTTTACAGGGTTGGATTGGTGGTCATGAACTCCCCCAGTTCTTCTTTGTTGTGGAAATATCTTGTCTCTCCACTAATTTTGAGAGACAGTTTTGCAGGGTACATCAATCTGTGTTGGAGGTTTCAGGGCTTGGAATATTTTGCTCCAAGCTATTCTTGATTTGATAGTTTGCATTGAGAAGTCCACTGTGATTTTGATGAGTTTTCCTTTATAGGTAATCTGTTTCTTTTTTCTGACCACTTTCAATATTCTGTTCTCATGATGCATTTGTGGGATTCTGATTATTATATGTCTGGGTGTAGATCTGTTTTGGTTGTAGCTGGCTGGAGTCCTCTATGCTTCATATATCTGAACATCACTTCTGTTTCCTATGCTTGGGAAGTTTTCCTTAATTATTTCTGTGAATAGCCTTTTTATTTCATTTGTATTTGTCCCTTCTTCTTTTGTTCACATTTTTTATTCTGAAGTTATAAATCCTCTTTTTGTCTTCTAGCCTTTGTATCATTGCTTCCTGGTTCCTTGTCATTTTTAAGAGATCCTTCCTTTCATGATCATACATTGCAAATCTATCTTCAAGTTTTGAAAGCTGTCTTTAGTTTCTGTTAAGAAGTTTTGCCAGATTCCAATGGAGTTTTTAATTTCCTGATATTCTTTTTGGATCTATTTCATGTATTCTAGATTTTGTTTATATTCTTCATCAAAGGCTTCTCTCCTTTTTCTGGGTTTCTCTATTCTTTCATTTGTGTCTTCTTGAGGAGTGCCCAGCATTTCTTTTATTAATCTTCTTATATCTTGCTTCACCTGAGTTAGATTTCAGATTTAAATTCATTAGTGAGTTCATGGAAGTATTTCTTTATTTCCAATGAGGCTGTGTCTGATATTGCATGTTTGCTGCCCTTGATCTCTTCTGCATTCACCTCTCCTGGACCTATTTTCCCTGGGTCAGTGGTTGGAGGCTTTTTGCTATTTCTTTGTCTTGTCATGTTTCTGGTTTCTTTCAGACAGGCGAATGGCCCAGGTCTCAGGACACTTTCATATTGCTGATAGTTTTTCTGAAGCATACTGGCTAGGGAACCACTGCTCCCTGCAGCCTCTTGTTGATCTGTGAGGTGCACACAGGGGCAATGTGGGCCACCCCCTCCCCTCTAAGCCAGAGAGTGTCTTCAGCATGTCAGTATGTGCCTGTAGATGTCACAGGTTCAGGACAGCCTCATCCCTGGCTATTGGGTTCCAACCAGGGGCATATCCCAGCCCAAGCAGATCCCACCATTGTGCTTTGGGCCAGGAGCTGCTGACTGAATCTGCCTCAGTTGTCAACCCAAGCCTGTCCTGCCCAAATCCAATATGTCATTTAGCCATTTATCATGCTCTGGGGAACCCAGTTCCCAGCACTCATCAAAGTCTGTGCAGTTTGGTTTACTTTTTCCACTCCCTGTTGCAGAGCCTCCTCCCGCCAAGGACCCTGATCTTACCAATCCCTGCTCTTGGCAGGGATGTGACCTCAGCTTGATCATGAGTCACCCGACTCTAAGATGCACCCAGTACAGAGACGGGAGTGCACCTAGCTCCAGCTCTCTATCCATGCTTCTTCTTTTATTTTTTTTCTTTTTTTTCCCCTCAGTTTATTCCTGGGTTGTGAGAATTCCTTTCCTTTCTTCTGGTCTTCTCCATGGGGTTAAATTCTATCATCTGAGTTGTTTTTCTTGGAGAGGCTTTCTATCGTGCTATCATTTGGCCATCTTTAGTGTTGAACTCGGTTTTAGGTATTTTTATTGACATATTTTGGGGCTATTAAATCAGATTACATCAAATAATGATATTTTTATCTCCTATATTCCAAATTCTATGCAGTTTATTTCATTTTTCTGTCTTGTTACATGAGACTGAATCATAAAATAATGTTGAACACTATGGTGGCAGCAGGCTTGTGACTTCCTGATAGTAATACAAATGCCATTAATAGTTTGTCAGTTAGTATATTTGTGGCTGATTTTGGAGAAATCTTTATTAAAAGTTTTTTTTTCATTTAGAGAAAATAATGAAATATGTGAAAGAAGAATTTATACATTTGTGCATAATAAGCAATAACACTTTGGGGAATAATGGGGCAAATCGCAGAATCAGAAAGATGTGTTGGAATTCTAACCACACCAAAGAGAAATGCTCATGTGATTCAATAGGAAGATTATTACAACAATGCTGAGGCCCAAATTCTCTACACATATAGGCTTGGTATAGAGGAAGTCTGGGTTATAAATCTGGCAACTTCAAAAATATGTTTCCTATGAAAAACCATTAAATTTGTACTTTAATGTAATCCTGGACAAAAGCTAGTGTTTTAGTTTGTTGGTTTGTTTTGTTCTTTCCAGTGCTAGGGGTTGAACACAGGGCCTTGTGCATGCTAGCAAGTGCTTTACCACTGAGCTAGGTTTACCCCTAGCCCTCATAGCTAATTTTATAATTGAAACAAAAGTTCACATGGCCTTATTCAATGGGCAGGAAAATAAAAAAAAATAAAATGAAACAGAGCAATTATAAAACTAAAAGCTGTGAAATTTGTTCATGTTCCATAATTCTCTTCAAAACTTCAGCACGATAAAGATTTTTCTGATCTCTAGATTAATGTCTTCCTGACATTAACATTAATATCTTGGTTACCACTGCTTTATTTTCTGGGTGGAGTATGTGCATGACCACCTGAGTGTCCTGAATTGATTCAAAATATTTGCCTTTTATAATCATTTTGATTTAGGGAAGAGCTGAAGTTGTGCAGTGCTGGATCCAGTGAATAAGGCAGATGAGGATATGTCATGATGTTTTTGTGAGTCTCCTTCTTAGTTGGGTGGCACTCGGCATTAGCATTCACTGTATTTTTATAGCATCTTGTGAAAACACTTATACAAGACTTCTAGAACTGCACAAGAAAATGGAAAGAATGATAAACATGTCTGAAGTGAGGGGGATTAATTTATGTGTTTTACTGCACTAAAATTTTAAATCTTAAACACATTATTGTAGGCTTTGATAGCTCTTATATGCTCATCCAGAGTACTGTATCTCAGGGTATGTGTGGATGGGTGTGTCTATAATTGTCTCTCCATGTTTCTTATGTTTCTTTATTTTATTGCTTTCTTTTGTCATTTTCTCTGGTTTTCTTTTTCTCTCCTTCTGTATCTTCTAAACTGGATGCTACTTGACAATGCTTGGTATCTGTCTGGGATTCATCCAAAGAAAAAACCCAGTAACCATTTTCATAAGTGTCCTGCAACACTGGTGGCAGCTGAAACATAAGCCTAAGGAACACCTCAATGCATTCACAACTTCTTAGGCAGCCTCCTTTCGACCACTCAGGGCTTCTATCATTCAAGCTTTAGAAAACAACTTTATCTACTGTTTTGAGAAAGTGTGAATACGTATATTTAATGGGATTCAAGGCACAACCCACTCAGCACTCCATCATCCTTCTCTTTTCTCTGGAAATAGGACTGGAATGAGCACTTAACAATGAGAGCAAAAATGAATAGTTCTGGTTTAAAATGAGAGAATCTACTTGAATTTCACTTGCAGGTAGGCATCAGGAGGTGAATCAAGTTGTGCTGATTAGAGGCACTCAGATAGAATAGGGAGACAAAAGAAGGCAAGATTGTCTTCCTCCTGTGCACAGGCAGGGCCTGGCCTTAGCTTTTCTGTTTCTAGTGTTTGGCTCCGTGGCAGTAGTGATGAGGGCAGTAACTTCAAAATTCTAGATGCCAGCTTTCTGGTGACTTTGACCCAGAAGTGGCTGCCTGACGTTAGGTTAATCATATGGCAATGGTGAACAGAAACACCTAAAAGACACCCAGGATTTGGAGATAGGTTTATTTAACGTCCATTAGGCACTGACTAGGAATCAATTGTCCCTCAAAATGTCAGGCCCCAAGGCACAGAGAGGGAGGATTTATGGAGTCTGCAAAGGGAATACAAAGGCAGAGTACTTGTCTCTCTTTGATTGGTTCTTACAATGTGCATCACAGTTACCAGCTATGCATCACATGACCAACTGTTTCTAAGAGACAGAAACTACTAACAGTGCGACAGGAACTGTCACCCAGGCTACTAAGAAACTAAAGCACACTGGCTGGGGGTCATTTTCTGTTACAATATATCTCATGTTGGGAAGAGTCCTGATTTCTACTCATTTTATTAGAGTAATTATTAAGAGTCCCCTTCATTCTAAAATATGTTTTCAGTTTGGAAGTGAACTGGCCTCCAGTTCTTCAATGATTTTGTAAGAATTGTACCTAATTATCTGTATTTAGGTTATGGACACCATTCCCTTCACTGAACTCTGACTAATGTGAAATGTAAACAAAACTATACCCCAGTTAAAGGTGTTACAGATAGATTTTATCTAGTATGAACTGCTGTAATCTTGGAGCAACCCTGTGTAACCCGAGCACAATTCTGCTGTTTCTATGTTAATGTGCATTAAAAAGTCGAGAGACTTAAATGTTAACAGACACTAAAGGAAAGTCTCCAAGGTACATTAAAAGGTGATCAGGACAATGGACTAGGCCACCAGGGTTTTCTAACTGGTGCTTACCTGGAACAAAGGCTAGTTTCTCCCTTGTCTGTATGACAAAATGTAGTTGTATAAGATAGGACAAAGGTTACCACAGAGTTAGAGCTTTCCTCTCACACAGGTACTGAGTCATTTCCTTGATTGTTCGCACTCCATGGGGCTCTCCCAGGTGTTTGGGACAGTTTTGGGTAGTAGCTGATTAACAATTCAAGGGCAGAGGAAAGTCTTCCACTTGTAATTCTGCTCATGTGGGCATCTTTGCAAGAGTTGGGCATCATCCTGGAAACATGGTCCTCATCTGCTAGCAGCCACAGTTGCTGACCATAACAAGAGTCTTTGGCACTTACGGTACACCTGGGGTAATATGTGTTTAATATGGGTTTGCTTAAATTACTTTGGAAATGACCTTTAGTGTCTGTAATGCCTTGAGGAGACATACTTGGGGGTATGTATTTACAAATATATGATAAAAAATGCCAACTTTCCCCTGTTAGCTTTGGTTATGTTATGCTTTGTGTCTATCTGTCCCCCAAAGCCTCATGTGGTTGTAGGGTTTTATCAGAGGTGGCTGAGTCTAGAGTGTGTGATTGATTTATAGTGCAGTGCTGGGATTAAAGGTGGGTTTTTGCTAGATCAATTCATGGATACCATTGGCACTGCCCTAATCCCAGTAGATTGTAAACAATCTAAGGGACAAAAAAGAGACTTGTCTCTCTTCCTTGTTGTTTTTCTGTCTTCATCTCTTCATCCACCAAGAATGGTTGACCTTCTGCCATGTACCACTCTGCCTTGGAGCCAGCTTATATGAATTGAAACCTCTACAAACCCTGAGCTAAATGAACCTTTCCTTCCTTAACTTTGGATGTCAGATATTTTGTCTCAGCAATGAGAAAAATAACTAAGACAGGTTATAAGAAGATATTTGCTTCATTCTAAGCAGGCAGGGAGGAAGCCAAGGAAAGATCAGACATCATAACTTACAAAACAGTTCAGATGATGTGGGATCTGGTTTGTGACATGACAGCAATCAGTCTTCTATATCTGGCTTCCTGGCATTCTTGAGTCTGGTCTTCAGGGGACCACCTGCCCTGCCTACAGTTCTGGTCAAGACCATCAGTATTTCAAGATCAAGGGTTTTGGGGTGGAGTTTACCCTGAATCTCTAAATAGCCTTTTTCTAATACTCATCCCTATGAAGGGAAACATTTATTTGTTCCTTAGAAAAAGTCACATAATACAACATTTGATTATGTGTGTTGTCTGACATTTGATTTATTTTACCAGTAGATCTGTTTTCAAAAATAGAAAGGAGGTTATTATGCCTGAGTGAATTTAGAGCCTTCCCATCATTCCAATTTGCAATCTTCCTGCTTTCACTTAGGACAGACAGGGGCTGCAGAAGTGTGGGAGTGAAAAGGAAAAAGCAGGAGGCAGGAAGATGTAAGGAAATGACAGGGAGGGGAGGATTGCTAAAAGCTCCACAGTTTGAAATTATAGCCTGCATGAATTACTTATTATATTTCCTCAACTAAACTGAAGCTTGCTTGTCTTGGAAAGAAAAACAAGAAGCAAACATTCCTGAGTTAGAAACTAATAGATCATAAACATCCTGAAGCAGTGGGGGTAGAACTACTAAACATATTTACATAAAACATTTTTCACATGATGTGCATGATGTGCCTTTTGTAACATATGATTTGGAGTGGGTGTTAGAGAACAAATTAAAATTCACAAACCTTTCAATGTTGATTATTTACCTCTTTATTTTGATTTTATTTTGAGGAGGATGGAAAAAGATTTAACTATCTCTGCAGAAGACTAAATCAGGTACTATAATTCTTTCAAGATTTCTCAACATTAGCTTCATCTTCATGAAAAGCTGTTGTGTTTTTGAACAACCATAAAATTCATGTACTTTGTCTTCCTTTATGCACATGTGATTTTTGAACTTTGTTCCTCTAGAGAAGGGAGTAAGAAAGTTCCTCAACTAAGCTATTCGACTAAGAACTCAGAATGCCTTATTTTCAAATGCTCTTCTGAACTCTGCTTTGGTGTTCAGACTTTAATTTTCTTTTAAGAAAATGCACCAAACTTTATAGATTTTCATGAGCTCCTGGTATGTGAAGCTTATTTTCTCATCTGACATTAAAGAGTATTTAGGGTTATTGTTAAGCATTACTGATGACCCAGAAATGTGCAAATACTATAATTTTGTTTACAGATTGAATCAAACTGGTCTTTAGAACTAGAGGACTTAACACCAAATGTATTTTCAAATTTTATCCTACTATCTCTTCTTTCCTTCCTCTTTTCTTTTTTCTCTCCTAGCTTTTTTCATTTTTTCCTTGATTTACCTATTATTATATTAAACAGTTTCTATAAGTAAGACTGAGGGTAGCTAGAGAAAGTGAAAGTTGAAGGCAATGAATGTAATTAGTAAATCTGTAAACTTTGCCAGATAAGATTGCTTTGGTGGAGAACATAGACACACCTATTGGCAGAAAACCAAATGTCATGAAGATGAAATGTTGGTGAAAATTTAGCTCTACAGACTTCTTCCAAATAGCCATAGGTTGAAAGTAGAGGATATGGCTCTTACAAGGTTTTCTTAACATAATTGTAAGTCAGTGAACATGAATGGAACATATTTTCAGTCAAGTAAAGGTAACATTTCTTTCTTTGTCCTCCTCCTCCCAACTAATCCCCTATCTGAAGACTATTTGAATGAAGGTTTTTGCAAATCCTGATAAAGAGACATGAGTGTAGTTAGGATATGTAGGTAAATCCCAGGAAGCTTAAGTGGAGGAGTTGGGAGAGAGAGAGGAACAGGAGGAAAGCAACCAGAGGGTGGATATATCACTGGACCAAGTTCCTCTGTAGGCAATGGAGGTGCTCTAGGATTTTAAAATTGTCCCAACAAGAGACAAAGACATTGGAGTATTGACCCACCTACTTCATCCCTCATTGCTTGAGAGCTGGTCCTTACATTGAATTCTGACCACTTGCAGATATAAGTATGAATATAGAGACTTGCTTATAGTAGCTTTGTAATGTTGACTATGCAAATACAAAATGCATCCAAAACAGAATAAAATTAAAAATTTTGTACTGTTATATATGCATATAAGTGGCCAGAGTAGTCTCTCATAGGGCAGAAGGGTAGGGTAGAGTCACTCAGAGAAGAGTGTTTGAGGTAGGAATTTGTTGATATGCCTCCCAATTCTAGGTTACAGGTCTCAGACAGGGACACAGGAAAGGCTGGTGACAGTGGGGAAACACGGTTTCTTATGGCTCTTAAACTACTGAAACTTGTACTTGGTAGAACTTGAGCTATAGTAAGATCAGGAACTGCTCTTTCCTGCACTGTCCACACAGGACAAGTGAAGTTGTCTTTAGGCATTGCACACAGGTGTGCTCAGTCCCTACACTGAGCTGAGTGTGGGGGCAGCTGTAGAGGTTCCTGGTGTGGACAGCATGAGGCCGGTCAACTGTTCATTTCCCAGGGCTTAGCACTAGTCTCAGTAGCATCTGCCAGAGTCTTGTGACTCCAAGAATCTCTCTTAAGGTGGAGATGTGTACTATAAAGATTTGTGAAACTATTCTCTGTGAAACTGCGTGGACAGTTGTTCACATATTTGCACAGAAAATTATTTACCTTTTGAGAGCTAAATAAAAAAAATTTTGAAATATTTTTCTTTAATAGTTTTAGAAAGCAGTTAAAAACTATTGGTTGTTATAAACATTGCTAACTTCTATATGGTCATTACATATATATGTATCATAGTCACTCATCTTGGGCATAAACACACATTTCAGGGTAGGCATATGAAATGGAGCAATCAAAGCTGCTATTCAAAAGGGCAGTGTGTTAGAAAATTTCCCAACAAATCAAGTGTAGTAAGGTAAATTGTAATTTGTACAGACAATGACAGAGCCAGGAGTGACGATGTTTGCCTATAATCCCAGCAATCTGTGAGGCTGAGGCAGGAGGATCACAAGTTCAAGCCCAGCCTTGATAACTCAGTGAAACACTGTATAAAAAAAATGCTGAGACATAGCTCATTGTGAAGGCCCTGGTTCCATTCCCAATACCTGCCCCACCCCACAAAAGCACCCCTGCACACAAAGACAATGCTGAGGCAAAGCATATAACTCAGTGGAAGAATCTTTGTCTAGCACAAAGCCCTGAGTTTGAACTCAGCACAAGACAACAGAAGCTTAGAGAAGAGAAGAGAAAAGAAAAGAGAATTTAGGTTATTTTCCCATAGTTTATGCACAAGGACATCTCAGATGAAAAATTTTAAACCTATGACAGGTAAACTAAATAAAAGCAAATCCCAAGCTTTTTGTGCAATTATACATTAATCTCTGTAAGCATAGCAATTTTGTGTGTCTTGCCATACCCATGCTGGGCATTTGTATTCACATGTGGCTGTTTTATACTTTATTATGCCCACAATAGTCTCTGTTTGCACCGGTGAAAATGAAGTCAGCAGCTCGGCAAAATCATTGACTCTGCACAGAGGTATGTGCTAGTAAAAGTAATCGCATGGTAGTCAGTGTCACCTGATATATGGCATCTGTTGTCAGTACCCTCACAAATGGGGAGATTTTTATGAGCAATGTGACAATCATTTCCTGAAATAGGGCAAAGGGGCAGTAATATTTGGTACACTCACATGTAGAACAGCTTATTCTTTTCATCTTTATTTAATGTCCACTATGTGCATTGGTAAGGATATAGGTATAATAGAATATATCATTCTAAATTGAAGAATCCCTAGTCTTTGTTGGGGAAGGGAAGCATGCCATCATGTTGCTCAGTGGCTTCTCTTTCAGAACTCTAGGGTTAGATCCATAGGAAGAGAACCTTATAAATGTACATTTTACCTGTGAATTCTTCTTGTCATTTCTGAAGGTTTAAATCAAAAAAGACCATTTTACCAGGTTTTATTTCTTTCTATCAGCACCAGAGATTGGAGGGCTTGCTATTTCACTTCTCATATCATGGTGGAACTGTACCTTGTGTTGTAAATGGATTAGGCATTTGGGTCAAAGAACAGAAAGATCTCACAAGGAAAAAACAATGAGGACTTCAACCTGAAGATCTTCTGTGACCACATGTATAGTACTAGGATGTTACAGTACTTTCATTCAGTCCTGAGGTGGATGACTTGTGACTGAACACACAGATACTTCACACACTTGGCTTTTGAGTCATTCTTCAGACCAAACAACCTGATAGTTTTAATATCTTAATTAACACATATTTTATAAGTTTGTGATGCATGGGAAATCCACACAACTGCTCACTGAAAGCTAGAGAAAACAGGGGCTGATTTCACTTTCTGCTTGTCACATGTAGTGAGCTCCTGGTACCCACATCATTAAATAATTCAGGGTGACTTTGCTCAGGATGTAATCAAGACAGCATAAAACCTGTCAGTGGTAGGTAAGCCAGAAGAACCTGCTGTGGCAGACCTTTGGGAGAGATAGAAGTCTTATTTGGCAGGTTTCTTTGCAGTCTCATTTTGATTTTTACTAGATTAAACTTTTCTTTTTACATTTTCTACAACTCCCATGTGATGGCAAAATTATAGAGGCTTTAAAAATGGAACAGGGAACCAAGAGAAACAAAGACACTGGCAGGGGAAGGGAATTTGGCTACAAAATTCTTCTCCCATCTAGGTGAGATGTTTCTATGAGTGACTGACTTCATTCAGACTTTTAATTTAATACTGGCACTATTTCAAGTCAAAATGAGTTCACTTTTCTGTTTTCCAAAGGGTATCCTTAATTCACAGGCTACTTAAGAGATGCCAGTGAGGATGAGGAGAAAGGAATGAACCAGGGGAGTCCAGAATGTTGACTTGGGAAGGTTTTAGTACCTTGGACAGCCACCGAGACCCAGGGGCCTTTGGAGTTTTGGTTAAGGGTTGGGGACAGGAAGGACACTAAGCAATATAAATGATTCTTCTGTGTTTTATTTTCTAGTTTCTGGGAAATTCTGTAAGATGGATAAAGGGATAGGTCAAGGAAGGAAGGAGAAGTAAAAGGCATTAAGATGTGTTTTGTGTATGTACTACTTTCCCTGATGCACGTAATCACTATGCACTGCAACATGTGCTAATAAAATTTTTAAAAAACTAAGAAAAGATAGGTAAATTTGCACATGTGATATGTAAAAGCACCACACTCTACATACCCTGATAACACCTAACCCATTCAAGTGTGTCATTGGGTATCTCCTCTTCCTGTAACCAGCATTTCCAGGCCACATCTGTCTGAAGGTGCAGATGAGGCTCCCCAAGTGGGCTGTTCTTCCAGTGTCACCTGTCTTTTCCCTGTTTCCAGCTCAACTCACTTTAGTATACATTTGTCACGAGAAATCATTCTATAAATCACAGAACTCTGGGAGGCTGAGGCAGAGGATCACAAGTTTAAGCCTGTAAAGATAGCAATTTAGAGAGGCCCTGTCTCAAAATAAACACCACACACACACACACACACACACACACACACAAACACACAGCAGTGTTGTAGCTCAGCACAAAGGCCTTGAGTTCCAGCCTCAGTAGAAAACAAAACAAATCATTTTGAATGCCTAATGTGTAAGGATTCAGAGAAAAGCAGTAAGGAAACACAAAAAGAGTTGGGGATGTAGCTCTGTGGTAGGTGCTTGCCCAGGAATCATAGAAAACTGCAGAATTCTCATACCTGGAAACTTCATGTTATTTGAAAGTTAATCATCCTTAGGGTACTTAAAAGGAAGCATACCAAGAAAAAAGTACCTGAAGAACAATGAATCTGTCAGGAAAAACACCTCATTTTCTTTTTTTTTTAAATTTTATTTTACAGAGAATAAAACAAAAGAGGACAGAACAACATAGATCAGAACAGAACAATACAAGCAACACAGCACTTCATAACAAGACAATTGTACAACAACAGTAGCTACCATAATATCTCTTTCTTTGAAATAAGTTGAGCATAGCTTCACAAACAATAATATCAAACATAACAAAATAGAATCAAAGCATTCAAGAGAATGAAACTATTAGAAGGCATTCTGAACAAAATAACAGAAAATGAACAATGGCTACTATAATGTCTTATTTTACATAAAAATTAGTTTATAATATTACACATATTAAAATCCCGTAAGGCACAACATGATAGAACCAATGTTAATAGAAGAACAAAAGCATGGTAGGACTTCAAAGCCAGATGATATTGAATCAGCAATGGCTGCCATAATGTGTTGTTTTCTTCAAAGTAGCTGTTTATACCATCATGCATAGTAAGATTAAATAAAACAGAATAAAACCATCCTAACCAATGAATGAAAACATCACAAGTCTTCAAAGCAATATAATGGGAATCCATGATTACCATAGTATCTTATATACTCTTACCTTTGCTTACACTAGGAAAACTATGTGGTATTTATACCTGTGAGTTTGATTTATTTCACTTATGAGCATGGTCTCAAGTTGAATCCATTTATTTATAAATATCTCAATGTGATCATTCTTTACAGCTGAGTAGTACTCCATTGTATAAAAATACCACATCTTTTTTATCCATTCCTCAGTTGATGGGCACTTAGGTTGTTTCCAAGATCTGACTATTACAAATTGTGCTGCTATAAACATGGGTGCACATATATCACTTTGGTATGATGTTTTCAGTTCTTCTGGGAATATGTCTAGGAGTGGAATATCTGGGTCAAATGGGACTTCCAAGCCCAGCTTTTTGAGGAATCTCCAGACTGACCTCCATAGTGGTTGCACCAGTCTACACTCCCACCAACAGTGCAGAAGAATTCCTTTTTTCCCACAGCCTCTCCAGCATTTGTTGTTGGTAGTTTTGTTGATCCTGGCCATTCTTTCTGGAGTGAGATGGAATCTCAGTGTAGTTTTAATTTGCATTTATGTAATGACCAATGATAATGAACAATTTTTCATGTATTTATTTGCCATTCATATTTCTTCATCTGAGAACTGTGTGTTCTCAGTCAAAAGTGGATGCCCATTTTTGGATTGGGTCTTTCAATTTCGGGGGTCTGATTTTTAAAAAATTCTTTGTAAGTTCTAGACAGAAGTCCTTTATCTGAGAGACAGTTCACTAAGATTTTTTCCCAGTTTGTGGATTTTCTTTTCATTCTGCTGGAGACTTCTTTTGACATGCAGAAACTCTTTAAGACGTGATCCCAGTTATTGATTCTGGGAAGTATTTCCCGCACAGTTGGTTCTTGTTCATGAATTCTCTACTTACCCCTATGTCTTCAAGATTTTTACCTACTTTGTCTTTCAACAGATTTAGGTTTTCTGTTTCAATATTTAGATCTTTGATCCATTTGGATTTTAGTTTAGTACATAGTGATAGGCATGGGTCTAGTTTTAGTTTTCGGCATATGGATAGCCAGTTTTCCAGCACCATTCATTAAAGAGACTATTGTTCTTCCAGTGAACATGTTTGTTCCCTTTATCAAAGATAAGGTGGCTGAGTGGGTTTGTAGTTGTATCTTGTAGTCTATCCCATTGATCTTCAGGTCTGTTTTTATTCCAGTACCATGTTGATTTTATTACAGTAGTTTTGTAGTATAACTTTAAGTCAGGGATTATGATGCCTCCTGCCTTGCCTTTGCTGCTTAGAATTGCCTTTGCTATTTTAGGTCTCTTCTGGTTCCAGATGAATTTTAGGAGTGATTTCTCTAGCTCTATGAGGTATGTTAGTGGTATTTTAATTGGGATTGCATTGAATTTGTATAACAATTTTGGGAGAATGGCCATTTTCACAATATTTATTCTTCTTATCTATGAACAAGGGATGTCTTTCCATTTTCTGAGGTCCTCTTCAATTTCTTTTTTCAGGGTATTATAATTTTCCCTATACAACTCTTTTACTTCTTTGATTAGATTAATTCTTAAGTATTTAATTTTTTTGGATGCTACTGTGAAGGGTGTGGCTTCTCTTATTTGTCTCTTGGTGATTTTGTTTTTAGTGTATAGGAATGCTATTGATTTTTAGTAGTGACTTTGTATCCAGCTACATTGCTGAATTTATTTATTATATCTAGGAGTCTTTCAATGGAGGTTTGGAGGTCTTCTATGTAGAGCATCATGTGGTCTGCAAATAATGATAGTTTAACTTCCTCTTTTTCTATCTTTACTCCCTTTATTTCTCTATCTTGTCTAATTGCTCTGGCTAATATTTCCAGTATTATGTTGAATAGGAGTGGTGACAAGGGACATCCTTGTCTTGTACCAGATTTTAAGGTAAAGACTTTCAGTTTTTGGCCATTTAATATGACTCTGGCTGTTAGTTTGTCATAGATGGCCTTTATCATATTGAGGTACAGGCAATCTATTCCAATTCTCTGTAAGGTTCTTATCATGAATGGGTTTGGATCTTATCAAAAGCTTTTTCTGCATCTATAGAAATAATCATGTGATTCTTACTTTTGGTTCTATTGATATGGTGGATTACATTTATTGATGTATGTATGTTGAACCATCCCTGCATGCCTGGGATGAATCCCACTTGGTCATAGTGTATAATCTTCTTGATGATTTGCTGCATCCTGTTTGCCAATATTTTATTGAGAATTTTTGCATCTATGTTCATTAGGGAGATTGGCCTATAGTTCTCTTTTTTAGTTGGATCTTTCTCAGGTTTTGGTACTAGAGTGATATTTGCTTCCAGGAATGACTTAGGAAGAATTGCTTCTCTTTTGATTTCATTGAACAGTTTGAGGGGTGTCAGCATTAAGTCTTCTTTGTATTTCTTGTAGAATTCTGTAGTCAATCCATCTGGGCCTGGGCTCTTCTTTGTTGGTAAGGACTTAATGACATTTTCAATTTCATTAATAGCAATTGGGTTATTCAGCAGTTTTACATCTTCTTGATCCAGCTTTGGTGGTTCATATGTTTCTAGGAATCTGTCCATTTCTTCTGTGTTATTGGACCTATGAGAGTAGAGGTTTTAGAAACAGGTATTGATGATCTTCTGTATTTCCAGAGTCAGTAGTGATTTCACCTTTTTCATTCTGTATTGCATGAATTTGGGTCTTTTCTTAATTAGGTTGGCTAGGGGCTTATCAATTTTATTTATTCTTTCAAAGAATCAACTCTTTGATTCATTGTGTCTTTGTATTATTTTCTTAGTCTCTATTGCAATAATTTGTGCTCTGATCCTTACAATTTCCTCCCTTCTTTTTGCTTTGGGCTTGGCTTGTTCTTCTTTTTCTACCTGTTTTAGGTGTAGTATCAGGTTTTTTATTTGTGTTTGTCCTGTTTTCCTAATGTGGGAACTCAGTGCAATAAATTTTCCTCTGAGTACTGCTTTCATTGCATCTCACAGATTCCAGTAAGTTGTGTTTTTGTTTGCTTGTAGATAATGTTTAAATTCTTCTTTAATTTCCTCTGTGATCCATTGATTTCTCAAGAGTGTATTATTCAATTTCCATGTGTTTGTGGGGTTTTTGCAGTTTTTTAAATCATTAATTTCCAGTTTCATGGTGCTATGATCCAATAACATGCATGGGATATTTTCAATTCTTTTGCATTTACTTAAATATGCTCTTTGGGTAGTATATGGTCTATTTTAGAGAATGTCACATGTACTGCTGAGAAGAATGTATATTCTGATGTGGTTGGGTGGAACACTCTGTGTATGTCTATCGAGTCCATTTGTTCACAGGTGTGATTTAGTTCTGTTATTTCTTTGCTGATTTTCTGTCTAGTTGTTCTGTCCCTTTGTGTCAATGGCATGCTAAGCTCTCCTGTTATAATTGTGTTATTGCTTATTTGATTTTTCATTTCTGTTAATACTTGCTTTGTTCAGCTGGGTGTTCTGGGATTTGGTGCATTTATATTTAAGATTGTTATCTCTTCCTCTTGATGTTTTCCCCTAACTAGTATGTAGTGACATTCTTTTATCTCTTTGGACCTTTCTTGGTTTGAAGTTCACATTGTCTGCAAACAGAATAGCTACCCCTGCTTTTTTTGAGTTCCTGTTACATGAAGTATTGTTTTCCATCCTTAGACTTTTAGTCTATGAGTTTCCTTTTTGGCTAGATGGGTTTCTTGTAGATAGCATACAGTTGAACATTGTTTCTTGATCCATTCTGCCAGTCTGTTTCTTTTAATTGGTGAATTGAGGCCAATTTACATCTTAATGGTTATAACTGTTATATGTTGTTGACATGTTATCTTTCTTCTGTTGTATCTTTACCTTTCCCTTCTTTTTAATTGTCTGTCTTGCTTAGTGATTTTTTCCTATGTGTATCTAGAATGTCTTTGAGTATTCTTTGCAGAGTTGGTTTGGTAATCATGAAGTTCTTCAGCTTTTCTTTATCATGGAAGTATATTATTTCTCCATCCATTTTGAAGGATAGTTTTGCAAGGTACAGCAGTCTGGGTTGGAAGTCATTTTCCTTCAGGAAATATTTCACTCCATGGTCTTCTTGACTTCATTGTTTGTGTTCAGAAGTCTGTTGTGATTCTGATAGGTTTTCCTTTATAGGTGATCTGTCTTTTCTCTCTAACAGCTTTTAATTTTCTGTTCTTATGTTGGATTTCTGGGATGGTGATTATTATATGTCTGGGTATAGTTTTCTTTTGGTTATGGCTGTTTGGTGTTCTATATGCTTCACTAATCTGAATGTCAGCTTCCATTCCTGTGTTTGGGAAATTTTCAGCTATTACTTCTGTAAATAGCCTCTTGATATCATTTGTGTTGTCCCCTTCTTTTTCATTTATCCCTATTAATCTTATGTTGTTTTTCTTTGCATAATCTTGCAGCTTTTGAATTGTTATTTGCTGATTCCTTGTCATTTTTAAGAGATCTTTCCTTTCCTGTTCACTAGCTGCAATCTTATCTTTGAGGTCTGAAATTCTTATCTTCACTTTTGTTGAGGTGGTTTTGGCAACCTATAATAGAATTTTGGATTTGCTGTATATATCTTTGGATCTGCTTCATGTATTCTGTTTATTTCTTATACTGTTCATTCAGGGATTCTATTTGTTTGCTTTGTTTCTCTAATATTTTAGCTGTGTGTTCTTTAGATGCATTCACTATTTCTTTCACTAATTTTATCATTTCTTCTTTTACCTGGGAGATTATTTCTAATTTGAGTTCTTTTATAGCTTCCCATACTTGCTTCTTTATTTCAGTTTATATCATTTCAGGTATTTCAGGTGTATGACTAGTATTTTCTTCCATGTATGTGGCTCCCAAGATTTCTTGGGCTGGGCTGGAAGTTTGAGATTGCATTTTGGTCTTTTGTTTTGTCATTTTCCTATATTTCTGTGTTTCAAGTGTTGTTCCAAAACTCTCCCTGAGTTTTTTGGGAATCACCTCCTGCACCCTCAGCTCCTGGGACTCACGGGTCTTGGCTCCCCTGGTTGAATGAAGGTTGCTGGTGTGGTCCACTCAAGCCCACAAAGCCTTTCAAGGCTAGTACAGTGTCCTAGGGGGTTGGGCAGGCACCCAAGCACTGGGAGCCATGTCCCAAACTCTCCCAGGCCAGAGCCAGAGAGCTGGAACTCTGCTGACAGCCACATGGGCCTACCTCCCCTCTGGAAGCCTGCTTGTTCCTCTGTTTGAATAAAAGTCTCTGGGTGTGATCCACTCAAGCCCAGGAAACCTCTCCAGGCAAATCCAGTGTTGTAGGGGGCTGGGCAGGCACCCCAGCACTGGGAGTGATGTCCCAAACTCCTTGGAGCAAGGGCAGGAATCTGCAACTTCCCTTGCCCTTGTAGCCATGTGAGCTGGAGGCAAAACTCATTTTCAAAAAGCAATGATTTATTATTTCCAGATTAGGAAAATTTTTAAGTGTTTTAAATGGTGCCTTTCAGGGTGGACTGAACAATGCACATTAATCTATGCATGCAGTTTCCTGGACATATGAAACTGCCTCTTAGCTCCTTCGAGGCTTAGGAGGCTCAGGAGCAGCAAGGAGAAGCCCACCTGCTCCCTCTGTAACCTGAGGCTCTGCCTCTAAGGCTTTTCTGAGCAGTTTTGACCAGCAACAACACCCTTGTCTTCACTCCTGAGGAAATGTTTGTGTCAAAACTACCAGTCTTCCTCCCACTGTGCTAATGTCCCTGACAAAATATTAATGTACCAGAAACCTCACTGTGTTATAGTAGTGCAGATTCTAATACCTTACAGTCAAAATGCCATTAGCTCTTAGAGTCCTTGGCTCATGAGACTATCTTTTGTACTGGTAACTGTCCTGTAGGTTTTGCACATGATGGAGAGAGTTGGTTGAGTGGTATACTTAAGGATCCCCCACTTTGTCAGTCTCCTGAATCATGATTCTTTCCCTGGACTCATTCTTTCCCTGGACTCATGTTCTTTCCCTGGACTCTGTCACAGATACAGTCAATGGCCTGGATGTCATGACTGTGGCTACTTTTTATCTAATCCATTTAGAAAAACATGATTGTTTTTATTCATTCATTTTGCATCGATGAGTTGAAATCATTTTATAAACACTACTTAGGTCTATGTATATATCTGGGGGGAAAACCCCTCTGTTCTGATGGAGCTTCCATTTATTCTACCAAGTAAGAGTTCATCTGCAAACCAAATAAGTAGGTTGTATGTGCTGCTACAAAGAAGAGCTAAGAAGGCAGAGTGGACTGACTGGTTTGGCAGTTAAGCTGGACAAGATACCAAAGAATGGGCTCCCTGGGAAGATGATGTTTGTGTGAGATCCAGAGGAGTTTAGGTTTCCATAGTTCATTTCCCTGTTTCTAGTTTTGCAGTTGCCTTCATACTCATGATGCCACCTGGACTTCATCAAGGAGATTATTCACAGATGAGGAAAATGTGTTTAGGGACTTGCTTAAGGTTGTGTAGACAATAAGAGACCAAACTGGATATAGAACTTTTAAGTCACTGGTCTTTCCACTATACAAAGTCTACCTCTGTAAACTAAAGATTAAGCATTTTTTCTGTGCTTTGTAGAAGATTGGGTGTTATACTTTATACAATTTTGGAACTTTTAATTAAGGATGTAAAAATTCATCATTTAAGAAATTTTATCACACTCAAGTCATATTCAATTACACAAATTTGGTATAAGCAATTGCTTTAACAACTTTTCATTTGTCAACTTAAGTTAAATTATATAAATTTTGTTAAATAGCAGTTATGTGTGCAGGAAACTTCTGTTTTGTTTTATTTGTTTACTTATTTTTATTTTAAACATTAAAAAACCCAGAAAATCAGGAAGCAAACAATCAAACAACAACAACAAAAGCAAAACCACCACTACCACAACAAAAAGCAATAGTGATACAGGATTTCAAAACAAGCTGATAGGAATTTAACAAGTTGTTATATTGCATATTATTATCTCCAAAATAGCCACTCAGTTTACCAGTTATAGGCATACAGGATTTATTGAACAATATAGTCTCCCTTTGAGAAGTTTCTTTTCCTTTTACTATATCCATTATAACTTTTGGATCTTTTTTTTTTTTTTTTTTGTCGGTACTGGGGATCGAACTCACGACCACGTGCTTACAAGGCAGGCACTTATGCCACTGAGCTAAATCCTCAGCTAACTTTTGGATCTTATTTACTCTTTTAGTTTCTTACACTAGTGAGAAAATATGGTGTTTACATGAGCAAGTCTGATTTATTTGACTTATGAGTACTTTTATCTAGAATGTAAAAAGACTTGAAAAAAATCAATATGCCCAAATTTGAAGACCCAATCCAAAAATGGGCATCTGAGATGAATACACAATTCTCAGATGAAAAAATACAAATAGCAAATAAATATATGAAATATATAAATATATGAAAAAATATATGAAAAATATCATGAAATCAACCAACAACAAAAGCTGGCAGGGCTATGGGGGAAAAGGAACCCTTTTCTACTGTTGATGGGAGTATAGACTGGTGCAGCCACTGTGGAGATCAGGTGGAGATTTCTCAGAAAGTAGGATTAAAGGTCCCATTTGACCCAGCTATTCCCCTTCTGGGTATTTTCCCAGAAGAATTGGAAACTTCATACCACAGTGATATATGTGCACCTATGTTTATAGCAGCTCAATTTATAATAGCTAGATCTTGGAAATGGCCCAAGTGATCATTAACTGAGGAATAGATAAAAAAGATGTGGTATTTTTATACAATGGAGTACTACTCAGCTATAAAGAATGATAAACTAAATGTTTTTGCAGAAACTTCTGTTTTGTGAATGACAGAAAAGGACAGAAAAGCCTGGATGGCCAAATGAGCCTGTGAGGAATACATTCAACTATTTTTTTGTGATTGTGACAAAATAGATCCTTTTATTTTTATTTTTTAAAATTTATTTTATTGGTACATGTTAGATATACATAATGATCACATTCATCACAGGGACTTTGTACCTGTACATGATGCATTTTAATTTCTCTTTTTTCCACATTCATCTACCTTCCCTTCAACCTCTTTTCCACTCCTTATTTACAAAAGCTTTGTTCCCATATTTCCTTCTTTTCAGATTTTTTTTTCTTCTTTTCCCTATCTTCCTTTCCCCTGAGCCCTAGTTCCCCTTCTCAGTTGAGAATTTTTTCCTATTTCATAATATCTAGTATGCATTCCGGTACTTTACACTTTTGATTTCTCACACCAGAGAAACAATGCAATTTTACATACATGTGTTTGATTTATTTCACTTGAGAGTATGGTCTCAAGGTGCATCCATCTACCTACAAATGTCTTGAGTTTAGTAGTACTGCTGTGAAGTACTGCTGTGTAGGAAGAAACCACATCTTCTTTACCCATTCATTGATTGATGGGCATTTGGGCTGTTTCCAAGATTCAACTGTTACAAACTGTGCTGCTATAAAACATGGGTGTGTGTATATAGCTGTGGTATGATGCTTTTAGTTCTTTCTGGAAGTTACTAAGAAGGAGAAGAGCTGGATCAAGTGGAACCTATATTTTATTTTCTAAAGAATTGCCACACTGATTTCCACCAGTCTACAGTTTCACCAACAGTGGAGAAGTTTTCCTATTCCTCACAGTCCCTCCAGAATTTGTTATTGGTTGATTTCTTTATAATAACCATTCTTTCTGGAGTGAGATGGAATCTCAGCATTGTTTTAATTTGCAGTCTCAAATGACGAGTGATAGTGAATCTTTCTTTCTTTCTTTCTTTCTTTCTTTCTTTCTTTCTTTCTTTCTTTCTTTCTTTCTTTCTTTCTTCTTTCTTCTTTCTTTCTTTCTTTCTTTCTTTCTTTCTTTCTTTCTTTCTTTCTTTCTTTCTTTCTTTCCTTCTGACAATTTAATAACCTAACAGTGATGGGGGGCATTACAGTGGGGAGGGAGATGTCAACGAAGTTTCATTTACATAAAACTGAAACTGAACTCAAAGTGAACAGAAAAAAAATGCAAAAAGGAACAAGAAAAGTAATTTTAAAAGCAGTTTTTAAATTGAGAGACAGAAAACTGCTCTTAAATTTCAAGAAACAAGGGCTGGGGATTTAGCATAGTGGCAAAAGCACCTGCCTGGCAAGCATGAAGTCATGAGTTTGATCCCTGGTACCAACAAAAACAAAACAAAACAAAACAAAACAAAACAAAACAAAAAAGAGGGTCAAGAAGCTGAGTATTTTTTTCATCTAACACAAGATTAAGAAATCTGGGGCAAAAGGCCCCAAATTACTTCTAAATACAACAACTTCATGCAAAAAGAAAATCTGAAACCCACTTGGGTGTGCCTGGCACACACAAGAGGAACTATCTTGGACTTCAGAGATCTTTTATTGAGGACAAAGAAAACAAGGGAGTCTGAGGAAACCAATATAAAAAGTAGGCAGGTCAATGATGAAATAAAGAAGTGTCAAAATTACTGCTTATACTTAAGGCAATTTTAACAGTGAAATCTTACCCCAAAAGCATTTACATAGCATTGAAAAAAAATACTGAAATAACTTGGATTAACAGAGCTAAATTGTCTATGCCAAATCTGTACAGCAGGGACCTGTTTTCAGCAGGTAAGCCTATTTACAAGTAAGAACCTCTTACTCTTGTAACAGGTCCTGAATTTAGAGAATGGCTAACTCACATCTTTGTAGAGTTAGTCTGTAAGGCCTCAGTGCTCCCATATGCACTCCAGGCGGACCTACTTCCACTGGAGAACTATTTACACTGTCCTGTGAACACACATATATACACCTGCCACTCCAAAAGCCTGGAGTGAAGGGTCTATGGCTCATTCGATTTATATGTACAGTGACAGTTAGTAGGCCCTCGATGTTAAAACGCATGAATGTTACAATTATTTTATACCACTACCTACATTTTGAACACTCTCATTTTTACCCACCCCAAATTAGAAACACCAAACTGCTTCACGAGACAGTGCTTTTGGGACTTTTAAACATAAATAAGTACACTACATTTACTATGTTTCAGAGTAACTGCACAAATTTAGCATTCTCCTGGGAATGGAAAACTTGCTTGGAAGTTACTTCATTCTTTTCCACTTTTTCAAAAGTGCATCTTGTAGTGCCAGCTGCTTTTCTCGGAAGGACCGCTTGGTTTTGGAACAAACATTCTGGATGTATCTCATCATCAAAAAGTTCTTCTGTTTTTTTCTTTTCTTTATTTGTGGAACTGGAAAATGGATTCATTTTGGTTTTGTTCCTCACAAATTCCTTTTGGTCTGTCTTTCCAGCCATTGCAGTTGCTAGTCGTGTCTCCTTGTCACATTTAGGCTTTTTATAAAGGTGTTCATTGTCCTTGAAGAGATAGTAATTCACCCCTCAGCTCCTCGTCACTGTCTATTTCAATGTATTTCCTGTTTTGGGCTTTCCCTGGGGCGGCAGCGAGCTCTTTCCTCACTTGGGTCATGCGGATTTTCTGGAAGTCCTCTTGAGTCAGGACCCGACTGGTGCTGAGAGCTGCAGCCTTGGTCTTCCTCTCCTCCGTGTCCATGCTGTTTAGTTTTCTGGGAGATCTCTTGCTGTTCTTCGTCAGAAGAGTGGTGCACATCAACCCATTCACCATCAGCCTCCTCCTCTTCACTGGTGATTTCCCACCCGTCTTCATCATTTTCAGCATTCTCTTCTTTCTCAATTTCCAGAACTTCTTCAGCATCTAATTCATCATATTCTTGTACTCTTGCTTCTACAGAAGCTTCTGTAGGTTTGTCCCAGAATTTTTTCTGTAACATCTGGGGACTTAGCATCCGGAAGAGCTGGATCAAAGTTCTAGCAGACATCATTACATTCTTATCTTTGTATGTCTTATTTTGAGCCAGGTCTTGGAGAAGCTCCTCAGTCATGGCTAGAGGACACCGAGCTTTTATCTCCTTTATAGCACTGATACCTCCTTTCATGACCTCCCCAGAGTTCTTGTCAGTGACAAAATTTTTGTCACAGTCATGAGCAATGACTGAATGATCTCTGGAGGTACAAGGTAAGACGCTTGTGCAGCAAACAGGAGGATCTTTGTTACTTCTTTCTGGTGGGGCTGCAGAAAACTTTGGAGAAAGGGGTAGAAATTGAAGAGAAAAAGCTCATGGATTCCCACTAATCTGGAGATGAGTTTCATAAACATCATCTTCACTTCAAACCTCTCCTTAGTGTTGTCTAGCTGCTTGACTAGTTTTTCTGCAAAATCTTGGGTATCATAGATCAAATGAATAGCTGAAAAGTTAAACACCTCTGGCTTTTTCTTCTTCTTTTGTTTCTTGAGCACTTTCATTGCCTTTTCCAACTTCTTATTTTTGGCACTTTTCTTCCCTGTGGCATATTGCATGAGCAGGTCTCTTGCCGTGGGTCCCTTAGATTCTGAGTTGCTATCTTTTTTCTCATCTTCATCTTTCCCAAGGAAAAATGTAAGAGCAGCAACCAATATCTTGATGACCTTGGAGAAGCATATGGTCATGACAACATTGACCGTTTCAGCATCATTCCAGATGTTCCTTCTGTAGAGCTCAATCATCGCATCCAAAGACTGCATGGCTGCAGTTGCATTGCTGTCTCTCAGCATAGTGTACATGAAATTCTGTAGCACTATGTTCACTTTATTGTTCTTGTGCTTTGAATTTATGTTCTTAATATCAGTCACAATATGTCTGTATAAAGTCTTTCGCAGAAGCATATGATGGACTGATGAGATCCTTATATCTTAGCAAGATCAAAGCTTTACAAAATGTCATTTGAAGATCTGGATCTAAGACAGTGTGATTATAGGAGAGAAGATCTTTGAGCGCTTGAGGAAAGTTACTTAGATGTTCTGGATAGCAGTGACCAATCTGTGCCATAAACATCACCAGCTCAGCCAGTTCTTTGCTGGGTTTATTTGGTTGTAACTTGAAAATCTCCACATTGGATTGGTAGTGATTATACTGCTGGAGAAGCTCTTTGATGTAGGCCAACGGGTCCTGCTTAATCAGATTCTGTAACTGCAGCAGGTTGCTGGGCAGCTTGCTGTTGTTTCTGCTGGACATGTTGGCTGCAGGTTGGTTCCTCGTGTAGTAGATAGTGAATTTTTCATATATTTATTTTCCATTTCTAAAAATGGACATTTGAAATGAATAGACACTTCATCTAAGAATGATGTTAATTTTTGGATTGAGTCTTTAAATTTGGGGGGGGTTCTGATTTTTTTTAAGTTCTTTGTAGATTCTAGATATTAGTCCATTGTCTGACAAACACCTGGCAAAGGTTTTTCCCACTATGGGGTTGTCTTTTCACTCTGTTGCTTTCTTATGCTGTGCTAAAGTTCTTTAACAAGGCCAGGGATTTAGCTCAGTGGCAATAAGTACCTGCCTGGCAAATATGAGGTCATGAGTTTGATCCCCAGTACCACCACCACCACCACCAACAGCAACCCAACTCTTTGAAAGTTCTTTAATGAGATGGGATCGCAGTTGTTGATTCTTTGTACTATTTCCCATGTGATGGGAGTTTTGTTCATAAAGTCTGCCTATACCAATGTCTTCAAGTGCTCTACCTGTTCTATTTCCCAGCAGATTTAATGTTTTCATTTTAATATTTAGATCTTTGATCCATTTTGATTTTAGTTTAGTGTATAGTGAGAGACATGGGCCTAGTTTTAGTCTTCAGCACATGAAAAACCAGTTTTCCATCACCATTAAAGAAGTGGTCTTTCTTCCAGTGAATGTGTTTGGCCCCTGTGACAAAGTAGATCCTGAGATACTTGTTTGTAGGGTTTTGGTTTGTGATGGACCACAGGGTTCAGAACACTTTCATCCATGTCTTTATCTAGGTGAAGTGTCCAAGAGTGGGTCTTCAGTTATTGTTGGTAAAATTTTAGAGAGCTGGGTGTGGCTACTTTTTCCTGTTAACATTTCTCTTTTGGTAACTGGAGAAGAACATGCACAAGGATGCTCCCCAGACCCTCCACTGCACAGGACTGAAGCCATCCTCTTAGTAAATAAAAAGACTGATTGATACCATTTTCAAGAGGAACAAGAATGAACAATGCAGCAATTGTTTTTTCTCTATGATACCAAGATTGTAATGCAGTTTTTTTAAAGCTATGTGAGCATCCAGGTCTTATTGGACATTGCTCAGAATTTTGTGGTACCCTGTAGGCATCAACTTTGCAAGGACTCACTAAACTGCAAGGCGATACTATATTTACCTTGGTCCCCTTCATCAGGCCTGCAGGGGAGCTGCTAGGAAGCAACACAGAAGGAGATACTTGACTCGCATTTTGCATTTAAGGTAGCAGCAAATTGTGTTTTTCACAGGCCCCTTTGCAAAATGCAAACTTCATTAGGCGACAGGCGCACTTATCAACATCAGCTCTACCTCCTGTGGTTTCTAAAACCTCCTGGCCTGCCTCCTTCCTTCCTTCCTAATAAAATAAACAATTTTCTCTAACTGTGCCCACTGTTGGCCTTGTTTACTGAATTAGAGTTTCCAGGTTTGGTAATTGGTCTCCCGCAAATGTAGCCACAAGTGGTTCTTGTGGCTCAGGTGCTGCTGTTCCCATGGCAACAGACGTGTTTATGTTCACAAAATTATTCAACTTGAGTTTTTTTCACCTCTGCAATTCAAAGACAAGAAAAATTGATGCATGAAAGGGAAGATACTGTCATGAAAGATAATGGGGAAAGTAAAAGGATTTTTAATTATGGGAATTAATAAAATATTCAATAAAGCAGAATGTGTTTGCTTTTGGAGGAATGTAATAAAGGCAGGGGCTGGTAGCTATGTGGAAGGACTAAAATATTTTAAAATCAGAACTAAACATAGATCTTTATCATGAAGATAAAAATTGTTCTGAATTCAACTCCAGGAAAAGATGGCATGTGAACACAGCCCTTTCACATCCTCCTATATTTTTTTTCTCCTTGATCTTAGGACATTTGGACTTCAACAGTGGGGGAGGAGGAATGAAATGTTGAGAAGTGATGTACTTCAAGCACTGAAGCAGAATGAATGCAAAACTCTGAGGCCTCCAGTTCACATTCCCTTAACTCATATTTCAACTGAGATAACTTACAATCTGAGAAAGTCCTGGTCATCACGTTTGGGTCTGAAATCTTTCTGCTCATTTTGATGTGGAAATGGGAACCAAGGCCCATTTTCCCCACTGCAACTGTTTTGTTACTGGCAAGTAGGCAACTTCGGTAAGAAAGCGCTATAATATCATTTATTTCCTCTATGCAACTGCACATGAAAAATTGTTAAATGTAAACTCTTAACTTTCACTCAATTCATTTTTAAGGAAGTGGCTACTAAGGAGGATTTTTTTGGTTCTGTGTGATGAGGAGAGGGAAAACAGAGACAAAGGCCAATTGCTAGAATTGCTTGGTAGAACATACATCTACCAAGAAGAGTAAGACTCAAGGACGAGGGGAAGGAAGATGAGCTTGTACAGAGCAAGAGCAGAGTGGTGCAGGCATACGATGTACCATGGGGCTTGGGGAGATGCAAGCAGTATCTAAAGAAGGTTTTAAGGAATGTTTGTGCTTGCTGTGATGTATCCTCTATCTGCCGATTCACTAAGTGACCTTAGTGAAGTTCTACATTATTTTCCTGTGTTTTCTTTTGAAGTCGAACATGGTTTTTAAAAATTATGACCATAACACCATAACCTTCAAGTTTTACTTGTCTATATTCACTGCCAAGGTTTTTTCATATCCCACATCCCTGGACCTGAGCTCCATTGAATCCATCTTCCTAGATGTCCTGTGGTTAGTTCAAAATCAGCATGTCAGGCCTGACATAAACACACCTTTCCTGCTCCACCCTGATATAACACTTCTCTCACTCCTGAGTGCTCTGTTTCTGAAACTTGACTACCCTTGCATCCCTCTACCTAGTCTTAACCATATGAGCATTGTCTTCATTTCATCAACCCAGGACAAAGAATGCAACCCTCACTTCCTTCCCTGGCCCTAGAGCACCAGCTTTTGTGGTAGACAGCAAATATCAATAAATTCTAAACTGCTCTCACCAAGAAGTGGTATCTGTTTCTCAACCCTTTGAATGTTTTGTCACTTTGTGGTGCTTTGCCTGGGGGGAAAAAGTGAAAACAGCCTTGTCTGGGTTTTAAGCCTAGCCTCAGAAGACCTCCTTCCAGTCAATGAAGTAGCTCTCAACCTTCGGTACTCTTCACATTTTGGACCAGGTAGCTCTTTGCATTTAGGATCTGTCCCTCACTGCAGGATGTTTAGCAGTATCTTGGCTTACGTTACTATCATCCCTCATCTCTGCCACTTATCACACACAACCCAACATGGACTGGGGCCAATGGACCCTGGTGAGAAGCACTAGTTTGTGGGGATGCTGTTGCCATGGGAACGAAACTGGGCTAGGTTACTAGAGAAGAAGAGGCCACTTCTGACCTGCCCATCTTGGAGCATTCTGCCTTCTGGGGTTACCTGCCACAGGCTTTTCAACTTCAGTGGACCAGATGTGTGTGGTTTGAGCTCAGATTCAAATTTTATTTGTTCCATATGTTCATCCAGTTGTTTCAGTGCTATTTATTTAATTTTTCTGAGGTAGATTGTACATGGTCTGTTCTATTTGTCCCCTTGTGTATCTCTGTGTTTGTTGTAAGTTCTGATACACGTTACTTAATCCCTTCTCACCCCTGCCTACTTAACGTTTTCAATTGTGCTTTTGCCATTCTTGATTCTTTGCATTTCAAATACATTTTAGAATCAACTTGTTGCAATCTACCGAAAACATACTAGAGTCTTGGTTATTATTACACAGAAACTACAAATCTAGAAACAACTGATATTGTCATGATGGGATATTTTAAACTGTGAGCATAGTTTTCTTCTACTTGTTTGATTTTTAGCTTTTCTCTACAATATTTTAAGTTTGCACAGCAAGTATTAGATTTATTCTTAGTGATTTGAAATTTTGATGCTATTGTAAATGGCATCATCAAAACTATCACATTTTTAGTGTTTAACAGCTAGTGTGTTTGAAAGCAATTGATTTTGATATTAACCTGTATTCAGTTAAATTTACTTATTAATGTGAATATATTAATTTAAGATTCTTTTTTGGATTGTTTTATATACACAATCATACTATGTGTAAATAACCCTTATAACTTGTAATTCCACTAATTTGGCACTTGGTACAGTGGTAGAGGGGTGACTGGTGCTTTCTCATTGCTTGATATGAAGAGGTATAAGCTGAAATAACATATGTACCCTTTTATATTAATGTATGGGTATCAGGCAAAATGACAATTCCTAGTTTGGGGACATCCAGGCTGTTTTCTGCATAATTTTAAATGTGATATCCTTAAAACATATATATCTTATTACTACTTTGGAAACACATCTGTTTTTAGGCGAACTTTGTTGATGTTAAGAGTTAATCTTTTGGTTAAGAATGGTGGTCAGGGGTAGAATGCTTGCCTAGCCTCTGGCAGGCCCTAGATTCCATCCCTGGCACCAAAAGAGAAAAAAAAAAAGAGTTAATATTTGGAGTCATATTGAATATATTCAAATTCATATTAAGCACCAGTTCTTTACTGTTCATTGATTTTTAAAACATTAATTATACTGAGTTTTTTGAGTCAGTGGTTTCTAAATGTGGCTTCACATCAGAACCACTTGGGAAACTTACATAAAATAATGAGCCTGAGTCCCCCTCCAAGCCACATGAATCAGGATTTCTGAGGGTAAGACCTTGCTAGGAGGCATTTTTAAAAAAAAATTTTTGTTTGTTTGTTTTGCATTTCAACTGATTCTGGCACATACCCAAGGGTGCATATTGCCTTAACTCCTGTTCTCTGGCTGTATCATAGGACTAGAAGGTGCTGCATTAACCTTTTATGCCTTCATGATTGCTGTTGCAAATCAAAGTAGGAGTGAGGAGTGACAAATATGACTGTTGATAGATATTTAAGGTTTCAGAAATAAGTACAACAACCTGTAAATAAAAAAACTAGTGGGAAAGGCAGTGTCTGCTTGAGAAGAGTACAATAATCAATATTGGATGATGCAACTAGAATAACACTGATAATTATTGTGAAGTATTTGTTTCAAAAGTAATTTTCTTTCCAAAACTTCACCATATCATTTTGCCCCTCAATCAAAGGGCTCATTTTCTTTCTCTAAGTAATAGAAGTAATCTGTATTTTATTTGTGCTTAGTGTCGGGAAAAGAGGAAGTTATGTTTTGTAAATTATCGTTCTCAGTATTATGCTTTCCCAGTTGTCACATAGGTTGAAATATTAAAGTATTCATAAGCATCAGAACCCTGTTCTGGTTGTTTCTTTTAGTTCAAGGATATTTTATGAAGAGTAATTAAGCCAAAATTGTCAGAAGCTCCTCACAAGGATTCTTTTCAGCAGAGACTTTTGATATAATCACAGGCTGAAAATTAGACTTACTTTAATCAAGATGATCTAAAATCAATTATATCCAACAGCATTGAACAAACATCTCTAACTTTGTTGACTTGGAACTGAGAAGTTTTGCAAAGTAGGTGCCAGTCTAAATGAGTAAACATCAGAGGCCCTTTAGTAAATGTTTCCAGGACTTGAGAATAATGGCATCTAGGACAAATGGCCATTAGGATATATCTTTGAATGTCTGATTTGATGAGGGAGAGAGCATTTCCAAGACTTCAAAGATTTTGATTTTCTTTCCCATATGATTTCTAAAACAGGTGAATTTGTTACTTAGTATCTATGGAGGATTGGTCCCAATATCCCCAGGGATTACAAAGCCTGCAGATGATTAAATCCTGTTATGGTTTGTGTTTAGATGTCCACCCAAACCTCATGTGATCATAGGGCTTTTTCAGAGGTGGCTGAATTTGGGTGTGTGATGCTGGGACTGACAGTGCCGGGATTACTAAATCAGTCCACTGATTGGTTTGGCACAGCCCTGATCCTGGTAGTCTCGATAAGATAAAAGGAGCAGAAAGACACTGTTAAGGTCCCCTGTTGCTTTCTTTGTCTTTTGCCTCCATGCATGGCTGCCCCTCTGCCATGTGCTGCCTTGCCCAGGAGCCAGCCAATTATGGACTGAAACCTCTATAACCTGTGAACTAAATAAATCTTTCCTCCCTTAACTTTGGGCACTGGGTATTTTGTTTCAGCGACAAGAGAAAAGCAACTGGCTGAGCCTATCTATGGATGTGAAACTTGGAGATACAGCGGGCTGTCTGCATCTTCACCTCTAGCACTGACACAGGTGAATTGAAGATTTCATTTTGAAGCCTGCTAGTCAAGGACACTTTAGTGTTGATCTTGGCTGGGCCTCCAGGTGGACCACCCTGCAGGTGGGTGCTTGCCCTGCCTCTCTCTGTTCCTATGGCCATACTGATCCCCTGTGTACTGCTCTATGTGTTTTACTCTTGGACATTTGTGACCCATCTGTTTGAAATAGCAAGAAAGTTTTATATAACTCAGCAGCTGCATGCCATCCTAAAGACATCCTCATATATTGCTTACTGTGCAGGCTAACTGTCAAAACCCCCTCTCTTTGCCTCTCTTCCTGTAGTCTACTCATCATTT
The DNA here is from genome assembly GCA_004027455.1 of Hydrochoerus hydrochaeris. Lineage (NCBI taxonomy): Eukaryota > Metazoa > Chordata > Mammalia > Rodentia > Hydrochaeridae > Hydrochoerus > Hydrochoerus hydrochaeris. The sequence continues at coordinate 103,199 of PVLA01002998.1, forward strand.
TGGTCTGTTTTCCATTTCCCCTTTGTTCTCTGCAATGATAATGCACTGTGCTCCTGATAATAGTCCTTTTCTATGCCAAAGCTTTCTGGCAATCATGCTTTATCACTTGTTTTTCATCTGCAAATAAGGTCCCCCAAACTTTGGGTGACTCTCTTGTGTACAGTTCTCTACATCATTACATTTTCCCCTAGCAAAAATCCCTATAGCAGCCGGACATAATGGCTGTAATCCTGGCACTCAGGAGGCTGAGGCAAGAGGGCTGTGGTAAGTTTGGGGCCAGTCTGGGCTAAACAGTGAGTTCAAAGCCAGCCTGAACTACATAGAAAGACGCTGACTTAAGAAAAAAATTTCTATAGCACTCAATAGAGAGGAGTATATGATATGTGTGTATACATACGCATGCTCATAAATACGTTTGCTTTCTGGAGTCCTTTTGCATTCACACATTCACAGTCCAATATCATTGGCCTGTTGCCTTTTTTTTTGAGACAGGGAGTCACTATGTATTGCAGGCTGGCCTTGAACTTACATAGCCCAGGTTGGCCTGAAGGTCAGAGATCCTCCTGCCTCGGACTCCCTAGTGCTGAGATTACAGGTATGCATCACTATGCCAGGTTTTCCTCTCCCCTTCTTATTCCTTCTCTGAAGTGAGATCTTTGCTAAAGAAATTTTTTTCTGGCATATCTGGGAATCAACACATTTGTACCAGAATTCAACTTTCTCTTCCTTTAGGCGTCCTGCTTGCCAGCATATGGCTGAAGTTGCCACTGCAAGGGACTCTAGAATGGTATCTGATGACCATCTGGGCATTAAAGGCTGTGGCACATTTCTGTCCTGGAGGCAGACCAGGGAGTCTCATTTCCACACTGAGCACTATATATACTTAGGGAGAATGGTAGGCATCTTAGCTGGGATGGATGACCTGGCTTGTCTGTTCATGGATAGCTGTCTTCTCATGGGTCCAGTTTCAGTGTGATGAAGCATCCAGTGGACTCAGCAGTAATCCATTGTACCACTGTCATTGATATTGTTTTTGCATTGGGCCTCTAACTAAGTGCCTTGTGCATACTGGGCAGATGCTCTACCACTGTGTTACATCCCTACCCATCACTCATTTTTAGCCCTCATTAGCTTAATCAACAGTATGCACTTAGGGGTCCCTCCAAGGCTCGGTAACATTAGTCTCTTAAATTGCTTTTACACAAATTTGGTCCAAATGTGCCTGATTTTTCAAATTGTAGTTCATTATTCTTGGTGACTGTCATAGAGTTGAAGGAACACTTCCTTCCTTCTTGCTGATTCTTGATTATGAATACAATCTACAAGTCTTAACTACTCTTCTTTCCATGATTTCACTTCTAAAAAGATGTGAGGTTATTATCCACCCCATGGAACTTCTCATGACTGAATCCATTAATAACTACTATTACTGACCCTACAAACTATTCTGGAGATAAAGTGTTTTGTTTGGATTGTACATTGTTTTTAAAATAGATAAGTTTAATACTTGGTATGCAGATTTTTAGCTTCTCTTACAGAAGTAGTAACACCCAGCCCAATCGGACCTGTCTTTCTGTAGATCAGCCATCAGCCAACACAGAATTTGCCAGCTTCTATAGACAGGGCATCCATTTCCTGGCTAGCAGTAGTCTGTGCCACACCTGAGTCTTTGTCATTTGACCTGCCTCCATCATGTGTGTTACCTGATTGGTCCAGAGAAGACTGAGTTTTCCACCTGTTGCTTAGACTCACTCTGCAGTATTCTCATGTCCTGAGAGTTTGTAATGGTTTATATCTAGATATCCCCAAACATCATGCACTTACAGGTGGGGCTTTCAGGAAGTGACTGGATCATGGGTGTGTGATTCTTATCACTGGATTAATCCATTGATGGTTTTGTAGCTAGGCATGATGTTGGAGGTGAAGCCTGGTGGGTCACTGTGGGTGTGGCTTGGAGCTGTCTATATTCCTCCTCCTCCCTTGATCCTTCTCTGCTTCCTGCCACCCTGCCATGATAAACCTCTGCTACCATGCACCTCTGCCTTGCTTCTCTGCTTTGAAGCCAACCTACTATCAACTGAAACCTCTACAAACAGCAAGCCGAAACGGACCTCTCCTTTAAATTGTGGGTATCAGGTGCTGTGTCTCAGTCACAAAAAGGTAAGGTACAGTCTTTGGTCTTGGATTTATTAACCAGATGCCCTCTGAATGGTTACTTTGTGCCTTGCTTCTTCCAGCATAAAATGATGAGCAAAACCAGCAGACACAGATTTGTAATCAAGAAGTTTAGGATGGGGATGGGAATGTATAGAAAGGGAGAGATAACTATGTAAATGTTAAGAAATAGCAAGGGACAGAAACAGGGTTTGTCAGATGTGCTAAGATTTTTGAATATAACATACAAATAATAAGATGACATGGTTTCAAGCAGTTGTGAATATATGGTGCATATGACAGTGTTTATGAGCAATCTGGTGAGTGGTATTTAAAAACCCATTCTTGATGCCACTTGGAAATGGGTTATAAAGTTCAGGGGATTGCAGCTTAGTTTTCCTACTCAAGAAAGATAGGCAACTTGGATGAGGGTGGAAACTGTGACAGTGAAGACGGGGAAGACTAAATAGAGATTTAGGAAGAAAGCTAAGGGCCCTTATGACCTGGAGGAAGTAGAAGGAGATGTCAGAGTAGGGTCTGAGGCTTCTATTGGTGCAAGAAGTGGGATGGCCCTACCTTCATGGTCCCTGGTAACCTTGCTCCTGTGTGAGAAAGATTTCAGGGTCTATGATGTGGAGCCTCAGATGCATTTATGTTTTCCTTGTGGAGCAGAGTGTAGACAGTGGGCAGTGCAAAATGAAAATGTGGAGCCTTTTGTTTAATATTGTTAACAATTTGAATGTGGCTGTAGCGGAGTATTAAACCAAGGATGAGCCTTTTAAGCACAGGCCTCTGTGTGATACACAGATGGCACACATTTGAAGGTATTATGAAGCTGATGATGAACTCGGAGTGCAGAGATATCTGGACCATAAGCACACGTCTGGGAGCCATTGCGATATTGTGCAGACAGCAACTGAAGAAACTGTCTAAAGAAATTTTACTGATCGTGAAGAAAGGAAAGCCCCCAAAAGCACCACAATCTCCTAACTGCAAAAGAATCTCTTAAGAACTTCAATTTAAGAAACAGCAAGACCATTCACACTGTTAAAAACCAAGTCCTAGGAAATTACTAAACGAGAATGAAAATGAATATGGCACAAGTCTGATTCTCTGCCTCATGTATCCAGTCTACACTGCAGTCTTCCTGGCACATTGGTTCTCAGTCAGTGCAGACTTCACAGGGTACAGCTGTTTCAGGAACACAAAGGCTTAGATCTTGACCATGACTATGCTTGCTTCTGTCAGCCGGATCCTACCGCAGGCTTGAAGAAGGGATGCAACTGGTAGCTTCTCTCTTTCTTCTCTCAGCAGTGAATCACTGGTTACTATTTTGGATCCCTCAGATCCAGAAATAAGAGAAGAGAAGCAAGAGGGCCACACAGCTCTTGTGCAATGGTTCCCTAAATGCTGCATCCACAAATTTCTAACCAGAAACTGCTTTGGTGTTTGTTAACTCATTCAGGTGAAAGATGCCACAGGATTAGCAAAGTCCAACTGAGGCTTAGCACTGGGGAAAATGCTCTGTCTGGAATGGGTGAATTTTAAGGGAGTACAGTCAGATTTGAGCTGAGTGTGTTGGAAAGAACATGCAGCACATTCAAAGGCATGAGCCAGGGTACGGAAGTGCATAGGTAACCTGCAAGCATTCAGTACAGCTGCTCAGGAGATTTGGAGAGGGATTGTGGTGAAAGGCGAGTCTGGAGAGCTAAATAAGTGTGACATAGTCTATGAAGGCCTGTGCCTGTGTTAAGAAGCCAGTGAAAGTTTGCAGCAGAGATATGACATGGTAGATATTATATCTGAGAGATAACCTAGGCTCCAGTGTAGAGAATAGATGAGAGGAACCCGGGGGAACATTCGGAAGGTTCTTTCAGTCATCGCTCTTACATCAATCTGCTTCCATAATTACATTTATTAAAGTGGTCCATTTCCTGACCAGGTACTGTTAAAAAAAATCTTCCTGTGCATTACATTGCTTAAGCAACTTCTTCTTCTATGAATTACATGGAGAATTTGGAAAGCATAAAGATATTCTCAGAATTTTCAGATCAGATATACAGCAAGATCCAAAATATAGGCCTTTCATTTATCCTTCATGTAACACCCAGAGCCCCCTGAGGAGGGAAAGACTCAATGAGCTTCAGCCTGCATACTATGCTGTCTTCTACTATGGGAAGCATCCATGCATATAATTCTCTGGTATGTTTCATAAGGATGAGAAAATATGGGTCTTAAACATCAAAGTGGTAACTACTGTAACAAACAAAAGCAGTAATTTAAATTTTCCCATTTGAAAAACATATGTCTCAGCCAACTTTATCTTTAGTTTCTTTGTCAGATTCACTCAACTAATTGTTCATGCAAGAAATTTTCCACTACATAGAACACTTATATATGGTGTAGGTTTCTATCTTTATAGCTTTTGCACACACTTTAGATTAATTTCCCCCCAGTTCTGTTGGCCAGTTTCCTATCCTTTATATTAACCTTAGCATTTCCAACTCTTCTTTTAATGTCTTAGAATGCTATAATTTTATCATATGTAATTAATTTTTATCACGTTTTCCTATCTTTTAGTAGGACATGAAAAATTAGAAATTGTCTTCTTTTATTTTAAAGAGAACAATACAAAACAGAACAAAGCAGATTAGAACAGACCAATGCAAACAACACAGGGTAGCACACAGCAGTCAAAATGCTGAGCTAATTAAGACAGGGATGGTGTGTAGAGATTATCCACTGACGTGAAAACTGAGACAAAAAAAGAGGCTGGTGATTTTGAGAGACAATAGAATAGATTTTAAATGACTTGAAAATAGGAATTGGTCCAGTGGTTTATGGTAGAGAAAGGGGATGAGGCTTGGAACAAGGCTTCTCAGAAAACCAAAGAAAATAGATTCCAGAGGACAGGCAGAGAAAATGTAGGATCCGAGTAATAGCCAAACCTAGTCACTTTCTGCTGACTACTTGTAGCAGAAAGTGATTAGGTTAGCTATGTGGTTGTCCTGGAGAAATAAATGTAAGCAGAAGTGACTTACGTCACTGATAGCAAGCAAGGTGCTCACTAACTGGCATTCCTCCCAAGTTGTTTATATGTTCTAGACACAAGCTCTTTATGAATTGTATGAGTTGCACGTAGCTCATTGCAGTCTATGGCTGGCCTAACCACTCTTTAACAGTGTATTTTGAAGAGCAGAATTTTAAAATGTTGATGAAGTTTGTTATATTTGTTTAATAGGGTCAGTAAATATTTACAATAAATGATTTGTATATATGTTGAATCTTATCCAATTGTACAGTTTAAATATGTGCAGTTTATTGTTTGCCAATTATACTTCAATAAACTTGTTTAAAAAAGGAAAGATTAAAAAGTCCACTAACGCAGGGCATAAGAGTGCTCAGGAGGCTGAGGCAAGAGGATCACTTGAAGTACAAGGACAACCTGGGCTACATAGTGAGTGTAAGGCCAGCCTGAACCACATAGCTACCAGTCGCATTCCTTTTTCAAGCCTGCAGTAAGATTAGAATGACAGAAACAAGCATGGCCATGTCACTGAGTGGCTCAGGTGGAGTTTGAGATCTTCCTGCCTCTGCCTCCCAAAGTGCTAGGATTTCAGGGATGTGTTACCATACCTAGACAGAGGTTGTTAATGATGCCATATGTGGTGTCTTTGTGTTGTCTTTCTATTTCCCAGCCTCCCTCGAAGTACAAGACAATAGATTATGAACAGAAGTGGCAAACATCATATCTGGGCCAAGAAGGTTAAGCATTGGTACACCTTTCCTGGGAACTGTCTCTGTCTCTGTCACTCATTGTCTTTGCCTCTGCCCCTCACCCTATGCTTGGTGTCTTGGAAGTCAGAGAATCAGGGAAGTAGTCAGAGTCCCTGAATTTCAGCTGGAGGAGCACTACCCGGCATGGCTACCTAGCCATCCCTGGACTTTGTAGGAGTGAAAAATAAACCTGTGCTTCACTATACCATTGAGATATGAGGCTGTTTATTTCAGTGATTAGAATTAATTGCTTTGGCCAATACCACAATAGTTGGATTAATGTGCCTGCCATGCTCTCCATATCCTACCACACTCTATACTCAGTCATTTGCAAGATAATAGCTGTGAAACTACTGTCTTCACATTTTCCAAAGCTTAATTGTTTGTGTTTTCAAAGAGGAAAAAAAAATGACAAACAACTTTGAAGCTACATTATGAAATAAACAAAAGACTTGAATATCATTACCTTGAATAGGGAAGTAAGACATAGTAAATCAGATAATGATTCGTTAATTTCTTGATCATAATTTTAAGTAAAGTCTACATGACTAAAAGAGAAAGTATAAATCATTCAAAAAACATAAGTGTTTGAAGTAAGAATCTTTGTTTACTAGCTGTATTCTTCGTTCAAATTACTCAACCACTCTCTGATATGTAAAATTGTGAAAATAAATTTTTGTCCTTGTGAGAAACCATTCAAACTGTTTCAAAACTCAGGGGTGTCTAAAGACACCAGAGGATGTGACACCACTTGTCTAGGGCAGGTGCATAGTGGGATCCAGTTATGTAACCATGACTTAACACAGGTAAACACACATGCACTGGTTACAGCACTATGTAAGAATGTAAGTATGAGATAACAACCTATATAAGAACTACACAGTAAAGATGCAGGCAGCTCTCTGTTCTGACCCATGCTGTCTACTGTTGTTTCAGATCCTTGCAGTCAGGGGTTGCAAGGAGAACAATTACATACAGGACACATAATTTATAGTATTATTTATAATAGTGACTCAAGGAGTCAAATACAAAGAAGATGCAGGAAATCTGTCCACAACACTAAAGACCTAGAAAATCCAGCTGAGGGCCTGGATCCCATGGCAACAACCTGCATGAGTTCAGTTCAAAACCCAGAGCCCATGACAATAACCCATGCAAGTCTATTTCATGGATCTGGGCTGGGAAGGCACAAAGATCAGCAGAGGAAGCTGGAAAGTCTATGACAGCAGGATGAAGGCTCTGTGCCTGCTGGCCAAGCATTCTGTACTAGAGCCAAGAAGTGATGTCCAGGGCTCCCCTGAAAAGTACCATAGCCATCCTCAGCAACAACAAGGTTGTGAGATCCTATGATGAGAACAGCCAAGTACGTATCAGGAAGCTAGCATCACAAACCTCTGGAGACTAAACAGCACACTCTCCTCTGGAATCAGAAAGTGATACTCAAAGTAAGGACCAAAGTGAACCTAAGCCATTCTCAAGTACAAGGTCCCAAGCTCTTCTGATGATAATAGAAGAGATCAGGGAGGCCAGCATGGCGCATCCTTCCAGAACCAATGGCTCCAAACAACACCACCACTTAGGAGAACCCCCAATGCCCCTCTCTTCCTCTCTAGGTCTCCTTTTTATGCTGGCAACACTCCACAGGTGGGCCATCCATGTTCAGCACCATGCTGATTCAGTTCAGCTGGTATTTAAGTTGACCACCAGTGACCAGTGCACTACACTGATGTTTTGCACACTTCTGTTCTTTAACCTTGGGACCTCACCCATGAAAATCTCCCCTGGGGCTCCTTAGTAGGCAAACAGTACTTCAAAGGATAGTATGTGAATAAAATGGGCTAATGCTATTTGATCTTTTGCTCTGGCCCCTTGGAAAGGGTCTCCAAACCATTGGAATTTCTCAAGTGACCAGAGGGACTTAGATTTTCTAGGAGCATTGCAAATGTCCTTTGCTATTCATTGGGTCCCTGACCTGTACCTGAGTTCATCTAACAAGGGTACATGTGGTAGGGCCATGGTTGATTTTACAATGGAAGCCAATAATGCAGGGACCAGCTATGTTAGATGTTTAGAGCTTTGAGTCTTATGGTAATTGCCCAACTTCCTGACCCACGGGAAGTGAAAGAATCTTGGAGTTGTGGTGTATTCATGTGGTCAATAATCCAATAGATCATGGTTATGCAGTCAAATGGCAATAAAAATGCAGGACCTTGGATCTAGACTTTCCCTGGTCAATCTTTGTACACTGATCAGCTAAGTGGCTGGTTTACAGTTTCCCCTACATTTTGCCCTGCATGTCTCTTCTTTTGGCTGGTTCTGATTTGTATCTGTAGAGTAAAACTTTAATCCTAAGTATACAGACTTTTGAAGTTCTTTAGGTTAAGTAGTTTTAGGAAATTATCAAAGTGAAAGGGGTTCTACCTACTTGGTCAGAAGTGTAGGTGACCTGAGAGGCCCTGATCTTGAAGCTGGAATCTGAAGTGATGACAGTTCTATGGGGACTCTGCCCTTAGTCTGTGAATCTGACCTAACTGAATAGTTACTGTCAGAATTGTGCAGTAGTGGAAATGCTGGAAACAACTTGTAATTCATATAGTCTGAAGTGGTTTTGACTGGGCTTCATTAAAGAACTTGTAGTGTGCTAGAGCAGAGGCTAAAATTTAAGCTAATTACATAAAATATGCTTTTGTTTTTCACATATTTAAATTGGACCCATTTCAACAGAGCCCACATCTCAGTAGAAACATTTAAGGGAATCCTTTCAGCACATAGGATTTCTCTACTCTCATGACAGGAACCTTGTGGTCATGGCTTTGACTTCTTGGTCACAGTGGAAGGACAGGGTTCCCTAACTGATCCAGGAAAGATCTGTGAAGAATTCACTTCTCTGTATTTGGAATTTGAAAGTTTCCAGTTGGTCTTGTGACCTGAAGGTTAGGCAGCTGAGGTCAAGGGCAGTCAACTCCATAAAGTTGGGGGTTAAGAGAGGGAGAGAAGATATACAGAGGCAAAAAACAGTATGGTAAACAGGGTTACTGGTGTTTTGGGCATGGTCTTCATCTCTAAGGAAGCTCATTTTCATTTTCTTCTCTTGGGTTTTGTGAGAATCTTAGTCCAATAAATTAATCTTGCTTATGTATGCTTTTCTGAAGCATATTTTATTAGTTGCAACTAGTGGTTTGATTAAGAAGCTCCTTGAGAAAGCTTTTAAAGAGAAGAAATGTAACAAAAGGTGCTACTAGACATGATTGCTGTTGTGAACTTGGTCAAGAAAGAGGAGGACTGGGGGGAGATGAAAAGCTGAAGAGCAAGGTGAGCCAGGGGCTTAGACTCAATAGGGGCTTTGTAAACTGTCTCTCAGAGAGAAAGCTTCCATGTCCCCAATTGAAATAAACTTACAGAAAGCTACTTTGAATGTTGATGAAAGAATGGTAGAAATATGGAATAATAAAGTTAAGCAAGCAATTGACGATCTGCCATCTTTGTTCAAGACAAAACTGGGTTAAGCTATAAATGTGTTGTGCCAATGCTATTATAAAAGAATAATGAAACTTTGTGATAAATAGAAAATTGGACAGAATTCTATCTAAGTGGCTGTGCTGAATCACAAGTAGCCTTTTTACAAACAATGCTGTTATTTGTGGCGAAAATCTGTAGCCATCACAAAGCTCAGGCTCTTCTGCGTGTTTGAAAGAAGAGATCTACCTCCTGCTCGGTGGGCCCTGCCAGGCCCAAGTAACCACTGTGAACAATGACCTGAGGTTAAACCTGAGAAGGAAGGCATTTGCCAGGTCACTCCCTTCACTACTGGGAAAAGGCTGAATCTCACTGCATTTGTTGAGAAAGAGGTTCAAGCAAAACACTCAACCAGCAAAGGAACTACTTTCCTGACATTTGGACAACTAAAATGACAAGGAGGGACAGCTATTATTTTCGTCTTTGCAGGATGAAAATACAACCTTCAAAAGTGCAGTTGAACAAGGGAAGCACAGAATCAATCCTTCTCTTGTCTCCTGCCTGCTGCCATGCTTTTTTAACATTCTTTTTTAGACTTTTCTTAAAAAGTAAGGAAAAAAAAAAAGAGGCTCCATGACTATAGAGATATTTTAAAGAGTGGCAAATGTTATTTTATTCTTTTACTTTATTTATTTTAAAGAGAAAAAACAATAAAAACAAAGTTAGAGAATTTTAAAACAAGGGAATAGGAGGTTGACAATGATTAATATATGGCATATTGTTATTGTCAAAGTAGTTGCTCATATTTCAATACATAGGCATGAAGGTGAGTCAGTGCCACTCACAGACTGGGAAGGGAGAGAACCAGGCCTCACCAGGAGGTGATCCCTGCCTGGAACCTGTATCATTTTCACTGTTTTGTTGGGATGGGTTTTATTCTCTTTTGTTTTGTTTGATTATGTTAAATCTGATGGCATGAGCAGCTATTTAAAAGGCAGCAAGGCATATTATGGCAGCCATTTTGGATTTACTATTGGCTTGAAGTCCTCTATTACATTCATTGTTTTGTTTTTATTGCTTCTTTTCCACTCCATTCTGTTTGATTTTTAATATGTCTGAAGGCATCTGCAGCTATTTTGAAGACAACAAAAGGCATTATGATAACTATTTCTGATTTTGTAAGGTTTTGAAGTCCTGTTATCACTTATATTGGTTTATTTTGATTGGTTTTGTTCTGTTTTATTTTCCTTGGTTTTATCCTCTTTAAAAAAGATATAGGCATGAAAAATTGATCAAACAGTATAAGCACAAACTGTCCTTTTCAATGAAATAATAGAAATTAGTAGTATAATTATCTTAGTTATCTTATTCTTTCCTCTTGAGCAATTTCTTCCCCTTTCACAATATCTGTTGTAAAATTTGGATCTTATTTTCTCTTTTAGTTACTTATGCTAGAAATTATGTATTTATGCATGTGAGTCTGATTTATTTTACTCATGAGTATGGTCTCAAGTTACATCCATTTACCTATAAAAGCCTTGAGATTATCTTTCTTTATAGCTAAATAGTATTCCATTTCATAAAAACATTAAATCTTTTTTTTACCTATTTCCTCAGTTGATGGGCATTTAGATTTTTCCGAGATCTAGCTATTGCAAATTGTGCTGTTATAAGCATTGGTACACATATATTGCTGTGGTATGATGTTTTAAATTCTTCTGGGAAAATACCCAGAATGAGTTTCTTTAGTTTAAAATTTTAATTAGTACATGTATAAAATATACATGTGCATATTCATCAGGGAAAGTTGGTAGATTTACCCAATACATAACAATTCTTTCAACTTTCTATTCCCTTCACCTCTGTTCCTCTTCTCTTCATCTCTTGGTCCCCTTCCCATTTGTAAAAGTTCCTATTTTCTATTGTGTAGTTTTTATTTTGCTCTCTATATTATTTATACTATGGCGTTTTTATATAAGTGAAACCATAGGATATTTAAGCTTGCATATCTGATTTATTTCACATAACATTATTATATTAAGATGTATCTGCTTTTCTATAAATGACTCAAATTTATCCTTCTTTATGGTACAGCAGTATTCCACTGGGTATAAATATCACATTTTCTTTATCTACTCATATGTTGATGGACATATAGGCTATATCCAAGATTTAGTTATTATGTGTTGTGCTGCTATAACTATGAATACACATGTATCATTGAAATGTGTCATCTTTAAATTCGAGGAATTTATAAGAAAATGGATACACTGGAGACCATAATGTTATGTGAAATAAATCAGACACACAAGTTTGAACATTTAATGGTTTTCTTTATATGAAAAGTTTAATAGGAGGGAGGTAAGAGAAAAAAGAGAAAAGGAAAGAACTGTTATATTTTTAAAGTATAATTCTGTTGTTGGTCTCTAGTTTCACTGTAACATGATGTGAGAGCTCACTTTGCAGGATTTCCATTTCTTTATGCTAAGGTATTTATTGTTGTTTTGAGCATGGTCTATTTTGAAAAAAAAATTCTTAGAAAAGGAAAATATAAGAAGACAAATGGTAGCTCAATGGCTACCTAGATTTGTGTTTGTGTGTGAGGTGGATTGAGAGATGATAGCTATAGGTAGTGTGTTTTGATTTGAGATAACAAAAACGGCCTAAGTTTGATTGGGGCTTTATTTGTACAACTTTGCTAATGTGCTAAAATCTATTGAATCTTACATTTTAAGTTTGTAAATTGTATGATATGCAACTCTTTACTTCAGTATAGTTGCTTTATTTAAAAATTATGTTGTCTTTAACTTCTTTAGGAAGATATATAGAAAGAGAATAGTTAGACTGAATGGAATTTCTAATTGGGTTCTGTCTCCCCGCAGCCTCACAAGCATTTGTTACTGGTTGATTTCTTGATGATGGTCATTCTTTCTGGAGTAATCTGGAATCTCAGTGTTGTTTTAATACTGATATGTTGAACATTTCTTCATATATTTGTTGGCCATTTGTATGTCTTTCCTGAAAAGTATCTATTCCTTTCAGTTACCCATTTTTAATTGAGTGCTTTGTTTTGGGTGGTCTAATTGTTTTGAGTTCTTTATATATTCTAGGCATTACTTATCTGTCTGAGATGTAGCTGGCAAACATTTTGTCTCATTCTGTAGGATACCCCTTCCTGCAATTTGTTTCCTTTGTTGTGCAGAAACTTTTAAATTTGATACAATCCCATTTTTGATTTTTGTATTATTTCTTGTGCAATTGGGATTCTGATCAGAAATTCTTTGCTTATACCAATGTCTTTTTTTATTTAAAGATTAAAAAAACATGTAAAGGCTAGAGATAATACAGAATTAAAAAAATAAACAGTAAGAAATCACTAGTTGATAAATTTCATGTTGTCCTCTTAGAAATAGTTGTTCAAGTTACAAAATTAAAGCATACAAAGTAGATATTCAAACAGTGAGACTGTAAACAGCTACGCATGCATGAGTCTCTATATGTATTTCTATCCTTTCTTTATTAGAGGGAAAAACAAAACATAGCAAGACATAACAAAACAAATTCTTATAAAAACATGAAGCCAAAAAGTTGTATAAAATCACAGTACAAGGTGATCTACAATGATTACTATATTGTCTCTCATTATCTTCAATAGAATTGTTTATATCTTCAGGCATAATTGAATATAGCAGTATAATTGAATATAACAGTACATAACAATATTAGTAAAAATAAAACATTGTAGACAGTATAAAACTTCAAAGGCAGGTAATAATCAAATGAGTGGATATTCTAGTGAATCTTGTCATCTAAGTGCAGTTGTCTATACTCTCAGACTTGATACTATCAATCATAATAACTTTGAATAAAATATATCAACACAAAACAGCAATCTAACAAATCATATTTGATTACAATCAGTCATGGTAAAACAGTGTAGGTTATACAGAGCTTTAGATTAAGTTAATAGGAAATTAAGGATGATTACCATACTATATACTGCTATTTTCGGGATAACTGTCTGCAACCTCAAATCTAGTATAAATAGACAGACTGGGACAGAACATAGTCCATCTAAGCAGAGTAGTGTGAGTAATGTGGGTTTTATATTTTTATATCCTGGTACACTATTAACAATATAGTGTATCAAGGCCATCTATGTTAGAGATTCTAGCCATCCTTCTCTGCCTCATTTCTGCTATGCTATTTTTCTGCCTCTGTTTGTCTAGTTATCTCCTTCATCCTACTGCCTGCCCCACTCATTGAGGACTTTCTGCCACTGTTCCTAAAATCCTGGTATTTTTTTTCCTCTCTCTCTAGAATGTCCTTCAGTATTCTCTGTTGGGTTGGATTGGTGGTCACAAACTCCCCCAGTTCCTCTTTGTCATGGAAGCATCTTGTTTCTCCATTAGTTTCTAGTGACAGTTTTGCAGGGTACATCAATCTGGGCTGGAGTTTATTTTCTTTCAGGGCTTGGAAGACTTCACTCCAAGCTCTTCTTGATCTGATGTTCTGTGTCAAAAAGTCTGCCGTGATCTTGATGGGCTTTCCTTTATAGGTAATCTGTTTCTTTTTTCTGATGACTTTTAATATTCTGTTTTTATATTGAATTTCTGGTATCTTGATTATTATATGTTAGGGTGTAGCTCTGTTTTGGTTGTAGGTGGCTGGAGTTCTTTATGCCTCACATAACCAAATGTCATTTTCTTTTCCCATGCTTGGGAAATCTAATTTAATCTAAATAATCTAAATAATTTCTTAATTATTTCCATGAATAGCCTTTGTAATTCACCTGTTTGTATTCCTGCTTCTTCATTCACATTTCTGATTCCTAAATTATAGATTCTTTTGTCATCTTCTAGCCTTTGTATTGTTACTGCCTGTTTCCTTGTTATTTTTAAGAGATCTTTCCTTTCATGGTCACACATTACAAACTTGTCTTCAAGTTTTGATAGTCTATCCTTAGTTTCTTTTAAGCAGTTTTTCCAGCTTTCAATGGAGTTTTTAATTTCCTGGTAATCTCTTTGAATCTGCTTCATATATTCTATGTTTTCTTTATATTCTTTGTCGAATGTTTCTCTCCTTTTTTTGTTTCCTCCCTTCTTCTATCTGTGTCTTCATGAGAGGTGCTTAGCATTTCTTTTATTAATCTACTTATATCTTGCTTTACTTGATTTAATATTTCAGTTTTGAGCTTGTCTACAAGGTCCCAAAGATATCTCTTAATGTCCACTGAAACCATGTCTGATGTTGCATGTTTGCTGCCCTCAGTCTCTTTTGTTTTTCCCTTTCCTGGATCAGTGTTCTCAGGGTTTTGAGTTGGGAGCTTTTTCTTGTTTCTCTTTCTTGTTGTGGTTTTGGTTTCTTCTGTATAGGTGTATAGTGGAGGTCCCAACCCCTTTCCTTGTTGGTTATGGTTCTTCTGAAGCACGCTGGTGAGGGATTTCTGCCCTCTCCCATTTGCTCTTGTCGCTAAGGTGTAAGTAGGGGCTGCATATGCTGGCCCCTCCCCACTGGGCCAGTCAAACTTCAAGGGCCTTCACTAGGTTAGTGTGTGCAAGGTGTAGGGAATCGGTTTGGGATAGCTTATTGGGCCCCAGCCAGGGGTTTGACCCAGGCCAAGCAAATCCTACAAATATGCTCTGGGAAGGGAGCAACCAACTGAAGTCACTGTTGCTCCCAGTTCAGGCTCCTCCTGCCTGATTCCAACATGTCGTCCATTTGGTTGCACCCTTCCTGTGTGTGGGGGTCTCATTCCCAGCACGGACCGTGGATTAATGAAGGTCCTTTCACCGACTCCATTTTCTGTTGGGCTCACCAACCCCCGTATGGCAATGTCTTTAGTAGGTTTACCTATTTTGTCTTCTATGAGACTGTTCCTGTTTTAATATTTAGATATTTGATCCATTTTTATTTTGGTACATAGAGATAGCTGTCTAAGTTCAATCTTCTATGTGTGTATATCCAGGTTTCCCTGCATCATCTGTTAAAGAGGCTATGCTTCTGTCAGTGTATGTTTTTTGACTACCTAGGCAAAAACAGGTGGCTGACTTGTCCTGGTGCTGTTTCTACATTTTCTATTCTGCTCCATTGATCTGCATGTCTGCTTTTATACCAGTACTATACTGTTCTTATCACTATAGCTTTGGAGTATTACTTGAATTCTGGGATTGTAATGCCTCCTGCTTTGGTCTTGTTGCCCAGGATTGCTTTTGCAGTTCTGGGTCTCTTCTGGTTCTATATGGATTTTAAGACTTTATTCTAGTCCTTCTATGAATGCTGTCAGTATATTGGTTGGAACTGTATTAAATCTGTATATGGATGTAAAACCATTTTTACTATATTGGTTCTGCCTATTCTGGAACAGGTGATATCTTACCATTTTCTGATCTCCTTTTCAGAATACCATTGTTTTTATTACAGAAGTAATTCATTTCCTTTGTTAGGTTAATTCCTAAATATTTGCTTTTTCTTGAAACTATGTGAATTCTATTATTTTAATAAACTCTTGGTTGGGTCATCATTGGTATACAGGAATGCTACTGATTTTTTTGTGTTGATTTTGTATCCTGCTACCTTGAAGAATTTGTTCATTATTAGTTCTAGGAAGCTTTGGTCAAATACTTTGGGTCTTCTATGTAAAGAATCATATCATCTGAGAAAAAGATGTATGATCTTTCTTATTATTTGTTGCATTCTGTCTGCCAATATCTTGTTGAAAGTTTTTACTCTATGTTCATTAAAGACTGGCCTGTAGTTTGTAGTGTATGAATGCTGAATCCTGCTTTGCCTTTTCTGTTAGGTGCATTTGGTCAGAGTTGTCTGCTCTAGGGCAGTATTCACTTCAGTCACTCACAGTTCCCATGCTACTCTATGTACCCCAAGTCACTGCTTTATCCATCTACCTGTATGGCCTGGGATGTGAAGTGCTCCTACCAACCCATTCCACATGCCTCTCTGCCTGTACACACCAGGCTATGGCAACTGTCCAAGATGAGATGAATCCCTGACTTAATGCTAATACTTTCAGACCCAGCCTTCTCCCAAAATCACATGTGACTGGTTTCTCACCACATGAGGCAGAATCTCATATTTTTCCTGACTGAATTTGCTATTGTCTAATATTATCCTGTGTAGCTGTCTCTTACCTAGTCACTGTGGTAGGCTGAAGTGTAGTTGTTTTGTGGCTTCAGATTTTGAGTAGCTCAATATAAAATAATTAACCACTTCCAAAAAATGAATTCTGATTAATCACTTTCAAGTATGGCAGGTCCTGCAATAGATTTATATCTTGATTTTAGCCTGCCATGTGCAAGGAATTACTTTCAGAGTGAAACCACACACTATTTTGGTAGTTTACAATAACTATGGGCTTTTCTTGGGGGTACTGCTGTTAGTTTGGTTCACTGTTTCTCACTGGGACTGTGGGGAGCTGGGAGTAGCATTCCAACTTGTTTCCTCATTTTCTCTTTATTATCTTCAGTTTCTCCAGTTCTATTGTGATTTCTAGTTTCCCTGTCACCTTCTTCTGTCCCTCCCTTTCTTTCTTTCTTTCTTTCTTTCTTTCTTTCTTTCTTTCTTTCTTTCTTTCTTTCTTTCTTTCTTCTTTCTTTCTTTCTTTCTTTCTTTCTTTCTTTCTTTCTTTCTTTCCTATGCAGTTAAGGCTGGATTTTTATACTAGGCTGGCCTTGAACTTGCAACAATCCTCCTGTCTCAGGCTCCTGAGTGCTGGGATTACAGGTGTGCCCCATCACACCAGGACTATTCATTTTTAATTCCTAGAGTTTTTTTTTCTTTTTCTGTTTCAGATTTGTTGTTTTCTAGGTTACACATGTAGGTCCTGGATAGACTGATATGCTGCCAGATTTTTTATTGACATCTTTCTTCTCCAAGAGTGGCAAATTTTAAGGGGGAAATCTCTTTCCTATGTGGAGTTCAAAGATAGTAGTAGAAAGTTTGAACATCCTAGAGGCTCTTTATAAATATTTTGCCCATCTTACTTCATTCAATGGGAATTTATAATATGCTTTTACATCTTACTGGGATAAAGCTAAGCTTGATAAAGGGAAAATAGAGAATATTTTAAAGGAATCTGATATTAAAAGCTGAGTTTCCATCTTTAGGAATTTTCCCCATATATATTTCAGATACAGAATTCTCCCTTGATTCAATCTATTGGGTGGTAGACAAAAAATGAAAAGTTCTACCTGTAGTTGTCATTATGCATTTTCTTTGGTTGGGGAAGACCTTAATGCTTTGGTTTTAAAAATTTTGAGTAGATAAGAAGGTGGAAGAGAAAATGAAAGAAAAGTTTCTAATGCTTCTACACAAAAGTCAGTAGTTTAGAATTGCAGTGTAATAGAAAATAGCTACTTGTTTTCTATTGTGTGCATTTTAGACCATCTAATGCCAAATTATCGTGTCTTTCTTTATTACTCTGAATTTTGTATACTTTTCTGGTTTCTGTTGTTTGCTTCAATTACTTTAGCTTAACATGAAAAACTGAATGAAGATCTTGCTAATATCAAGAATAAATGGGCAGAATATCTCCTCAAAGTCACGGTTCAGAGTTCACAACCTCAGTTTTTTACGCATTTTTTCCTTAGACTCTAACAATTGCTTGCAGAACCCT
This sequence comes from Hydrochoerus hydrochaeris, assembly GCA_004027455.1. Taxonomy (NCBI): domain Eukaryota; kingdom Metazoa; phylum Chordata; class Mammalia; order Rodentia; family Hydrochaeridae; genus Hydrochoerus; species Hydrochoerus hydrochaeris. The sequence continues at coordinate 121,218 of PVLA01002998.1, forward strand.
CCTCAATTTTGTGGAAACAACAAATATCCTCTGCAATTGTTTTTTTTGGGCAAGATTTGAAAGAAGCCAATTTGAGAGCATTACTCAGTTCTCCTTGCTGCTGGTTGGCTGCTTCGCGGTAAACCCATCTCCACAAGTGCACCAGCATCCCTGCATCATAAAAGGTTGCTGTAACTGACTATGGTGTTGCATTCTCGGTTTCATTCTTCTTAAGGTCCTAAGATGTCTAAGATGCTGCCAATACACTTTGAACCTTCTAAGGTTTTATTAATATAGTATTTTATTGAATTTAATTGCATAACTGTGGGAGACATAACTATAAAAATAGGCATTTATCTAAATTCATGGTTTTCCACAATTTGTGGGTGCTCTAGGAATGTTACCCCTATGAATTTCAGGGAATCCACTATAATTTATAGCAATCTTGCTAAACAAAAACTTAATTTTTTCAATTGGATTTTATTGATATACTTTTAATTATATACATATATATAATTATCACATTCCTCAAAGACACTCAAGATTTTTAAGGATAGACCTATATTTTTGAATTCAAATTGAAGTAAAGAAGTTATATTTAACATTCATTAAATTAAATATTCATTCTCTCTAACGTTTATATTAAGCCATATATTAAACATTTTATCACTTTGGGGCTGCTGCACTTTTTTCTCCCCATGGTACCACATAAGGAAAAGGCAAGTCTTACAGATTATGATTAGGGAACAGTTTGATGAAATGAGTTGAAAGGATGATAATATATTGCATAAGAAACCAAACCCTATTTTTCTGGAAACTACCCCATTGAATCATAAAAATCCAGGTTCAAGCAAATTTTATCACACCTCTTTCACAGAAAGCAAAAAAGACACCTAAGCAGAGAAACTTGCTATGTTCTCACAACTGATAAGAACTGAGATTGAGATTTGAGCCCAGGTCTGATTCCAAAGCCAATGTTCTTTATGCTGAGCATCATGATTTTATGATTTAATTTCTGTCTGTTCTTTTACAATGTTTGGGTGGGTTTTCATGTCAGGAAAAAAATTATTGACAATGCAATGAACAGTGAGACAATTACCAGAGATATGTTGTAATTATCAGCACATGAGTGAATGGACGCATGAGTCCTTAAAGTCTATGCTAGGAAATTAGATTCTCCAGTTTTGCACGATGTGTGGCCTCTCTGCCTTTTGTTAATTTAGTGAATTTAGTTAATTAGTTAACTTAGTGAAACCCAAGTTTTCTAGTTTGGTTCTTTTTAAAATTGAAATGTGATTGTTTTATTTTGTCCCTTGGTTTTCTACTCAGGGAATTGGATCAGACTCTGATTGGTATTGAAGTGGGTAACTTGATTTAGAAATTAACAGAGTTGACAGAATTGGTATCTTAACCTTCTTTGCTAGAGTTTTCTTTTTTATTTTAAAGGGCTGTAAATCTCAGTTTTCAAAATGTTTTATTTTCTCTGACAGACAGCCTGCTGTTCCAGTTCAAATTCAATAAGGAAGGGAGTTGATGTGACAAATGACAAAATCATTGTTTCACAGAAAGAAACATGATATTAAAACCCAGAATAACAAATGAGAGGTTAAGAGCCTTCAAAGAATTCTATTGAAAATAAAAAGAAAAAAGTCTTTTTTTGTAATTATTAGCATCTGTAAATCCTCCTAGCAAATATTCACTGATAAGATATTTTTCCCCTTGGTTTAAAATATGGATTTGAAAAATGTTTTACCTCACAACTAAAAGTATCCTCTTATGTAAGTAAAGGTGGCATTTTTGGGAGGGATAACTTATGAAGGGATGATAGCTAAACACTTTACATGATAGACATTGGGATAATATGGTCAGTAGCTGATTCTAGTTTATTTTCAGAATTTGTAAGGTAATTTTTCAGTAATCAAATATCTTTGAAGTCATCAAGACACTTATTTTGGGTGGGTTTTATGTTTTTGTTTTTTAAAATTTCTTTTTTTATTTAAGAGAGGATAAAACTAAACATAACAAAACAGAACAAAGTAGATCAGAAGAAAACAATGTGACACAGATTTCAAAGCAAGATAACAGGATATCTACCACAGCTACCATAATGTCTTTTGTTTTTTTCCAAATAGTTGTTCACATCTTCATATGCAATGAATTCATACAAAACAAAATAGTATTAAACTGAGTAATGAAGCCATTATAGGCATTCAAAACCTGACAATAGGAAAATCGACAATGACTGCCATAATGTCTCTTGTTCTCATTCAAATTAGCTGTCCACACCTTCAAGTATGTTGAAATTAAACAATACGATTCAACCAGGAGACCAGTGGGCGGTGAGAGGGGAGTTAGGCCCGCATGGTGGCGAGGTGAGTTCCAGCTCGCTGGCTCTGGCCCAGGAGTTTGGGACATCACTCCCAGTGCTTGGGTGCCCACCCAGCCCCCTAGGACACTGAACTAGCCTGGAGAAGTTTTGCAGGCTTGAGTGGACCACACCCAGTGACTTTCATTCAACCAGTGGAGCCAATGCCCATGAGTCCTGGGAGCCAAGGGTGCAGGAGGTGATTTCCAACATGCCCAGGGAAAGTTTTGGAACATCACTTGAAACATGGAAATATAGAAAAATGACAAAACAAAAGACCAAAATGCAATCTCAAACTTCCAGCCCATCCCAAAAAAGCCTGGGAGCCACATACATAGAAGAAAATACTAGTCACACACCTGAGATACCTGAAATGATATCAACTGAAATAAAGAAGCAAGTACAGGAAGCTATGAAGGAACTCAAATCAGAATTAATCTCCCAGGTAAAATAAGAAATGATAAAAGTAGTGAAAGAAATAGTGAATGCATCTAAAGAAGACACAGCTAAAAAATTAGAGAAACAATGCAAACAGATAGAATCCCTGAATGAACAGTGTAAGAAACAAGCAGAATACATGAAGCAGATTCAAAGAGATACACAGGAAATCGAAAATTCTATTGTAAGTTGCCAAAATCACTTCAATGAAAGTGAAGATAGAATTTCAAGCCTCAAAGATAAGATTGCAGCTAGTGAACAGGAAAGGAAAGATTTTTTAAAAATAACAAGGAATCAGGAAATAACAATTCAACAGATGCAAGATGATGCAAAGAAAAACAACATAAGATTAATAGGGATAAACAAAAAAGAAGGAGACTACACAAAAGAGGCTATTTACAGAAGTCATAGCTGAAGATTTCCCAAACATGAGAATGGAAACTGACATATAGATCAGTGAAGCATATAGAACTCCAAACAGCCATAACCAAAATAAAACTACACCCAGACATATAATAATCACCATCCCAGAAATCTAACATAAGAACAGGATATTAAAAGCTGTTAGAGAGAAAAGACAGATCCCCTATAAAGGAAAACCTATCAGAATCACAGTAGACTTCTCAACACAAACAATGAAGTGAAGAAGACCATGCAGTGAAATATTTCAGGTGCTAAAGAAAAAGGACTTCAAACCCAGACTGATGTACCCTGGATAAAAATACCACATCTTTTTTATCCATTCCTCAATTGATGGGCATTTAGGTTGTTTCCAAGATCTGGCTATTACAAATTGTGCTGCTATAAACATGGGTGCACATATACCACTGTGGTATGATGTTTTTAGTTCTTCTGGGAATATACCCAGAAGGGGAATAGCTGGGTCAAATGGGACTTCCAATCCCAGATTTTTGAGGAATCTCCAGACTGACCTTCACAGTGGTTGCACCAGTCTACACTCCCACCAACAGTGCAGAAGAGTTCCCTTTTCCCAGCAGCCTTTCCAGCATTTGTTGTTGGTAGTTTTCTTTATCCTGGCCATTCTTTCTGGAGTGAGAGGGAATCTCAGTGTGATTTTAATTTGCATTTCTCTAATGACCAATGATGCTGAATATTTTTTCATGCATTTATTTGTTTTTTGTATGTCTTCATCTGAGAATTGTGTATTCATCTCAGATGCCCATTTTTGGATTGGGTCTTTCAATTTTGGGGGTCTGATCTTTTTTAATTCTTTATATGTTCTAGACAGAAGTCTGAGGGACAGTTGACTAAGATTTGCTTCCCACTTTGTGGGTTTTTTCTTTTCACTATGCTGGAGATTTCTTTTGACATGCAAAAACTCTTTAATAAGATGTGATCCCAGTTATTGTTTCTGGGAAGTATTTACCGTGTGGTTTGATTTTTGTTCATGAATTTTCTTCCTACCCCTATGTCTTCAACATTTCTACCTACTTTGTCTTTCAACAGATTTAATGTTTCTGTTTTAATATTTAGGTCTTTGAGCCATTTAGATTTTAGTTTAGTTCATGGTGATAGGCATGAGTCTAGTTTTAGTTTTTGTCATATGGAGAGTCAATTTTTCTATCACCATTTATTAAAGAAACTGTCTTTCTTCTAGTGAATGTGATTGGCCCCTTTATTAAAGATAAGGTAGCTAAGAGGGTTTTTTAGTTGTGGTTGTATCTTCTAGTCTATTCCATTGATATTCAGGTCTCTTTTTATTCCAGTACCATGTTGATTTTATTCCAGTAGCTTTGTAGTATAACTTCAAGTCAGAGATTGTGATGCCTCCTGCCTTGCCTTTGCTGCTTAGAATTGCCTTTGCTATTCTAAGTGTCTTCTGGTTCCAAATGAATTTTAGGAGTGATTTCTCTAGATCTGTGAGGTATGCTAGTGGTATTTTGATGGGGATTGCCTTAAATTTGTATAACAATTTTGGGAGAATGGCAATTTTCAAAATGTTTGTTCTTCTTATCCATGAACAAGGGATGTCTTTCCAGTTTCTGAGGTCCTCTTTGATTTTTATTCAGGGTATTATAATTTTCCTTGGATAGATCTTTTGCTTCTTTTGTTAGTATTTTATTTTTTCAGATGCTATTGTGAAGTGTGTAGTTTCTCTTATTTATCTCTCAGTAATTTTGTTGTTTTTATGTAGGAGTGCTATTGATTTTTGAGTGTTGACTTTATACCTAACTACCTTACTGAATGAATTTATTATATCTAGGAGTCTTTCAATGAAGTTTTGGTGGTCTTCTATGTAGAGTATCATGTCATCTGTAAACATTCTGTAAACAATGCTAATTTAACTTCTTTTTTTCCTATCAGTGAACTCCTTTTATTTCTTTCTTGTCTAATTGCTCTGGCTAGTATTTCCAATACTATATTAAATAGGAGTGGTGATAATGGATATCTTTGTCTTCTTCCTGATTTTAGGGTAAAGGCTTTCAGTTTTTAGCTGTTTAATATGATGCTGGCTGTTGGCTTGTCATAGATGGCTTTTAGTATATTGAGGTAAAGACCATTTATTTCAATTTTCTGTAAGGTTCTTATCATAAATAAGTGTTGGATCTTATCAAAAGCTTTTTCTGCATCTATAGAAATGATCATGTGATTCTTACTTTTGGCTCTACTGACATGGTGGATTACATTTATTGATTTATGTGTGTTGCAGCATCCCTCCATTCTTGGAATGAATCCCACTTGGTCATGGTATAGAATGTCCTTGATGATTTGCTGCATCTTGTTTGCCAATATTTTATTGAGAATTTTTACATCTATGTTCATTATGGAGATTGGCTTTTGGTTCTCTTTTTTGGTTTGATCTTTCTCAGGGTTTGGTTTTTGAGTAATATTTTTTCCAGGAATAAGTTAGGCAGAATTGCTTCCTTCTCAATTTCTTTGATGTGTTTGAGGAGTATTGACATTAAGTCTTCTTTGAATTTCTTATACAACTCTGAAGTGAATCCATCTAGACCTGGGCTTTTCTTTGTTGGTAAGGATTTAATTACACAATTTTGTTTATTGAAATTGGGTTATTCAGCAATTTTACATCTTCTTGACCCATCTTTGGCAGTGTATATGTTTCTAAGAATCTGTCCATTTCTTCTGTGTTATCAAGCCTATAAGAGTAGAGGATTTCTAAATAAGTATTGATGATCTGCTCTATTTCCATATGGTCTGCAGTGATTTCACCCTCTTCATTCTTTATTGCATGAAGTAGAGGTTTTATTTCCTTTTTCAAATAAGGCTGGTTAGGGACTTATCAATTTTATTCATTATTTCAAAGAACCAACTCTTTGATTCATTGATTCTTTGCATTGTTTTATTAGTCTCTATTGCATTGATTTCTGCTCCAAACTTTACAATTTCCTTCCTTCTTTTGGTTTTGGACTTGACTTGTTCTTCTTTTTCTAGATGTTTCAGGTGTATTATCAGGTTGTTTATTTGTGTTTATTATGTTTTCTTGATGTGGGAATTCACCACAATAAATTTACCTCTGAGGACTACTTTCATAGCATCCCACAGGTTCTGGTAAGTTATTTTTGTATTTTCATTTGCTTGTAGGTATTGTTTAACTTCTTCCCTAATTTCCTCTGTGACCCAATGATTGCTCATGAGTGTGTTATTCAAACTTCATATGTTTGTGGGGTTTTTGCAGTTTCTTTTGACATTAATTTCTAGTTTGATGGCATTAACATGTATGGGATAATTTCAATTATTTTGCATTTACTTAAGCATGTTCTGTGGGATAGAATATGGTCTATGTTAAATAATGTCCCATGTGCTGCTGAGAAGAATGTATATTCTGATGTTGTTGGTAGAATACTGTATACATCTACCAAGTCCTTTCATTCAAAATGTGATTCCGTTCTGTTATTTCTTTGCTGATTTTTCTGTCTAGTTGATCTGTCCCTTTGTGTCAATGGCATGTTAAGGGCTCCTGTTATAAATGTCTTGTTGCTTATTTGATTTTTCATTTCTGTTAATATTTGTTTTGTATAGGTGGGTGCTCCCAAATTTGGTGCATAGATATTTAAATTTGTTATCTTTTCCTCTTGGAATTTTCCCCTAACTAGTATGTAGTGACCTTCTTTATCTCTTTTGATCATTCTTGGCTTGAGGCACACATTGTCTGCAAACAGAATAGCTACCCTGATTTTTTTTTTTTTGGTTCCTGTTGCATGAAGTATTGTTTTCCATCCTCTGACTTTCAGTCTATGAATTTCCTTTTGGGTTAGGTGGGTTTCTTGTATATAGCATATGGTTGGATTTTGTTTCTTGATCCATTTTGCCAGTCTTTTTCTTTTAATTGGTGAATTGAGGCCATTTACATTAATGGTTATAACTGTTATATATCATTTTATTGTTGACATGTTATCTTTCTAATGTTGATTCTTTACCTTTCCAGTCTGTTGTTTACCTTGCTTAGTGGTTTTGTACCATGTCTACCTAGAATGTCTTTCAGTATTCTTTGCAGGTTTTGTTTGGTGGTCATGAAGTTCTTCAGTTGTTCTTTGTCATAGAAGCATCTTATTTCTCCATCCATTTTGAAGGACAGTTTTGCAGGTACATCAATCTGGGTTGAAAGTAATTTTATTTTATTTTTTTAGGTTCTGAAATATTTCACTCCATGCTCTTGTTGACTTCATTGTTTGTGTTGAGAAGTCTGCTGTGATTCTGATAGGCTTTCCTTTATAAGGGATCTGTCTTTTCTAACAGCTTTTAATAGTTTGTTTTTATGTTAGCTTTCTGGGATGGTGATTATTATATGTCTGTGTGTAGTTTCATTTTGGTTATGGCTGTTTGGAGTTCTATATGCTTCACTGATCTATATGTCAGTTTCCATTCTCATGTTTGGGAAAATTTCAGCTATGACTTCTGTAAATAGCCTCTTGATATCATTTGTGTTGTCACCTTCATTTATCCCTACCAATGTTATGTTCTTCTTTGCATCATCTTACAGCTGTTGAATTGTTATTTCCTGATTCCTTGTTATTTAAAACAAAAATCTTTCCTTTCTTGGTAACAAGCTGCAATCTTGTCTTCAAGGTGTAATAGCCTGTCTTCACTTTCATTGAGGCAGTTTTGCCAACTTTTGATGAAATTTTTGATTTCCTGTATATCCCTTTGAATCTGCTTCATGCATTCTGTTTGTTTCTTATATTGTTCATTCAAGGTTTCCATCTTTTTATATCGTTCCTCTAATTTTTTAACTATGTCTTTTTTAGATGTGTTCAGCATCTCTTTCATTACATTTATCATTTCTTGTTTTACCTGGGAGATTATTTCTGACCTGAGTTCTTTTATACCTTCCCAGAGTTGTTTCTTTACTTCAATTGTTATCATTTCAGGCATTTCAGGTGTATTGCTTCAATTTTCTTCTATGTGCATGTCTCCAGGCTTGCTTGGGGTGGGCTGGAGGTTTGAGACTGCATTTTGCTCTTGTGCTTTGTCATTCTCCTGTATTTCTTGGCTCTGAGAGATATTCCAAGGCTTCTCCATGCATGAGACCTCACCTCAGGTACTTTCAGCTTGTGAGGCTGATGCAGGCAGCTGTCCACAGTCTGCCAGTTGCTGAGGTAGCCCAGTTATGCCCAGAGGGACCTCTGGTGTGGCCTCTGGTGATTTTGGAGGTGGTGTGGGGTCTTCCCGGTTTGAATTGATGTTCCAAAGCTTCCCTGTACACTGGAAATCACCTCACACATGAAACTTTTTTTTGAGATGGTTTTACTGTGTAGTTCAGGCTGGACTTGAACTCACTGTGTAGCCCAGGCTGGCCTTGAACTTGTGGCAATTCTCCTGCCTCAGTCTCCCAAGTGCTGGGATTATAGGTGTGTACCACCACATCTGGTTTATTTTGGGCATTTTAATAAAAGCTTCTTAGAGATATTTTTCTTAAATTTGTTTTGTTAATATATGTGGAAGCCTTTCCTTGTTTTACTTTTTTGACAATTCAGGTTTGTTACCATAAAAGTCTATTACATGGATATATAATGATATAGTTGAGGGCTTCAAAGTTCCATTTTTCAGATTTCTATGCTTAGAACATTTATTATTTTGAGGATATTATTTAAAAATTTTTAATATTTTTTTCCCATGCTTAAATCTTCAGCCTTGCTTCTTATGGCTCTCAGTGTTCTGCCTTCTAGTAATTCAGTGGAAGCCATTTAGGATCAATATAACTGGGAGGAAGAGCTGATGTTAGCTGAAAAATTTAGTAAAATAGGACTTATAAAATATTGTATATATGTATATATGATAAATGTTTTATTACAACATAAATTATATAAACGTATTTTTGTGGGCCCATTCTTGTGTAAGGATTCTGTGCTTGGAATACTTCACTCTTTCTTACACAAACCAGACATATCATATGTTACTAGAATTTCCATTTGGTTGATTCAAAATTTCCATTGTCCAAGTAGAACTGATTACATTTGCTATAATTTCATTTACAATAAGGATTAGCAGGTCATAAGTAAAGCAGTCCAAGGTAATGCTGTTTAATGTAGGAGTTCCAAAATTTGTAAGCATTTTCCAGTGTTACTATAACAACTTGCCACAAAGTGGTTCAAAACAAGGCAGATGTATTATCTTATAGTTCTGTAGGTCAGACATTGAACACACATGTCCCTGAATCAGAATCAAGGGATCAAACAGGGTCATGAATTTTCTGGGAACTCTGGGGGGAATTGTCTCCTTGGTTTTTCTGCAGCTTCTCAAAGCTGCTGTCACTGGTTCATGCTCCTTCCTTTCTTACAGCATTGCATCTCTGGCCATATCCAGTCATATAGTCATCTTTCCATAGCTGAGAGCAGTTTTCTACACTGAAAATCAGTGTGATCAAATCAGACTCTTTCAATGTCCCGGAGTTATCCAGAATAATCTTCTCATCTCAAGATCTTTAGCCACACCTGCAAAGTCCCTTATGCCATAGAGAAAAATGCATTCAGAGCCTCAGAGGATTAGGACACAGTCCTTTCTGGGAGTAAGAGCATTATTCTGTCTCCCACAGTTGGCCCTCTGAACTCCTAAAGTTATGGTCGCTCAATATAAAAATAGATTCATTCCATCCAAGCTCCCTCAAAATTTTAACTAGTTATTGCTTCTACTCAAAATCTAAAATTTCAGCTAAGGATGGTGACACATGCCTGTAACCCCAGGACCTGGGGGATGGGGCTAAGGCAGGAGGACAGTCATGAGTTCAAGGCCAGCCTGGGCTACATAGTGAGTTCAAGGGCAGTCTGAATTACAGAGTGAGACTGTCTCAATAAAAAAGAATCTAAAATCTCGTCTTTCCCTGACTCCAATTACTACTATATAAGTCATTTAAATTGAGTATAGATGAGGTTCTTGGTATGATTTACTGTGCCAAAAGTCTTCTCTATCTTTGTATCTATCATACTCAAGAAACAAATTATGTGCTCTCTAAATACAGTGGGAGGATAGGTACAGGTTATAGTTATAAATATTTCATCCAGGTCACAAGATAAAAGCTGCATATCTTATGTCATGTGGTAGCTCAAAGTACCTGTTATTCCAGAACTTTGTAGGCTGGTGCAGGAGGTGTGGGCTACATACCAAGATCCTGTCTTCAAAACACAAAACCCAAAAACCTGCATATCTTGTATTTTATTGTTTTAATTACTCTTCAGTAGTTTTCCAGCTTCTGCTCACTGCCCAATTCCAGGGCACTTTTGCATTTTTAGGTATTTGTTATAGCAGTATCTCACTAAGTCTTAACCAATGCCTTCTTTCCCCCAACCTTGGTAGCTTATATTGTTTATAGCCCTATATTAGTTTTGACTGTTTATAGCATTATAGAAATGAATATATATGTGTGTATATATATATATATATATATATATATATATATATATATAACACTTTTTCTGTTTGGGTCCTTTTGGTCAGTATAAAGTTTTTTTATTTTCATTTATATTTTGGTGTCATGGCCTAATTTCTTTTTATGCTAAGTGATATTCTGTTGTATAGCTGTGACACAAGATTTTTTTTCTTTTGATTGGCATTTGGGTTGTTTTTTGTTTTGGAAAATTCTTTTCTTATGTTTACTTAGGGATATATGTTTTTGTCAAATGCCTAATAAAACAATTTCTTTGTCAAGCCGTAGCTTATGTTTAAGTTTTAAGAAATTGCTTGTACTGTTCTACATTTATGAAATGTATTATATAAAAAGTTTGGTGGTTTTGAACATTGCCAGGTTTGAGATGGTTTGACTTCTTGGTTTGAGCTTTTGTGGTAGTAGTGGGACCTCATTGTGGTTTGTTTTGTACTAAAGCCTGATGATTCTGAGTGTTTACATTTTTACAAATTTTATTCATACATATTTTCAGTTCATGAAATTTACCTCCATCTTAGGGAGTAGGCACATAGACATAGCACATCTTGATTCTTTTTCTGTTCACCTTTTCTTCCCCACCTACTTCCCACTCTCCTTGTTTAGATCCCCCCTCTCCATATTCACTATTATTAATTTTAGATCATATTTATAACATATAATATTTACATTTATTGCGAGTGTCAAATATATGGGATACATTTTACTTACCCCCCAATTCCCTCTCCCCCTTGCCCTCTATCTCTTAGACCCCTTTCCACTTTCAAAAAACTCTGTCTCCCTATTTCCTTCTATCCATCCTTTATTTTGCTTTTTTAAAAACTTTACCTTACTCAAGTGAGAGATACCATATGATGTTTAAGCTTGTGTGTCTAATTTATTTCCCTTCAAATTATAGTTTCCAGGTGTATCCATTTTCCAACAAATAGCTCAAACATCACTTATTGTAAAGTAGTATTCCATCATGTAAAGATACCTCATTTTCTTATCCATTTGTCTGTCAGAGGGTATATGGGTTACTTTCAGGATGAGGGAATTGTACTACCATAAACATTGGTGTGCATGTATCACTGCACTTGATGTCTTTAGCCTCTTTGGGAGATGCACAGAAGGGGAATAACTGGGTCAAATGGGTAAAATTTCTATTTTTAGTTCTTTGAGAAATTCCCATATTAATTTCCATAATGGTTGCACTGGTTTACATTTCCACCAAGGATACAGAAGGGTTCTTTTTCACTAGAACCACACCAGCATTTGTCATTTAATTTCTTGGTACTTGCTTTTCTTCATGGTGGAGGATGATATCTCAGTGCTGTTTTAACACATATTTCTTTAATGTTCAATGATTTTGAACAGTATTTTCATGTTTCTTGGCCATTTGAAGTTATTCTGAGATGTGTCTATTCATTTCAGTTGAGCATTTTTGATTGAGTTTTTTATATTTGTGGTATACTTGCTTTGAAGTCTTTATATATTCTAGGCATTTGTTCTCTGAATAAGAGCTGGTAAATTTTTTCCCATTCTGTAGGTTGTGTTTGTATTCTGTTGATTCCTTTGCTGTGTGGAAATTTTTAATTTGCTATAATGTCATGTGTTGATTCTTACTATAATTTCATGTGCAATTGCAGTTCTGTTCAGAAAATTTTTTTGTTTGACTTCTGTAAACAAAATATTTTCCCCTTGCTTGCTACTTTCTTTTTCTCTAACTCCAATTTAGCCTTACATTGGTCTTTTTAGTGTTGTCTAGTAGCTGAGGGATGAATTTTTCTTATTATTGCATGTTTTTAAGGCTTCCTTGATTAATTTTTCACAATTTACTATTTTGTCCTCTACTTCAGAAACCCTGCCTTCACATCGGTTGTTTCTGTAATTTATGAATTCTACACAATTTTTTATACCCAGTGTTTCTCTCTGATACCTTTTTGAATACCCTATCTCTTTGGTAAGTTTGTCATTCATGTTTTGAAACATTTTGTTCAGTTTTTCCAAGTTTTTGTGTCCTCCAAACCCACATTGGTCATTTTGTATGATAATTTCATAAATGTGAGGACATTGTGGGATTCCTCAGAGTTTGGGGGAGAAAGCTCAGCATATGCAGAGTCTGGCCCAGGAATTCAGCCTCTGCTCCTTGTTCCTGGGACTGTGTGGGATGCTTTCACAGTGGTGAGTCCTCACTTGAATGGTGTGGACCCACTGTGGTGGCCTTGCTTCCCCTCTTCAAGGATCCAGATTTTTGGTTTGATCTACATGTCTTGTCTTTCTGACTAATTTTCTCTCTTGAGGTACATGCCTCTCCCCCACCACAAAGGCCCTTGGTTCATTGCCCTCTCTGAGTGCCTCTGTGCAATTCCTCCAAAGTCCATTTCTTATCTTCTTTTGTTCTCCCCTACTTTTAAATTTCCTCATTATTGGCTTTTTAAAAAATCACTTTGTTTACAGTTCATCATAGTTTTCTGTGCTCATCTTACTTTGGGTACATGGTAAATCTTGAGTCTGCAGACGGATGATTCTTCAATAATTATGGAAAAATTTCCACCCATTACTTGTTTAATTTCCACCCATTACATTCTCTTTTTGGGGCTTTACTTAGGTACTGGAATATTTGGTAAGGTCTTAAAAGTCTTGACTTTTTTTTCTTTTTCTTTTTCTGATCTTTTTGCTCTCTTTTCTTTAGTTTGTATGTTTTCTACTCATTTGCTCTCTTCAGTACCTAACCTCCTGTTAATTTCATAGAGTGAATTTTTTAAAAGGTAGTTTTATTAAAGTATAATTTACTTATAGTAAAATTCACTTTATTGGCTGTTATGCAGTAGATTTTTAGTTTTAGATATTATATTTTTCCTCTTGAGAATACCCCTTGATCTTTTTTATTTGTTTGTTTGTTTGGTACTGGGGACCAAACTCAAGGCCTTATGCTTGCCAGGCAGGCACTTACACCACTGAGCTAAATTCCCAGCCCCTATCCACTTGATCTTATTTTTGTATTTTGTGCCTATCGATGGCTATTTTAAAAATACTTGTGGGCTTACCCATCATCTTGATCATTTCCTCATCTTTTTTTGTATTGACTGATTTCTTGCAGAACAGGCTGAATAGTTTTAGTAAAGGGATGTTCAGAGTTCCTTTACTTTGAGCTAGATTAGCTGTGACAGAGTCTGATCTTTCTAGAGTCTGCTGGATGTTTCAGATCATCCATGAAGGTTTCCTTCTGTATAGGTCAAGTTTTAGTATCTCCCAGCCCTGTGAAAACTCTGGTAGTGCTCTAATACTTTTTTCTTTAGTTTTTGTAGTTTTCTAGCTTGATAGGTCTTACCTTCTAATGCATGTGCAGTTTATTAACAAGACAGTCTCAGGAGGATCTTACTCAGGTTTCTGGAGTTCTCTTTTGCATAGTTTTTCCCTCTCACATGTGCTGATGTCTGATTCTGTCTTTTGCTTCTCAACAATCTGTTGTGTCTCCTCAACCCAATCAGACCCCACAGTCTGCTCCTGTTTGTCCAGCCTGGGACTCCAGGCACTGCTGTGGCACTTCACTCACCTGCCTTACCTCAGAATTCTAATCCTGTGCTGCCTGTTGTTCAAAAATGCAAAAGCAGTTGTTTCATATATTTATTCCAGAACTGTTTTCTCTAGAGAGTTAAAAATCATATGCCAATTCCTCTATTATGGCAAAAACATATTTTTGAATGCATATATCAAGGTATTAGTAAATCTGGTGGTGCACTCCTATAATCCCAGCACTTGGGAGGCTGAGACAGGTGGATTGTTGTAAGTTCGAGACCAACCTGAACTACAAAGTGAGCCCTAGGCCAGCATGAACCAAATAACGAGACCTTGTCTCAAAAAAGACAAAAAAAATTAGACATAACAAAACTTCTATGAAATTTTTTTTCTTTTGAGATGGATTAATTTGGAAACTAAATAATTTTCTTCAGAACCACTTAACATAATATTAAAATAAAAATTATCATTACAGTACTTACTGCTTTATTCATTGATAACACAAGATGTGTTTTTAATGTTCATTGTTGATAACATTTGGGATTGCCATCTAATTGAAGGTGTGAAAAATCTTTTGCTGTGCAGAAACTTCTTAGTTTGTTTTAATCCCAGTTGTCTACTTTGGCTTCATTTGTTTTTGAGATCTGGTCTGTGAAATTTTTGCTCCTTCCAATATCCTGAAATGGTTCCCTCATGTTTTCTGCTAGTGGTTTCATAGTTTCAGGGATTAATTTAATTTTTTAATCCACTTTGAGTTAATTTTTGTAACTGATGACAGAAAAGGGTCTAGTTTTATTCTTCTGTGTATGGATATCTGATTTCCCCAGCACTCAATTATTGAGAAGACTGTTCCTTTTCCAGTGTGTGCTCTTAGTGCCTTTGTCAAGAATCAGTGGCTGGACATACAGCAGTTTACTCCTCACAATCCAAGTCCAGGTTTGGCCCAAACACATTGTTGATGTTTTGTTCAGAAGGAATCAGGGGAATCCCTAAAAAGAGTAGTCTGTCCCCTGAAGCCTCTCTGGGCTTCAGGTTTACCTAGATGCCTCATTCATAGTTACTGGTCTATTGTCAGTCTATTGTTACCATAGATGAGCCATTCCCGAGCTTTTGTGTCAACTCTGAGGCCACCAATAACTCTGAGCTGTATCATAACCTGTGCCCATAGCTGTCAAGACCAGCAGGGGTTGGTATCCCCAAGGCTAATGCTAAACTGGGCTGCACCTGAGTCTCATAGCTGCACAGTTTCAGGGAGCAGATCAATGTACCCAAGCCTACTCCAGGGTTGGTAATGAAGAGGCCACAACTCTCTATCCCACTTGGATAGAGACCTCTGCCTGTTGCATGTGCTACTCAGGAGGCTCTCTGTGTGACTCTGAACTACATACAAGGCCTGTAGTTTTTACCCAGTGCTGGTTCTCCCTGTGGTGAGCCTTGCACTGGTCTCTAAGACAAAGCCTTGCTCACTTACAGGTAGAGTCTTGCTTCCCTCTTTGGCACTTGAGGTTAGAGAGAGGTAGAAGGCAGTCAGTCAACTAACTGGCCCAAAAGAGTTCCAGTGTCTGAATGGCATTGACTGGCAGGAAAGGTGGTGGGGCTTTGCTCAGCCCAGAGTTTCACTCTTCAAGGCTGGTAATGATTTGAAGTCTAAGGCTTGAATCTCATTATTTCCCTCCTGGAAGCAGGAGATGTCTTTCCATGCTGGGCTGCTTGTAGTTGGGGAAAGGGTGATGAGGATAACCCTTTCCTTCTTGCCTTCTTTAGTTCATCTTTATACTAAACACAGACATGATAGTTTTTCATCTGATCTCCTTAGTTCTCATGAAGGTAGTTTGGTGCATGAGTAGCTGTTCTGCTTGATGTGTCTTGGGGAGAGCTAAGTTGAGGATTTATTAAGCCACCATCTTGTTCTAATTTCAGTTATATGTTTCATAAACAACAGTGTGTTCCATAAAATCATGCTTTACGTCATTATGCAATTATACTATATATATATGCTTCTATTATAGATTTAATTATACTAAGATGTAAATTTGACAAAATGTCAAATGTAAATTTGTCTTTATTGATGAGCTGAAAAATATAACTGGATGATTATTCACTTATGATAGAGCAGAATTTAGCATTAATTTACATGTTTGTTTCAACCTAATGATTCATTCATTGTTTAGGTACTAGAAATAACTATTCTATAATGGTAGGTTCTCTTTGATCAAATGAGAACCTTCATATTACATTATTTTCTCACATCCTGAACAAAATTTGATCGATATTTATGTTTCACAGAAGTTGGCAATTACTTGCTTTGTGGTCTTGTACAAGAAATTTAATTTCCTTGAGTTTCCATTTCCTCACTTATGATATGAAGATAATCCTTACTTTGCAGTATGATTATGTGTATTAAATAATGTTATATTGAAAATCTTAGAACTCAGGAATACAATAATACTCATAGAAATTATCTACATTTTATCTGCTTAAACATTTTAATTATTTTTGTAAAATAACAGTTGAAATGCATAATAGCAAATGAATGTAGTCTGCTTTTCTGTCTAAGTTGCACAATTTCATGTTTGAGAAGAGTAATTTGGTTCAGGCTTTCAATGAGATTATTAGGCACAAGATATTCTTCGAGAGAAAGAAAACTCAAGTGAGAAGCCATCAGATAAGAGCATTTAGAATATAGGTAAGATCGCAAATTTTGCTTTCAACTGCCTCTCACTGTTTTCATTACCTTTGGTGTTTTTTCTACCTTTTCTGAACTATTGCATTAAGAAAAGACAGTGTTATGGTTTATATCTGGAGTGACCCCAGGAACTCTCATGTGGTCAGAGGTGGGGATTTTTGGAAGGTGGTTGGCTCAGGGGGATGCTGTATTCCTGGGTGGATTCATCCACTGGTGGGGTCAGGGGCTGAGCCTTTGGGAGATAGGGCCTGGTTGGAAGAGATGGGTCATGAGGGGGTGTCACTTCCAAGTGTCTGTTTTCTTCCTCATCTCCTACCTTCTCTCTCTCTCTTGGCTAGTCACCACTATGTAAGGAGTTTTCTCTGTGTCAGACTCTTCCACCATGCAATTGTGCATTGGAGCTGCCTAACTATGAACTGAAACATCTAGAGACTGTAAGTCCAAAATAAAGCCCTCAAGTTGTGAGTGGTGGGCACTATGGCTCAGTGATGAGAAAATGACTAAGAGGGCATGCTTCTTCAGAGACTTTTCTTGAAAATGGACAGAAAGGAATTGGATTTAACTATAAGTAGGGAGAGAGGTATAAATCATTTTCCAGAGGTTGATGAGTAGGTTAAACATCAAACCAACTTTAGTAGTAGGGTGAAGGTTAAAAGATAGGTGTCAGAGATTAATAAAAGAAAATAAGATATTTCAAGATTATTAAGTGTTTTCATTTCTTTTTTTTGTTTGTTTACCAGCTTTAGTTAGGAGTTGCAAGGAAAACAATTACATACAGGATATATAATTGATAATATTGTTTATATTTATAATGATCATTCAAGGAGTCAAATATAAAGAAAGTGCAGGTAATCTGTCCACACACTAAAGACCTAGAAAATCCAGCTGAGGGCCTTGATCCCATGACAATAACCTGTATGAGTTTAGCTGAAAATCTAGAATCCATGACAATGACTCATGCAAGTCTTTTTCACAGATCTGTGCTGGAAGGCCCAAAGGGCAGTGGTGGAAGCTAGAAAGTCTATGCTGGCAGGATGAAGTATCTGTGCCAACTGGCCAGGGGTTCTGTACTGGGATCAAGAAGTGATGCTCAAAGCAGCCAGCTCGATTCACTCAATGCTTACTACACATGCCAGACAATTGCCTTAGTTTTAGGAGCTAGAGCAGTGAATTCAGTTGACAGTTTCCATTCCTCACTGTCCTTAGCAGACCAGTGAGGACAGAAGAGTGGGGGGAAAGGGTGCAAATAAATACATCCATTAGATCATTCAAGTAGTGCTAAATGCACAAAACAAGGACATGGGATCACTTGAGTCAAAGGAGAAGGAAGACCTATTTTACACTTTTCTCAAAGACTGAGAGTTTAGATTCTAAAATAAGTGCAGTTGGCCAGTCAAATTCTTGAGGAAGAACATTTACAGGCAGACAGGAGTTAGAGTAAAGACACAGAAGTGGCTGCCCTTAACCTCTACTGAGGGCCTGCCCTGCCACCCAGAACTCAGCACAGGCTCACCTCAGGGGTGGACTACCCTTAACCTCCATCAAGAGACCCCCCAGCTACTGGGAACTCAGTGTAAGCCCGCCTCAGGGCAAGGCTGCCCGGAACCTCCCCTGTGGGCACACCCTGCCACAGGGAACATCGAGGAGGCCCGCCCAAGACTGAAAACTGCCCTGGACTGCTACAGATGGGTGCATCCTCCTACCTGGAACATGAGAAGATCTCAGCGGGATCCAGTTAGGGTGAGAAAATTTGGAACTTTGCTCCCAGGTGGCAAACTTTGGGCTACACTGGATTGACTGTATCAATGTGGTGAGTATATCCTTAAAATAGAGGTGTACAGGGAATAAATAGGGCCAGTAGTAAAATCCCCTCCAAATAACTGTAAGACTGGTGTGTCTGAAAAGCGTGTGTGTGATCCCCTCCTACACATAGAAAACACCAGGCAGAGTGAAAATGACAAAACAAAAAAGCAAAACGCAGTCTCAAACATATAGTTCACCAGAAGCAAGTATAGGAGACATTGAAATAGAGGACCCCAAAAGCAAAACACCAGGAAACTCTGAAAAGATAGCGAGTGAAATAAAAAAAAAAAAAAAAAACAACTGCATCAGACTATAGGGGAAATCAAATTACAAGTACTCTCCCATGTAAAGATAGATATAACAACTCTAGTAAAGGAGTTGTTGAATGCAGCTAAAGAAGAACTAGAGAAAAAAGTACATGAGCATGGGAAACTGATTGAAACTTTGAATGAACAATATAGAAAACAAGCAGAATTCATGAAACAAACTCAAAGAGACATCCAAGAAACAAAAAATTCTATTGAAAGTGTGCAAAACCGCTTAAAAGAAGCTGAGGATAGGATTTTGGACCTTGAGGACAGGATCACAGTTAGTGATCAGGAAAGGACAGAACTTTTAAAAATAACAAAGCAACATGAAATGACAATCCAGAACCTTCATGATGATGCCAAGAGCAACAATATAAGAATAATGGGCATTAGCAAAGATACAGGAGTCCAGGCAAATGACATACGTAAAGTATTTACAGAAATAATAGTAGAAAATTTCCCAAACATGGGGAGAGAATCTGATATGCAGATAAGTGAAGCATATAGAACACCAAAGAGACACAATCAACATAACTCCACACCCTGACACATAATAATTAAGATCTCAGACATACAGCATAAAAACAGAATATTAAAAGCTGTCAGAGAAAAGACACAACTCACCTATCAAGGAAAGCCCATTACAATCAGAGAAGACTTTTCAACACAAGCCCTCAAGTCAAGAAGAGCTTGAAGTCAAGTATCTCATAGCCTTGAAAGAAAACAACCTTCAACCAAGACTGATGTACCCAGCAAAACTTTGATTCAAATTTAATGGAGAGACAAGATACTTCCATGACAAAGAACAACTGAAGAAATTCATGTCCAACAAACCAACCCTAGAAAGAGTACTGAAAGACATACTAGAAAGAGATAAAAATGACCACAACCCCCCAAATAACAACAGAAAGAAACCACCAGGTAGGATAAGCAATTAAATAAGATGAAAAGCAGAAAGAAACAACTGGAACATAACATGGCAAAGTTGAGACAATACATATCAGTGATATCCATAAATATAAATGGCCTCAATTCACCTATGAAAAGAAATAGATTGACAGAATGGATCAAGAAAAAGGACCCCACAATAAGCTGTATACAAAAAACACATCTGACCCCAAAGGAAACTCAAAGGTTACAAGTCAAAGGATGGAAAACAGTATTCCATGCAAAAGGAACCCAGAAAAAAGCAGGGGTAGCTATTCTATTTGCAGACAATGTGAACTTTAAACCTAAAATGATTAAAAGAGATAGAGAAGGTCATTACATACTTGTTAGTGGTAAAATTCAACAGGAAGAACTAACAATTATAAATATATATATGCCAAATACAGGAGCACTCAACTATATAAGACAGATACTAATGCACATGAAAATGCACATGAAAAACCAAATATACAAGAACATAATTATAACAGGAGATCTTAATGCCCATTGTCACAAAGAGATAGATCAACTAGACAAAAAGTCAGCAAATAAACAACAGAACTGAATCATACCTGTGAGCAATTGGACTTAGTAGATGTTTACAGAGTGTTCCTCCCAACCACATCAGAATACACATTCTTCTCAGCTGCACATGGGACATTATCCAAAATAGACTATATATTATCCCATAAAACATTCTTAAGTAAATGCAAAGGTATTGAAATCATACCATGCATAATATCTGACCATAGTGCACTGAAATTGGAAATTAATCACAAAAGAAATTGTAAAACCTGCATAAATACATGGAAATTAAATAACAGTGTTTTGAACAACCAGTGGGTAACAGATGACATTAAAGAAGGAATAAACAATACATACAATTCAGTGAAAATATAGAAACAGCATACTGTAATCTGTGGGATGCAATGAAAGCATTTTTAAGAAGAAAATATATAGCAATAAACTGTCATATCAAGAAAACAGAACAAGCACAAATAAACAACCTAATTCTCCATATCAAGCTTCTAGAAAAGGAAGAGCAAGCTAAACCCAAAGCTCATAGAAGAGAGGAAATTGTAAATATTAGAGCAGAAATCAATGCAATTGAAACTAAAAAAACAATACAAAGAATTAATGAATCAAAAACCTGGTGTTTTGAGAGAATAAACAGTATTGAAAAAACCTCTAGCAAACTTTATCAAGAGAAAGAAAGAAAAAAACCCAAATTCATGCAATAAGAACTGAAAAGGCAGAAATTACTACAGATCCCATGGAAATTCAAAACATCATGAATACCTACTTTGAAAATCTCTACTCACATAGAGTGGAAAACACAGAGGAAATGGACAGATTTCTAGAAACATATGAACTACCAAAGCTCAACCAAGAAGATATAGCAGTTTTGAATAACCCAATATCAGCTATTGAAATTGAAAATGTAATTAAAAACTTGCTAACAAAGAAAAACCTATGCCCTGATGGGTTCACAATTGAATTCTAGAAGAAATTTAGAGAAGATTTGATGCCAGTACTCCTTAAACTCTTCAATGAAATTGAGAAAAAAGCAATCCTCCCTAAATAATTCCTGGAGGCAAGTATTACTCTGATACCAAAACCAGAGAAAGATCCAACCAAAAAAGATAACTATAGGCTAATCTCACCAATGAACATTGATGCAAAGATTCTCAACAAAATAATGGCAAATAGAATGCAGCAAATCATCAAGAAGATTATACATCATGACCAAGTGAGGTTCATTCCAGAAATTCAGGGATGGTTTAACATAAGCAAATCAATAAATGTAACAAACCACATCAACAGAGCCAACAACAAAAACCACATGGTCATCTCAACAGATGCAGAAAAAGCTTTTGACAAAGTCCAACAGATGTTCATGATAAAAACTCTTCAGAAACTCGGAATACACGGCGTCTACCTCAATCTTATAAAGGCCATGTGTGACAAACGAACAGCCAACATTATACTACATGGACAAAAACTGAAAGCTTTCACTTTAAAATCAGGAACAAGACAAGGATGTCCACTCTCACCACTCCTTTTCAACATAGTCCTGGAAATATTAGCCAGGGCAATCAGACAAGAGAGAAATAAATGGAGCAGAGATAGGAAAGGAAGAAGTTAAATTACCACTATTTGCAGATGACATGATACTCTGTATAGAAGACCCAAAAAACTCCTAAAAGACTGCTAGTGGTAATAAACAAGTTCAGCAGTGTAGCTGGATACAAAGTCAATGCTCAAAAATCAATAGCATTCCTGGACAGAAACAAAAAACTCACTGAGAGAGAAATTATGGAAATATCGCCCTTTACAATAACATGTAAAAAAATGAAATACTTGGGAATCAACCTAACTAGAAATGTAAAAGACCTATATGCTGAAAATTATACTATGCTGAAAAAGGAGATTGAAGAGGATATTAGAAAATGGAAGGACATTCCTTGCTCTTGGTTAGGAAGAATCAACATTATGAAAATGGCCATACTCCCAAAACTGTTATATAGATTTAACGCAATCCCAATCAAAATACCATTGACATAACTCACAAATCTAGAGAAAACACTCCTAAAATTCATTTGGAAACAGAAGAAACCTAGAATAGCAAAGGCAATTCTAGGCAACAAAGCAAGGCAGGAGACATCTCAATTCCTGACTTGAAAGAATAGTATGAAGCCACAGTGATAAAGTCAGCTTGGTACTGGCCAAGAAATAGACCTGAGGATCAGTGGAACAGATTAGAAGATGCAAGCACAACTACAAAGACCCTCAGCCACCTGATATTTGACAAAGGGGCTAAATATGTCCATTGGAAGAAGGATAGTCTCTTTAATAAATGGTGTTGGAAAAATTGGCTCTCTACATGCTGAAGACTGAAACTAGATCCAAGCCTACCGCCATGCACAAAACTGAAGTCTAAATGGATCAAATGCCTCAATATTAAAACAGAAACACTAAATCTACTTGAAGACAAGGTAGGTAGAAATCTTGGAGACATAGGGGTAGCAGAGAATTCATGAACAACATGTGAACTGCATGGGAAACACTTTAAAGAATCACTAAATGGGATCTCATATTATTGAAAAGTTTCTGCACTTCAAAGGAAATCACCAACAGAGTGAAAAGAAAACCCACAGAGTGGGAAACAATTTTAGCCAGCAACCCCTCAAAGGACTTGTGTCCAGAACATAGAAAGAATTGAAAAACATCAAGCTCCCCAAATTCAGACCCTCTCCAAAAATGGGCATCTGAGATGAACAGACAGTTCTCAGAGAAAGATTTAAAAATGGCAAATAAATACATGAAGAAATGTTCACCATCACTGGTCATTCGAGAAATGCAAATTAAAACAACATGGAGAGTCCACCTCACTCCAGAAAGAATAGCTGCCATCAAGAAATCAACTGATAACAAATGTTGGCAAGGCTGCGGGGAAAAAGGAACACTGTTCCACTGTTGATGGGAATGTAGACTGGTGCAATCATTATGGAAATCCATATGGAGAATTCTCAGAAGACTAGGATTTGAAACCCCATTCAATCCAGCTATTCCCCTCTTGCGTTTTTTCCCAGAAGAACTGAAAAGGTCATATCACAGTGATATATGTGCACCCATGTTCATAGCTGCACAATTTGTGATAGCTAAATCCTGGAAACAACCAAGATGCCCATCAATTGCAGAGTGGGTGAAAAAGAGGTGGTATTTTTATACAATGGGATATTACTCAGCTATAAAAAAAGGATGATATTGAGGCCTTCATAGGTAAATGGAGACAACTTGAGACTATCCACATTAGTGATATAAATAAGAATTATATATATATATATATATATATATATATATATATATATGTATATCACATTGTGTCTCTAGTGTAAAAAGTAAGAAGAAATGTAGGAGTAATAAAACTCAAAAATGTGCAATTGCTATTGTAAAAAAGAGTAAAAGAAAGTGCTCTAAAGGATATAATTGCATGTGTGTTTAAGTGTGTAGGATCAATAACCATTTTACTAAGGTTTGTTTGATAGCTGAACAGAACTGTTTGCAGTCACACTGTTTAAGTGTCCACTTTGTATGCTTTACTTTTATAACTTGAACTACTATTTCTAAGAGGGCAATATGTAATTTATGAACTAGTGACTTCTTAGTGTTTATTTTTTTTGAAATTATGTATTATTTCTACCCTTTTTCTGTTTTGTTTTTTCTTTAAATAAATTTTTAAAAAAGTTGTGCTAAATATTTTAAGTGGCAAACCATAAAGTTTTTAAATACAATTTTCAAATTTTATTAGTATATGTTTGTCATTCAATTTACAATAATCTTGGGAGGTAGATACATGTACATATTACAGCATTTTTTAAAAGTTCGTTTATTTTTTTTACCCCCTTCATTCTCCATCTTCCCTTTTCTAGTGCTTCCTCATCTTCTTTTTCATACTTGTTGATACTACTTTTCTTAGCTCATATTATAGCATTTAGTGTTCACCTTAATTAGGGTCATTAGGTTCCTGTATTGACATCTCTTTACTCTGCTTATTTCTCCTTCCTTTTCTCCTTGTCCCTTGCTCTTGTTCTCTGTGACCAATTTCTTATTGCAAGAGATTCACCTTCTTGTCATTATCCTTTTTCATTCTCTTTGTTTTTACTTTGCCCCACTCATATGAGAGATACTGTACAGTGTTTAAGTTTGCATGTCAATTTGTTTCACTCAAATGTGTATTTTCCAGGTGCATTCATTTTCCTACAAATGTCTGAAATGTGCTGTTCTTTATAGCCAAGTGATGTTCCATTATATACAGAGACTGCATTTTGTTTATATGGTCATCTGTTGATGGGTATACAGGCTGCTTCCAAGATTTAGCTATTATGAATTGTGCTGCTATAAATATTGGTTTCCATGTATCAGTGTAGTATGGTGATTTAAACATTTTGGGGAAGATATCTAGTGGTGGACTGCTGAGTTATATGGAATTTCTAGTTTTCAGTTCTTTGGGAAATCTCCATACTGATTTATATAATGTTTGTACTTGTTTGCATTCCCACTAATGATGCAGGAGGGTTCCTTTTTTTGTCACAGCCACACCAGCAGTTGCTATTGTTTGATTTCTTGATGATTACCATTCTTGCAGGAGTAAGAAGTAATCTTCACATTACTTAATTTGCATTTCTCTAATGGCCAGAGCCATTGAACATTTTTTTTTATTTGTTGACCATTTGTATTTCTTCCTCTATGAAGTGTCTGTTTATTTCTCTTGCCAATTTCTTGACTGGGCTTTTAAGTTTAGGTGGTTTAATTTTTTTTGAGTTCTTTGTATATTCTAGATATTAGTCCTCTGTCTGATGAATAGCTCATAATTTTTTTTTCTTATTCTGTAGGTTGCCTCTTTACTCTGCTGGTTGATTCTTATTCTATAAACAAACCTTTTAGAGTGATAAAAACTCATTTGTTGATTCTTGCTGCTATTTCTCGTGTGATTGAGGTTCTGTTCAGAAAATCCTATCCTACACCTATATCTTCAAGTGTTTTACTTATTTCATCTTCCATAAGATTTAATGTTTCTGTTTTAATGTTTATATCTTTTATTTATTTTGTTTTTAACTTAGTATATAGTACCAGATAGGGTTCTAGTTCATTCTTCTGCAAACAGCCAGTTTTCCATATACTCCTTTGAAGTAGGCTATCTTTTCTCAAGTGTACACTTTTGGCTCCTTTTGATCTCAAAGATCAAATAGTTGAATAAGTGTGAGATGGTTTCTGTATCATCAATTCTGTTCCACTAACTCATGTATCTATTTTTGTTCCAGCACTATGCTGTTTTTATCACTATTGTGTTGTAATATAGCTTGAAGTCAAGCATTGCTATGCTGGCTGCTTTGCTCTTGTCCAAAATTACTTTTGATGTTCTGGGTCCCTTCAGGCTTCATATGAATTTTAGGATTATTTCTATAAATCTGTAAAGTTTGCTACTTTTCTTTTGATTGGGACTGCACTGAATCTGTACAACAGTTTTAAAAGTATGGCCATTGTCTTGGTTACTTTTCTCTCATTGGTGAGACAAGATACCTGGCACCCAACATTAGGGAAAGAAAGGTTGATTTAGGTTACAGTTTTTGGAGTTTTCAGTCCAAAATCAGCTGGCTCCAAGGCAGGCTGGCATGGCATGAAGTGGTGTGTGGGGGTGGGGGGGACACTTCAAGGCAGCAGCCAGAAAAAGCAGCCAGAACAAAAGGCAGGGGTGGGAAGAGCAAGCCTCTTTTCCTCCTTTACACTGTCTGTAGACTACCCCTATGCCTTTCCCCCAGGGCAAATGTAGCACACAAAATCTTGCCCTCTCCTTCCACAGGATAAGGATATTTACAAAGTAAGGATACTGGCTTCCTGCTGGATCTCTTAGTTAAACCTTCTAAACCTCTCAAGTTGACACAATGTATCCACCATAAGAGCCATTTTGAAAATATTGGTTCTGCCTATCCAAGGACAGGAATAGCTTTCCATTTTCTGATGTCCTTGTCAGTCTCCTTCAGAGTACTGTACTTTATCAATGTCTTTCATTTCCTGAGTATGGGGAACCACTCAGAGTGCTTCAAAGCTCAGGGGTATCTAAGGACCCCTGAGGATGTGATCCTGCTTGTTTAGCCCAGGCACACAACAGGATTCAGTTAGGTAACCACAATTTAGCACAGGTAAACATGCATGCACTGGTTGTGGCACTATACAAGAATATAAATATGTGATAATAGTCTGTATATAAGTATTATACACTAAAGATGCAGGTGGCTCTTGCACTTTTGCACCCTTGCACCCTTGTGTTCTTCTCTACTCCATGCTGATTGCTGTTGTTGCTGACACCTTGGACACATCTGTTCTTTAACCTGGTGACCTCACCCTTGAAAATCTACCTTGAGCCCCCTGAAAGGGCCAACACTGAGTTAGGATAATTCTTAGATAATATGGATTGTGTCTAGATGTCCTCCCAAAGTCTTATATAGTCTTAAGTGGGACTTTTTTAGAGGTGGTAGGGTCTAGGGTGTGTGATGCTAGGGTTAAGGTGTGCTATTACTAAATCATTTCACTAGTTGATTTGGCATAGTTTTGAGTGTGAGTGCTACCTATCCTAAGGGTGAAAGGCAAGTAGCCTAGATAAACTATAATAGAGACTGAAAGAAATTACTATTGTCACTTTGTTTCCTTCTGCCAGCCATGAACTGTTTCTCTTCTGCAATGCGCTTTGCCATGCCACCCTGCTTGGAACCAGCTGATTATGGACTGAAACCTCTACAAACTGTGAGCTAAGTAATTCTTTCCTCTCTAACTTTAGATATTGGGTATTTTGTCTGAGAAATGAATAAAAGTAACTAAGACATTAGACATTTCATTTTTATTGAAGCTACTGTAAATAGTATTGTTCACATAATTTCCTCCTCAGAACATAAAGATTTAGAAATAGTCTCAATTTGTTTGTCAAATAAAATAATCAATAATCCTACTAAATGAAGGGGACTTTGGAATTCATGAATTTTTTTCTTTTAAACAAAACAGAGACAAGAAAAATGATGCAGATTTTCTTTTTAGGCATTGCAAATAAATAGAAAAAAATGATAAATTTTAAAAAATATTACTTTACATATAAACAGTGAGCAGTCACTCTGTTTATGTTTTCCATAGAAGTTGTCAGGAATAATTTTAGCCATGTGAATAAATTTTTTTACAAATGGGTTCAAAAATAGTTTTATGTTGTATATTAGTGCTTTTTAAAATCACAGGTTCTGTAAATTTACACAACTTATTATAGATGCCATGACTCAAATAGTAATGCTGATCAATTTTTTCTAGGTTAAAAAAGGCAGGGAAAGTAGCAAGGAGAAATGAAAAAATCTAAGCCTTTTATAACAACTTGATGGGACTCTACTGATTACAAAACCATTAGCTTGGGCTTCTGAAAAGTAGGAATACTGTATCCTGTAGTCTTTTCCCTTAGTGCTAGCTGACTAGTGAGACAACAAATAATGGAAGCAGTGGAAATTTTGTATTTTCAGTTACATGGAAGGTTAGCCACCTGAATTAATATTACTGCTGTCAACCCCTGAAAATTATACATAAAATAGACCTAAAATCATAAATAGGTTAATTTGCAAAGAAGTGACATTTTGTAGTAAATCCACATGAAAGTAATAACTCAGAAATAAAGAATACAGAAACCTGTTTTTATTCCATTAAAGTTTTTACTATACTTTGCATTCTCAGTTTTGCTTTTCCTGGTCCCATTAGCTACCTGAAATATGAGATAAAATTTGGGGTTCAACCAAATTGATATGCTTAAAAGAAAATACTCCTTTCATATGACTGAGTTTTCATAGACTAAAACAGCATCAGGACAGAATAGAAACTCTCCAAACACTTGCTGCCTTTATTATAGCAAAGAAAATGTATTGCTTTAACTTTGTGCTAAGTAGAAACACCAAGCCAGAAAATGAAATGAAAAATACTGAGCATTTAGTACTACAATTCACACTGTTTTCAGCATCAGTTTACACCTTCTCTGTAGTCTAAAGCTAACTTGTTCTGAGAAAAGAAGTTTGAATAATTCTAGATAGCACTTGATCAGAAAATTTGATAATGTAAAGAGTTCCCACATAAAATTCCAAGGAGAATGAGTAATGGAAGTTCTAAAGCAAGCAAGGAGACATGGAGATAAAAGTGTAAAAGTGAATATGAGTTTATCTGGATTTTAGATGTAGGTGCGAATATGAATAGTAAGAAGCAATATCTAAAAACACATCATTGATAAGTGGGATCATGTTGAAATTAATAGTTTTGCTTTAAAAAAGACAATATGAGTGAGAAAAAAGACACGGACTGAGAAAATACTTGGAAAAGACATATCTAATAAAGGTATATTGTCTAAAATACACAAAATTCATAAAACTAGACAATGAGAAATAAAACAATCTAGTTTTAAAATAGATAAAACACATACCCAGAGACACTTGTTTAAGGGGATATATGGATAGCAAATGAGCATATAGAAAAATCCCTAAGATCATAGTTCAAGGAAAATACACATTCAAATAACTGTGAGATGTCATTGTTAACCGAAGCAGCTCAGTTTGGATAAAAATCCAAAACACTAGAAATACCAAATACTGGCAAAGATGTGGAGCAACAGGAGCTCATTTACTGCTGATGGAATTGCAGAGTGGTAGAGCTGCTCCAAAAGATAGCTTGATGATTTCTTAAAATCTAACATAAACTTACCATTAGAAATAGCAGTCACTCCTTGGTGATTACCCTATTTGGGTTGGAAACTAACATCCATGAACTTCTACATGTAAATGTTTGAAGTTTCCTAATTTCCAAAACTTGGAAGCAAACGTGTTCCTTAGTTGTTTAATGCATACAATGTGGTACCTGTGGACAACGAAGTGTTTTTCAGTACTAAAAAGAAATGAGCTATTGAGTCATGAAAAGGCTTGTGAGAGTCTTAAATACATATTGCGAAGTGAAAGAAGCCAATCTGAAAAGGCTACGTGCATATCAGCTGATTACAGAATCGGATATGTTTGAAAAAGCAAAATCGTGAGACAATAAAAAGATCAGTAGTCGCTAGGAGTTCGAGAAAGGGAGAGATGCATAGGCACAATATACAGGATTTAAGAGGACAAGACTTGCTGAAATGGTATTACTGCATATCATTACATATTTGTTAAAACCCATAGAAGATACAGCACCCAAAGTGGATTTTACTGTGCTTATGTGGTGATGACATGTCACTGCAGGTTTATCAGTAGAGTACAGGATGCTGGTAGTGAGAGAATATTTAGTGTGTGGAGGCAGGGAACTCTCCGCACTTCTCAATTTTTCTGTCAATCTACAGCTGCTCTAAAAATAAAGCCTATCAAAATGCAATGACTGCTTTACATGTACATATTTTCTTGCTCTATCAGCAGATAAGTCCAAAGCAGTAACACATGACTGGCGACAAGCAAAACTAACCATCCCGACCTGGGCTTCTATCTAATACTGACTTCTAAGGAATCTAAGATTCTAGGACTGGGGCAAGAAATTTCTAGAACAGTCTCAGGCATCTTACAGAGTCAAAAAAATAGGAAAGTGTTTAAAGAGAGCAAAAATAAAATGCACAAGCAGGCTACATTAATAGGATACATCATAAGGGCAAAAGACCAAAACCAAACCAAACAAAATCAAAAAGGTTTGAGTGGCCCCAAAACAACAATTTGAATAAAAATAAAGTGATAATGAATTATAGTACAAAGTTTAAGATAAATAAATATTCTTGGGTACATGCTGATATGAATAAAAAGTAAATGAATAGAGGGGAAATAGAAAAATCATCCATGGAAAAAGTTCCAAATATAAGTGGTCACTGTACACTGAGGGATGTAGGTGTAACTCACAGTTCTTGGTTCCTGAAGTATGGGCTCTGCAGAATCACTTTCTTCTATGACTGCAATATGAAAATGAGGGAAAGCAGATAAACCTAGCAAACTACCTTAGCTTATGATCAAGGTTAAGAGCAACAATGATAAGTCCTGTTGCTATTGTTACATTGTTATTAGGTGATGAAAGTGACTGCCTCCATACTCTTCACTCCTAAATTCAAAACCTCAGTCTGATCATGAGAAAAACAACAGATGATTCTCAGTAAAGGGCAAGTCTATCAAATCCCAATGAAAGGAAAGTCCATACAAAATCACTACTCAAAAGTGTCAGGATCAGAAAGAAGGTATACTGGAGAAATTATCCCACTGAAAATGAACCCACAGGGCATAGGATTAAATATAATGTGGAATCCAGGATGGAGTCCTGAAACATGAACAGCAAAAGAAAAAGATGATGACTAAGGAAATAAAAATAAACTATTAGCTTTGATTTCATGTATTAATATTATTATTTGTGACAAATGTAAAATAGTATTACAAGATGCTAGTAACAGATAAGACATTGTGAATTCCACTTAAACTCTTCCTAATTTTTATGTAAATCTAAATCTATTGTAAAATAAACCTATATATAAAATGTGACAATTCAGAATTTTTCCAAAATCAGCAAAGACCTTTATTCCAAGAGAAAACTTTCCCACTTATACACATAGAAGAACAGCTAAAAATCCTCCCTGAATGTGGATATTAAAAAAAGGCAAAGAGATAATATTTATGATATACAAAAATACCTTTTATTATAATGTGGAAGTGACAGCAAAAGAAATAAAGCAATGGCCTGATATCATTCAAGAACAAAGCTGGAATAGTGTAGGCAAAATATTACTGAGCTCAACCAAACTATATTAAAATATGACATCATGCCTAGATAGGGACCTAGTATAGATGTGCAACAATAAAATATTCATTATTGTCAACATTTTAAGAGAATAAAGTAGAAAGGTGCATTCTGTATATCTTTGTATTCACACTGGCATTCCTGGACTCAGAATTGTAATCTGACAGGTCTTTTCTCTTAGTCCATCCCTGTGCCACACAAGAATGTTTCAGTCAGCAATCAACTGCCCATACAGTAGTAGTCCCATAAGATGATAATGGCACCCCCAAATCCCTGTCACTTATGAGCATGCAACTGTGGAGGAGGAGGAGGAGGAAGAAGAGGATAGAGAACAGGAAATTGAGGGAGATGAAAGAGAGTGACCCCAAGAAAGTTGACTGTGAGGTTTAGCAAGTTTGCCGATCTGCACGTCATCCTCAGAGTTTGAAAACATGGACCCTCAACTCCAAAGACTTTTTGTTAACAGAGTATTTATGGAGTCTTATCTGTTGATCAGCAAATTTATGGAGAAAAAAAGCAAAATTCAAGCAACTCATGGAAAACCCACTTGGAGGAGGATTCCAGAGGCATACTGTCTTCACAACAGGCAATGGCTCCATGCAAGTCAAACCAGAAGACCTTCTGGGGAGATGGGCTCTGATCACGATGATGATCACGATGGTGCTATGATCCCTGCTCAGGCCGAGGGGAGTAATGTGTGTTTTTCATTTTTAACCAAAAATGTTAAAAATTTGGAAGTTGAAAAAGGCTTATAAAATAAGGATAAAAGAAATATTTGTGTGCAGCTGTACAATGTGGTTTTGTATTTAAATTGTTATTACAGGAGATAGA
This sequence comes from Hydrochoerus hydrochaeris, assembly GCA_004027455.1. NCBI lineage: Eukaryota > Metazoa > Chordata > Mammalia > Rodentia > Hydrochaeridae > Hydrochoerus > Hydrochoerus hydrochaeris. The sequence goes on from PVLA01002998.1 coordinate 153,233, forward strand.
ATGTTAAAAAATTAAGAGGCTATAAAGTAAAAATGTTACAATGCACTAAGCTAATTTACTTATGAAAGAAAAATACATTTGTGTTTTAAGTTTTTTTTTCTAAGTTTTAATGGTACACGTTTGCAGCACATGAGGTTTACACTTACCTTGGGGAGTGGGTGCATGTACATAACACAACTTGTTTCTTTTTAACTCCCATTTCACCCACTTCCTCACCCCTGCCTCTAACTGCCCTTTCCCTATTTTCATTTTTGTTGTTGTTATTATTCTTAGCTCATGTTTATGACATACAATGTTTACACGCATTAGGGTTTTTAGGTTCCAATACATGATGTATTTTTATTCTACTTATTTCTATTTCCTCTCCTCCATTCCTCTCATTCTATGAATCCTGGATCAATCCCAATTTGCAAGAGATCTATCCTTTTGTTTCCTTCTTTTTTTTTGTAGTTTTTTTAAGTAAAAGAGAAAAAAAACAGGAAAAAGTAGAAATATTATAGAATTTCAAGAAAAGAAGATAAACAGTAAGAAATCACTAGTTGATAAATTACATATTGTTTTTTAGAAATAGTTATTCAAGTTATAGGATTAAAGCACACAAAGTGGACAATAAAGCAGTGAGAGTGCAAACAGATCTGTTCAGCAATCCAACAAGAACCTAGAAATATTGTCATCAATCCAACACACCTAAACATACATGCAGCTATATGTTTTAGAGAGCTTCCTATTTCCTCTTTTTTTACAATAGCAATTGTACATTTTTAAAATTTTATTTAAAGAGAAGAAAAAAAGCAAAACAGAAAAAAGGGTAGCAACAATACAGAATTCTAAAAGAAAGAAAGAAAAAGGAAAAATGAGAAAAAGCCCCACTAAGAAATCAGTAATTTGTAAATTACATACTGTCATCCTGAATGTAGTTGTTCAAGTTACAAAGTTAAAAGGTACATAGTAAACATTCAGTCAGACTACAAACAGTTCTGCTCAAAGATCCAACAAAGATTGAGCAATATGGTCATCTATTTTACACACTCCAACATACATGCAGTTATATCCCTTAGAGCACTTTCTTTTCCTCTCTTTTTTGATTCTTATTTATTTCACTAATGAGGATAGTCTCAAGTTGTCTCCATTTACCTATGAAGGCCTCAATATCATCCTTTTTTATAGCTGAGTAATATTGCATTGTATTAAAATGCCACATCTTTTTCACCCATTCTGCAGTTGATGGGCATCTTAGTTGTTTCCAGGATTTAGCTATCACAAATTGTGCAGCTGTGAACATGGGTGCACATATATCACTGTGATATGACCTTTTCAGTTCTTCTGGGAAAATACCCAGGAGGGGAATAGCTGGATTGAATGGGGCTACCAATCCTAGTCTTCTGAGAATTCTCCATATGGATTTCCATAATGGTTGCACCAGTCTACATTCCCACCAACAGTGGAACAGTGTTCCTTTTTCCCCACAGCCTTGCCAACAATTGTTATCAGTTGATTTCTTGATAGCAGCTATTCTTTCTGGAGTGAGGTGGACTCTCCATGTTGTTTTAATTTGCATTTCTCGAATGACCAGTGATGGTGAACATTTCTTCATGTATTTATTTGCCATTTGTATATCTTTCTCTGAGAACTGTGTGTTCATCTCAGATGCCCATTTTTGGAGAGGGTCTTTGACTTTGGGGGCTTAATGTTTTTCAATTCTTTCTATGTTCTGGACACAAGTCCTTTGAGGGGTTGCTGGCTAAAATTGTTTCCCACTCTGTGGGTTTTCTTTTCACTCTGTTGGTGATTTCCTTTGAAGTGCAGAAACTTTTCAATAATATGAGATCCCATTTAGTGATTTTTTAAAGTGTTTCCCATGCAGTTCACATTTTGTTCATGAATTCTCTGCTACCCCTATGTCTCCAAGATTTCTACCTACCTTGTATTCCAGCAGATTTAGTGTTTCTGTTTTAATATTGAGGCATTTGATCCATTTAGACTTCAGTTTTGTGCATGGCGGTAGGCTTGGATCTAGTTTGTCTTTA
>PVLA01002998.1:155359-234997 GCA_004027455.1 Hydrochoerus hydrochaeris
TTTAGCCCCTTTGTCAAATATCAGGTGGCTGAGTGTCTTTGTAGTTGTGCTTGCATCTTCTAATCTGTTCCATTGATTCTCAGGTCTATTTCTTTGCCAGTACCAAGCTGATTTTATCACTGTGGCTTTATAGTACTGTTTCAAGTCAGGAATTGAGATGCCTCCTGCCTTGCTTTTGTTGCCTAGAATTGCCTTTGCTATTCTAGGTTTCTTCTGTTTCCAAATGAATTTTAGGAGTGTTTTCTCTAGATCTGTGAGTTATGTCAATGGTATTTGGATTGGTATTGCATTAAATCTGTATAACAGTTTTGGGAGTATGGCCATTTTCACAATGTTGGTTCTTCCTAACCAAGAGCAAGGAATATTCTTCCATTTTCTAATATCCTATTCAATCTCCTTTTTCAGCATAGTATAACTTTCAGCATATAGGTCTTTTACATTTTTAGTTAGGTTGATTCCGAAGTATTTCATTTTTTTACATGTTATTGTAAAGGGCGATATTTCCATAATTTCTCCCTCAGTGAGTTTTTTATTTGTGTCCAGGAATGCTATTGATTTTTGAGCATTGACTTTGTATCCAGCTACACTGCTGAACTTGTTTATTACCACTAGCAGTCTTTTAATGGAGATTTTTGGGTCTTCTATACAGAGTATCATGTTATCTGCAAATAGTGATAATTTAACTTCTTCCTTTCCTATCTTTATTCCTTTTATTTCTTTCTCTTTTCTGATTGCCCTGGCTAGTGTTTCCAGAACTATGTTGAAAAGGAGTGGTGAGAGTGGACATCCTTGTCTTGTTCCTAGTTTCAAAGTGAAAGCTTTCAGTTTTTGTCCATTTAGTATAATGTTGGCTGTTGGTTTGTCATAGATGGCCTTTATAAGTTTGAGGTGGACACCGTGTATTCCGAGTTTCTGAAAGGTTTTTATCATGAATATATGTTGGATTTGTTGAAAGCTTTTTCTGCATCTTTTGAGATGACCATGTGGTTTTTTTTTTTTTTGGCTCTGTTGATGTGGTGTGTTACATTTATTGATTTGCTTATGTTAAACCACCCCTGCATTCCTGGAATGAACCCCACTTGCTCATGATGTATAATCTTCTTGATGATTTGCTGCATTCTATTTGCCAGTATTTTATTGAGAATCTTGGCATCAATGTTCATTGGTGAGATTGGCCTATAGTTCTCTTTTTTTGTTGGATCTTTCTCTGGTTTTGGTATCAGAGTAATACTTGTCTCCAGAAATGATTTAGGGAGAATTGCTTTCTTCTCAATTTCATTGAAGAATTTAAGGAGTACTGGCATCAAATCTCTAAATTTCTTCTAGAATTCAGCTGTGAATCCATCAGGACCTGGGCTTTTCTTTGTTGGTAAGTTTTAAATTACATTTTCAATTTCAATAGCTGATATTGGGTTGTTCAAAATTGTTATATCTTCTTGGTTGAGCTTTGGTAGTTCATATTTTTTTAGAAATCTGTCCATTTCCTCTGTGTTTTCCACTCTATGTGAGTAGAGATTTTCAAAGTAGGTATTCATGATGTTTTTAATTTCCATGGAATCTGTAGTAATTTCTGCCTTTTCAGTTCTTGTTGCATGAATTTGGGTTTTTTCTTTCTTTCTCTGGATAAAGTTAGCTAGGGGTTTGTCAATTTTGTTTATTCTCTCAAAAAACCAGCTTTTTGATACATTAATTCTTTGTATTTTTTTTTAGTTTCAATTGCATTGATTTCTGCTCTAATCTTTACAATTTCCTCTCTTCTATGAGCTTTGGGTTTAGCTTGCTCTTCCTTTTCTAGATGCTTGAGATGGAGCATTGGGTTGTTTATTTGTGTTCTTTCTGTTTTCTTGATATGACAGTTTATTGCTATATATTTCCCTCTTAAGACTGCTTTCATTGCATCCCACAGATTACAGTATGTTGTTTCTATATTTTCATGGAATTGAGGTATTGTTTTATTTCTTCTTTAACTTCATCTGTAGCCCACTGGTTGTTCAAAAGGCTGTTATTTAATTTCCATGTATTTATGTAGGTTTTACAATTTATTTTGCCATTAATTTCCAATTTCAGTGCACTATGGTCAGATAATATGCACAGTATGATTTCAATACTTTTGCATTTACTTAAGAATGTTTTATGGGATAACATATGGTCTATTTTGGAGAATGTGCCATGTGCAGCTGAGAAGAATGTGTATTCTGATGTGGTTGGGTGGAACACTCTGTAAATATCTGCTAAGTCCAATTGCTCACAGGTAAGATTCAGTTCTGTTGTTTCTTTGCTGACTTTTTGTCTAGTTGATCTATCTCTTTGTGACAATGTGCTGTTAAGATCTCCTGTTATAATTGTGTTCTTGTGTATTTGGTTTTTCATGTCCATTAGTATCTGTCTTATATAGTTGAGTGCTCCTGTATTTGGCATATATATATATTTATAATTGTTCTTCCTCTTGAATTTTACAAGTAACAAGTATGTAATGACCTTCTCTATCTCTTTTAATCATTTTAGGTTTGAATTTCATGTTGTCTGCAAATAGAATAGCTACCCCTGCTTTTTTCTGGGTTCCTATTGCATGGAATACTGTTTTCCATCCTTTGACTTGTAACCTATGAGTTTCCTTTGGGGTCAGATGTGTTTCTGGTATACAGCTTATTGTGGGGTCCTGTTTCTTGATCCATTCTGTCAATCTATTTCTTTTCATAGGTGAATTGAGGCCATTTATATTTATGGATATCACTGATATGTACTGTCTCAACTTTGCCATGTTATGTTCCAGTTGTTTCTTTCTGCTTTTCATCTTATTTAATTGCTTATCCTACCTGGTGGTTTCTTTCTGTTGTTATTTGGGGGGTTGTGGTCATTTTTATCTCTTTCTAGTATGTCTTTCAGTACTCTTTCTAGGGTTGGTTTGTTGGACATGAATTTCTTCAGTTGTTCTTGGTCATGGAAGTATCTTGTCTCTCCATTAAATTTGAATCAAAGTTTTGCTGGGTACATCAGTCTTGGTTGAAGGTTGTTTTCTTTCAAGGCTATGAGATACTTGACTTCAAGCTCTTCTTGACTTGAGGGTTTGTGCTGAAAAGTCTTCTCTGATTGTAATGGGCTTTCCTTGATAGGTGAGTTGTGTCTTTTCTCTGACAGCTTTTAATATTCTGTTTTTATGCTGTATGTCTGAGATCTTATTTATTATGTGTCTGGGTGTGGATTTATATTGGTTGTGACTGTTTGGTGTTGTATATGCCTCACTTATCTGCATATCAGATTCTCTCCCCATGTTTGGGAAATTTTCTGCTATTATTTCTGTAAATACTTTACGTATGTCATTTGCCTGGACTCCTGTATCTTCGCTAATGCACATTATTCTTATATTGTTGCTTTTGGCATCATCATGAAGGTTCTGGATTGTCATTTCATGCTGCTTTGTTATTTTTACATGTTCTATCCTTTCCTGATCACTAACTGTCATCCTGTCCTCAAGGTCGGAAATCCTATCCTCAGCTTCCTTTAGGTGGTTTTGCATGCTTTCAATAGAATTTTTTGTTTCTTGGATGTCTCTTTGAGTTTGTTTCATGAATTCTGCTTGTTTTCTATATTGTTCATTCAAAGTTTCAATCAGTTTCCCATGCTCATTTACTTTTTTCTCTAGTTCTTTAGCTGCATTCAACAACTCCTTTACTAGAGTTGTTATATCTATCTTTACATGGGAGAGTACTTCTAATTTGATTTCCTCTATAGCCTGATGCAGTTGTTTTTTTTTAATTCACTTGCTATCTTTTCAGAGATTCCTGATGTTTTGCTTTTGCAGTCCTCTATTTCAATGTCTCCTATACTTACTTTTGGTGAACTATATGTTTGAGACTGCATTTTGCTTTTTCATTTTGTCATTTTCACTCTGCCTGGTGTTTTCTATGTGTAGGAGGGGATCACACACACTCTTTTCAGACACACCAAAGTCTTACAGTCAGTTGTAGGGGGTTTTACTACTGGCCCTATTTATCCCCTGTACACCTCTATTTTAAGGGTGTACTCACCATACTGATACAGTTAATCCATTGCAGTCCAAAGTTCGCCACCTAGGAGCAAATTTCCAAGTTTTTTCACACTAACAGGAGCCTGCTGAGTTCTTCTGATGTTCCAGGTGGGATGGCAGGCCCAGCTGAAGCAGTCAAGGGAATTTTTCAGCCTTGGGTGGTCCCCCTCTATTTTCCTGGTGGCAGGGCTGGCCCATGGTGGAGGTTCCAGGCAGCTTACCCCTGATGCAGGCTTCTGCTAAGTTCCCGGGTGGCACGGTGGGCCCATGGGGGAGGTTCCAGGCAGCTCATGCCTGATGCAGGCCTCTGCTAAATTCCGGGTGGCAGGGCAGGCCCAAATGGAAAGGCTCCAGGCAGCCTATGCCTGAGGTGGGCTTCTGCTAAGTTCTCTATCTTTTATTATGCTCTTTGTTTCCATTTTGTCTTACGCAAATAGGGGTACAATATGGTAGTTAAGCTTGTGTGTCTGATTTTTTTCACTCAGTATTATATCTTCCAGATTCAACCATTTTCCTACAAATGTCTTGAGTTTATACTTCTTTTTAGCTGAGTAGTGTTCCATTATGTATAGACATCACATTTTCCTTAGCCTTTCATCTATTGATGGGTATACAGACTGCTTCCAGGATTTAGCTATTTTGAGTTGTGTTGTGGTACACAAAGGTATGTGTGTACTACTGTAATGTGATGGCTTTAGCTTTTATGGTAAGATACCTAGAAGAGGAGCCGCTAGGTCATATGAAATTTCTAATGTAATGTCTGTAAGAAATCATTCCACTGATTTCCATACCTGTTCTAGTTTACATTCCCACCAGCAATGGAGGAGGGTTTCTTTTTCACTGTAGCCTCAGCAGCATTTGGCATTCTTTGATTTCTTCATGATTGTCATTCTTTCTGGTATGAGATGGAATCTTAGCATTGTTTTATTTTGCTTTCCTCTAATGGCCAGAGATGTGGAATATTTTTTCATATATTTGTTGGTCATTTGTATTTTTGAGAAGTGTCTGTTCATTTCATTTGCTTTTAACAATTAGGTCTTTTAATTTTGATGGTCTAATTTTTTGAGTTCTTTATGTATTCTAGATATTTTTTGTCTGAGGAATAGATGGCAAAATGTTTCCCCATTCTGTAGGTTTGTCTCTTCACTCTGTTGATTGTTTCTTTTGCTGTGTTGAAAATTTTAGTTTGATGTGATCTAATTTACTGATTCTTGCTGTTATTTCCTGTGCAATTAGGGCTTTATCTAGAAAACCCTTTCCTACACCAATGACCTCAAGTAGTTTACCTGTTTGATTTTCCAGTGAGTGCATAGTTTCTGTTTTAATGCTGAGATCTTTGATTCATATTTATTTTAATTTAACACATGGTGAGAGATATATGTTCTGCTTCAATCTTATGCAAAATTTAGTTATCCCAACACCATTTGTTGAGTAGGCTATTTTTTTTTTTTTTACTATAGGCTTTTGGTTCATTTGTCAAAGATCAAATAGCTGAAGGTGCCTGGATTGTTTTTGTAGCCTCTATTTTATTTCATTGAGTTACATTTTTTTTTCCTCCAGTACCATACTGCTTTTTTTCCTAATCACTACTGTTTTGTAGTATTGCTTGAAGTTATACATTGTGATGTCTCCTGCTTTGCTCTTTTTGCCCAAGATTGCTTTTGGTATTATCAGTGTCTTCTGATTCCACAAAAATTTCATATTTTTTTCTGTAGATTGGTGACATATGCTGTTGTTACTGATTGGAACTACATTGAATCTGTATAATATAATAGGGAGTGTGGCCATTTTTAAATATTGGTTTTGCCTGTCCAAGAATGAGAAACATTTTTCCATTCTTTGATGTTCTCTTCATTCTCTGTATTCAGTGTACTTTAGTTTTCTTTGATGAACACTCTCATTTTCTTGGTTAGATTAATTCCTAGGGATTTAATTTTTCTTGATTCTTCCATGAATGGTATTGTTTTCATAATTTCTTTCTCACTGAGTTCATTGTTGGTGTACCTAAATGCTACTGATTTTTGTGTGTTGATTTTGTATCCTGCTACCTTGTTGTATTTGGTTATTAATTCTAAGAGTTTTTGGTGGAGTTCTTTGAGTCTTCTATATTGAGTCATGTCATCTGAAAATAATGATAATTTGAGCTCTTTTCATATATATATCCCTTTTCTTTCTTTCTTTTGCCTTATTGTTCTTGCTAATGTTTTGAGTACATGTTGAATAGAAGGGGTAATAGTACTTGTCTTGTTCCCAGTTTTAGAAGGAATGCTTTTAGTTTCCCCCAATTTAATATGATTGTCATAAATAGCTTTTTATCAAATTCAGGTGTGGTCCTTCTATACCTATCTTCTTCAAGGTTCTTATGAATGTGTGTGAGATTGTTGGATTTTTGTCAGAAGACTTTCCTTCATCTTTTGGTAGGATCATGTGGTTTTTGACCTTGGTTCTGTTTATATGATTCATGATTTGCATGTTGAACTATCTTTGCATCTCTGTGATGAAACCAACTTGATCATGATCTGTTTGATGATGCATTACATTTTATCTGCTAATATCTTGTTGGGAATTTCTGCATCCATGTTGATTTAAGAGACTGGCATCTTGCAAATTTAGTGTAGACTAAGTTAATCAAATTTATAAAGTCTACAGTAGTGCATAAGGCACAGGAATTTCCTTGGCCCTCATATTCACTTTCATTCAATCACTAGCTCACCCAAAGTTCCAGCTACCTCTCTTGCAAACTCTACTTATGGTAAGCAACCTATATTTATGTGCCATATTACATGTTTTTAAACAAAATTTATTTTAAAGAGAATAAAATCAAGAAAAATAAAATAGGATAAAGCCAATCAAAAAAAATAGTGTGATACAGAGTTTCAAAACAAGATAATAAGATATCAAAGTGGATACCAAATGTGTCTTCTCATCTGCAAAATAGCTGCAGATGCCTTCAGACATAGTAAAATCAAACAAAACAGAACAGCGTAGAACCCATAAAAACAAAATAATGAACACAATACAGGACTTCAAAACAAGATAATAGTAAATCCAAAATAGCTACCCTAATATATCTTGTTATCTTTGAAGTAGCTGCTCATGCCATCAGATATAGCAAAATAAAACAAGACAAAACAATAAAACCAAACCAAATAAAACAATGAAAACAATACAGGACTTTAAAACAAGATAATAGGGAGTTAAAAATGGCTACCATCTTCAGTAGGAGATCCCTCATAGATGCTATATTGCATATTGTTATTCTCTAAATAGATGATCAGATTACTAGCTTTAGGCCTGCAAAGTTGATGAAACACTAAACACTAGAAGCAGTAAGTTGTATTTTACTTGATGGGCTATCATCTCAGCCTGTGTTTCTCTAAATTAGCTGCTTGCTCAGAGAGAGGGGAGATGGTAGAAACTTGGCCCTTCTTGTCTGCCAGGCCATTCACCAGAAGGGGCTGGCGTCACATTGTCCTTCTTGTGGTCTGCACAATGCGTCGACTCATGGGAAGTACCTGGCTTCTTGTTTTCCATGTGGCCCACAGATGGCATCAACTAACAGGAAGGAGCTGGCATCTGGTTGTCTCCTTATGGCCCATGCATGGTGCTGCCTCACAAAAAGTGGCTGGCTTCTTGTTCTCCTCCTTGTGGCCTGTGAATGGCACTAACTTGCCATATTGCATTTTATAGACTATTTTTTAACTGCACTTTTTAATGTTTATATATGTTTAGGTAATTAATACTATTGTGTTACAGTTGTATTTCAGTTTGTGTAAATACACTCTATCATGTTCACACAACCAGGAAACTGGTTAATGACACATTTCACAGAAGAAATCTTTTTCTGTTTAACAAAGTGTGACTGTGCTTTGAAAAATGTCGTGTTGACTTTCACCTACATCATTTAACAAGATATCTGCTGTAATCCTTGTTGTAATGTGTCTTTTGTTTTCTACTGTTATTAGATTTTCTTTTCATCACTGGTTATGAGCAATTTAATAATATTTATTGGTGAAATAGTTTCCATGTTTCCTGTGTTTGTGCTTATATATTTATTGGTATATGCTTTTCTTGAATCTATAATTTTCCTTAAACTTGGACAACTTCTGGGCATTTTTAGCTATTAATTTTTATCTCTTACTCCTCATTTCTGCAGGGATTTTAAATATGTGACTATTTGGCCACTTGACATTGTTCCACAGCTCTTTAATCCTCTTTTTTTTTTTTTAATGGTTCTGGGGATCGAACTTACAAATTCGTGCTTGCCAGGCAGGCAGTATTCTGCTGAGCTATATCCCTGGCCCATGTAATCTTCTATTTTTAAAAAAATCATTTTTTTCCTCTGCATTTTGTTTTAGATCGTTTCTGTAGTTATTTCTTCAAGTACACTAATCTCAGTGTCTATTTGGCTGTTTGCTACATTCATTGTATTTTTCCTTTTTGGAATTAAAATTTTTCATTTTGAGAAGTTGCATTTGAGTAGTTTTTACATCTGCCATGCACAAATTAACTTTATGAATATGTGGAACATATTTATTATGACTTTTAAAATATTCTTATTTGCTAATTCTTATATCTCTGTTCTGGGTTGGTTTTAAAAACAGTTTTACTGGGATATAATCTACATGATATACTGATTTTTTTATTTATTATGTACAATCTTGTGGTTTCTGTTAATTCAGAGGTATGTGGAGCCATTGTCAGGTCAGTCTTAGAACATTTTCATCACCTTAAAGAGAAACTTACATTTTATCCATCATTGCTCTCTTATTTTACTTTTTATCTCCATACATTTGCCTACTCTTGACTTTCGTATTTGTGAGATGACATAGTATGTAGACTTTGTTACTGGATTCTTTCACTTAGTAAGCTTTCCAGCTTTCCACATTGCAACATTAGTCAGTATTTTGTTCATTTTTCTAGCTGAATTGTGTCTTATTGTATGGACCTACCACATTTTGTTTATACATTTGTCAGTTGATGGATTTTTCTGGCTTTTGGATATTATAAATATTGTCACTCTAAATGGTTTCATACAAATTTTTATCTGACTATCTGTTTTCATTTCCTTTGGATATATGCCTAGTAGTGGAATTACTGGGTGACATGGTAATTCTGCATTATTCACTTGAACTTCCAAGCCATTTTCTAAAGTGGTTGTACCATTTCATATTCCTACCAGTGTTCCTATGTGTTAGGATTTCAATTTTTCCACATTTTTCTAAGACTTATTATTATCTGTTGTTTTGATTTTAACCATTTTATAGATGTAAAATATATATCACTAGATCAGATTAGGTTTTGATTGAATTTTTTTATATTATGAGTTGCGTTTTTGGTATGTATGGTACTTTTTGATTGGATGCTAGATATTTTTACTTTATCTTCTTGTTTGCTGGGCATTTTATGTTCCTATACATACAGTTGAATTTCTTGGTGGGACACAGTTAAATTGCTTGAAAATGATGTGATCCTTTTGGGTTTTATGATTAAGTAATATTAGTAATAATTATTATTTGTTTGATAATGCCATAGCTCTGATAATTGACTATTCCTTACAACTAAGACAAGATTATTTTGAGAATTTCATCTTATGTTTTTTGAATTATGAAGTTTTCCAGTTTGATTGCTTGGAATCAACAGTTTCTGCTCTTTGAAAATGGCAGGGCCTGTTTTTTCCTTATTGCGTTATTGGGTAGTTGTTTCTTTGGCTTCAGGTTACCTCCTCACATATAGGGTTTCCGTGTATTTTGTCTACATTTCTGTGGGGGAGGCAGAGAGTGAAAGTGGTTCCTCTTAATTTCTGTTGGAAGCAGAGTGGCTTAATCTATTTTAGTAATCTTCTAACTTCCTAGGCTTACTGCTGTGGTTGGACATAGGTAGTTTACACCCAAAGTCTGTATGGAAAGCCTTAGTCCCCAAGGGGTGGTACTGGGTTGCACCATGGCCCTTGACGAAGTGGGGCTTAATGGGAAGCTCTTAGGTCACTAGTCTGTGCCCCAGGAAGGAACTGCAGGAGTCCAGACCTTCCCTCTCTCCCTCTCCTGGTTTGGGGTACAAGTACGCACTATGATGCTCGATTGTGATACACTACCCTCACCAGAGGCCTGAACAAACAACTGTCTGCTCTTGGAACTCAAAGTCTACAACCATGAGCCAATATAAACCTCTTTTTACTTCATTAGTAGCTTGGATCAGGTATTTTGTCATAATGAAGCAAAAGTAATATACTCATGGTCTCTGACCATCAAGAATTTTTCTATAAGCATTATGTATTTATGCACAAATTTTATGCCACTGTGCTCATTTAGTACAGATGCATTTTTTAAAATAAAATTTGAGTGTAATGACTCTTCAAAAATGCAGGTAGTATTTCATCCATGTTTGCAAATTGAATTATTATTCTCTTTGAGATGATACACTGATATGTGTGATACTTAAAAGTGATAATTCTGTATTGAATTTTCTTACTAAAATAGCACCTTTTCTCTTTTTCTACTTGAATTGAATCAAGCAATAGATTCAAGGAAAGATTTTTCCCCTTATTTTTGTATTTATCAATGAAAATTTTTGACAAGTGCTGGTTTTCTATGGACAATATATGTTCTTCTGATTAATCTTCATAGCTTGAAAAATAACTGGAAATCAGTAGTCAATAAATACCACTTCACAGCTGTTAAGCTTTTGGGCATCATTGCAGAAACTAGAAAGAGTAACTATTTAGGTGGAATTATTTAGGAGTTATTATTTAGGTGGAAACTCATAGCAAGAAGTTCTAGTTCTATTTTGGCTTGAATCTTTGAATTGTAGTATAGTATAGTATATAATCTTTGAATCTTGAATATTTAGGAATTATTTGAATCTTGAATATTTAGGAATTATTTAGGTGGAATTATTTAAGAGTGATTATTTAGGTGGAAACTCATAGCAAGAAGTTCTAGTTCTATTTTGGCTTGAATCTTTGAAGTTCTATCAGTTACATTTAAAAACCTCAATATACATAAGAATTTCTATTTTAAAAACACATTTTCAACTCTCCAAAATGAATGTAATAATTATGAATAGCAAAAAGATGCTAATAAAAATTTAGGAACATTTCAAGAAGGATGATTCATTCTATTATTATCAGTAACCAGATAACTTTATTTTTGTATTGAATAATTGCATGACATTTTGATATATTATAAAATATGATACGTAACTCAGATGTCAAGTAAAGTGTCAAGTTCCTGATGTTGGGTAACACATGTCTGTAATTCCACTACTCACGAGGCTGATTTGGGAGGATAACTGTAAGTTTTGGGCCAACTTGAATTACATAGAAAGATTTTGTCTTAAGAAACAAAAACAAAACAAAAGAAAATAAAACAAAATGATTCAAATTCTTGGTTGCTGTGTCTACTAGTATTTATTATCTACATTTTGCCTTAATTCATTTTGGGTATAAAACTCAGCTCCTCTTTGGTTACAAAAATTTTAGAAAAATTAAAATTTAATTATCATGAGGATTTGGGGAATTTCACTGTTTTTGAAGATAACTCTGAGCAGAAAGTCGTATTCTGTGGTGTCCCTTCAGGTCACTGCCCTGTGACCCAATTTTCTTGCCTAAACCTCTCTCTTATATCCTTTCTGTTAGGGTCAACAAAGTTTTTTTTTTCAGCATCCTGCATTTCAGAACATTTTGGTAATAATATGATCCTTTTTAAATTAAGTAAGTCCTTGAGATAGTTCAATAATTTATAAAAGTGTTTTCTTTCTCCTAAGCAAATCTCAAAAGGAATTCTGGCAGGGAAAGTCATATGTATCTTGTTACATTTAATGTATTTCCCTTTTTGTCTGTTGCTTAAGATAGTTAATAATACCTTGGGGTTGTGGGAGAATCTGATCAAAAGAATTAGAGTAGGATTTCCACATAAGATAAAGACCTGAATTTCAAATATTAAAAAAAGAAAGAAAAAACTGCAGTAAGTTTAAAGATTGTCCAGTGGTGCATTGTATACCTATGTGTTCCTGTTTGCCTGTTTTCTTCTGATGTGACCCATGTTTATGTTGTTTATGGCCTTGATTTTGTTACCAACATGTTTCACTTGTATTTTTGAAAACTCATAAAAGTCAAAATATGCTAATTTTATATACTATACTACAAATAAATATTTTAGCTATATTGAATCCTTTTAGAAAGGAGACAAAGTTGTTTCTTAATAAATACACATTTGTTAGGAAATAAGCTAATGCTCATAGATTTTTCTACAAACATCAGAATCAGTTCTGTTCAAAACCTGTATTTGCTTAACAAGAACTTAGAACAGTGTAATCTTAGCCTTGCTTCCGAGGCCCCTAAACACCAGGCCTTGCTTGCCAGTTTCCATTTTCATAGCTTTTGTTTTATGCTCTAGCTCTGTTGTACTTCTTTCATCTCTTTGAAACTACCTGGCATGTTCTTAGCTTCAGATTCTTTCTTCACTCTGTTCATTCTTCCTGGAATGCTACTTTTATCTCTTTCAATCTAGACAGCTCAGTCCATTTGTTATGGCCTGCAAAAAACCTACGTGCTTCCTGTTTATTTTAATTTCCGGTTTAGTTTTCTTTCTTCTGTGTTAGATGGCACAAGTTGTATTGGGGAGGGGCTACTTTGTCTTGTTTAACATTCTGTCTTGGATGCAGCACAGGACCTGTGACAAAGTAGATATTGAGTAATTACCTGTTAAATATTAAATAAGAGCTAACTGAAAGAGGAAAGAAGCAATGTTAGATTGCGTAGAGTCTTTTCTTGAAAAGACCTTGAAGTCCTCTCAAGAAAGGCAAATATATCCTCAACAAAGCCACAGAACTACATGGAGATGGTTCAGTGTTACAGGAGACCAAAAAAGTACTGTAAGAGTAGATAGCAAGGAAAAACCAGGTTCCTGGGACAGAAGACAGAGGGCAACAGGCAGAAAACAATGTTTGAAGTGGCCTTGAGGCAGGGAAAGAATAAGGTGCTGAGATGAGTAGGAAGATCTGGAGCGTATCAGGAAGCAGGAGTGACTTGTTTTTACTAGAAAGATGCAGATGGGCACATGTAGCAGATGAGGTGGGAGAGAAGGTCTAGAGCTACGTGTTGGAGAGTCTTGAAGACCAGGATGTGGAAAACACCTTCAATTTGGTTACCAAATTGTCTACTATGTTTTTTGAGCATGCCCATTTTGGTTCACTCTTCAGTTTTTGTTTTTACCAGATTATGATAGATATCAGAGAAGCTTTGTTAAAAGAAAGTATTTGTCATAGTAACCAGCGATATTATAGTTTCTTACATCTTTAATCCTCATTGTTATTAACTGCAGTATTACTTTGTACAATAGAGCTCTTGAACTTACTGCTCCTTCTAACTAATATTTTGCCTCCTTTAATACAGATAAAATGATGATGATGATTTATTAATTTATTTAATAATAAAGATATCATATAGATTCAGTCAATTTGATTTTGACCATGTAACTAGCTTTCTTTGAAAAATTCTATAAATGATTCAAATTTTTTGAGGTCTGTTTGACCTTTAATTAATGAAAGAAGTTAAAAATTATAGAGAGAGAGAGAGAGAGAGCGAGCCTATTAGGTTGCTTTTTTTCTACTGATCTGTCTTGCCTTAAAAACTCTAGGAATGAAAATAAATTAACATGAGGAAAAAACTTTAGAGATACCAGTTTCAAGTATTTTGGGGTGGGATTGTGCAAATTTACATTACTGTAGCCGTGTACTCATTGCTAGCCTTGTTCCACATAAACGTTGGATTTAGGGTCATAATTTGGTGAAGAAAGTTAAGGCATCATAGAAAAGTAAATTCTTCCCAGGGAACATCTAGAGCAGCCTAAGGATTTTCATTACAAGGTATCCATCTCTTCCTTCAGTCTTTGAAGATTATGGCATCAATAAAAATTGCATACAAAGCCATGAAAAATGGCCCTTTGGAGATATGCCCTTTGCTAGAAATCAATTTTGTTCAGCAGAGTGCCTCTAAGTGCTGTCATAAAACATAAAATACCAGGGTGGGAAGGGAACTTAGGAGGTCATCTATTCTACTAACCTGTCTCTTGATAGGCCCATAGCTCATCCTGTTTTGAAATATGATATTGCTTTGTTTTTTAAGTCTCCCAGTGGAAGACATAATGCAATTTTTTTAGAGTGCCCAATTAATGTTGAACTGTCTGGTAGGTAGGCAGACCTCTCACTCTCTATATTGTCTCATTTCTTAGGAGATGTGGAGTGCTTGTCCTTACTTGTCTTCCCCTCTCCTCACTCCTACTGAGTAAGTTCTATGATGTAATGGATGTTTATGTCCCTCTAAATTTCACACATTGAAACCCTAATTGGCAACATGATGGCATTAGGTGGTAGAAGTGTGTGTGTGTGTGTGTGTGTGTGTGTGTGATAATTAGCTCATGAGGGTGGAGTCCTTGTGAATGGAATTACTGCTGATATGTATGACACCAGAGAGTCCTCGTGTTCCTCCTCTTCCAAGGATATTAGCAATATGTGTGAATCCCTGGTGTGTGGACATTGCACTTTGGCACTCTGACCCACTAGGACCCACTTCAAGATGGGTACAATTATTTCTTCAGCTACTGGGAGTGTGACTTTTCCTCACCTCCAGGAGTTGCTCTTCACTGAAAGAAGCAATCTCTTTCAAGGCTATACTCCTCTTTCAGGCAGCAATATATCCAACATCTTATTTGTAAGGGGTACCAGGTTCAGGCTTGGCTTTAATTTGGCATGTTTGGCAGAGCTATACATGCTTTGTTTAGGTGTTTATTCTCATAAACTATATCAAACTAGATAAGAATCATTTAAAATTGATTTTGAAAGAAGACTTTTCAATTAATGTTACTTTTCTCTCATTTTTGATAGATCTTAAACTCTTTATTATGACTTTTTGTTCTGATTGACTACGGAGACTCATAGCTTCTATTATTTTTTGGCCTTTGAAATAATTTTAGCTACTGTCCATTGGTTATGTAATGTGTGATTTTTTGGTAAGTTATAGGGAGTAGGATAAATAAATTATGTGCCTTTCGGATGCCAAAGGTGTTGTCTTGGCTACATTCTGTTTTAGTAAACCTGTGTTTGCCTATTTGAGACAAAAAGTTTTATTACTGTGATTGAATCTCTTAATTGCCCACTAAAACACCCCTTGGCTTCCTCCTTACACTGACAGTGTGATTGCATGACTTGAGTTACCGCTGATGGTATGGGTAGAAATAGCAGGGACCATTTCTGGGTTTTGTTCTTTCCCCACAAACTAGCCTTGACTCAAGAGGGCGTGTCCCAGGGGGTCCCCAGAAATGACAGGGAAAGAAGTTGCACCCTCCTATTTCTATTCTAAGCAGAGCAGTCTACCCGACTCCCTGGCATGTAGGAAGGAAATGCATTGCTCTATAAATATACATATTTTGGGCACTGTATTTTTTTGTCTTTTTGAGATAATTTTAACCTGATTTAACATATTTCTTTTTAAATTTTTTTTATTATTTTGAAGGTAGTAAAATGCAACAGAACAAGATGGAACAAAGCCAATCAAGACAGTGTAGTGAAATAGGTTCAGAACTTCACAGCAGGTTACTGAGATAACAGTAATAGGTACCAGAGTATATCTCATTATCTTCACAATAGTTGTTCTTTCAATCAGGTATAGCAAAATCAAAGGAAATACAGAACATTATAGAACTTATCAAAACAGAATATTGAATAGAGCAACACCATTAATCAGAACAAAGCAAAACAGTGATAAAAATATTTGCCTTCAAAGAGATGGTAGAAGGAAATTCTCCTTATTTGCTACCCCTTATTTGCTATATTGCATATGGTCAACCTCACAAAAGATGCTCAGATCTCTGACTCCCACTTGCTAACGGGGAATGGAGTGGGGAGGGGGGATGAGATGTTGGATTTTCAGCCCACGCACCAGTAGGCTCACAGCTGCTTACCAGAGAGGCAAGCTGGTTGCTTGGTTTCCCAGTGTCCTAAGTTCCAATATGGCATGGATCTCAGAAGGTACTGGTGGTTCTCACCCTGGGGCCACTGAGCTTGCCAGGCCATGGCCACTTACCAGGGCGGTAAGCTGGTTGCTTGGTTTCCCAGTGTTCTCTAATTTAACATATTTCCAGTTACTTCATATCTGAAAACAGTATTTCCAGAATACTATTGTGATTTTTAAAAACTCAATTATTTTCATTATTTCTACCAGACAAATTAAACATGTTTGAGGTTATGTCTTACTTTGAGAGGGCAGGTAGCCACTTAAATGTATTTCAATAATGCAAATTCATCACTCTCTTATTCTTTGTCATGGGCTCACTACTGTGCTGAATTCTAGGGGATAAAAATGGCTATGTGGTATCCTTTCTACTTACATTGGTAAAATGACTGTATCAGTCATGCCATAAGTTTATTTAATATATCTTTGGGTAATCATCTCACTGAAAACATTATTTGAACTCATGAGGTTACCATGTGAGAGGGTGTGGATACAAACTAACACTAAAGCACAGTCATTTTCCTCAAAGAATGCACAGAAGCAAGAAGAAAAATAATATCTAAATGCACTTTCAAATTTCCTTTGACCTGTTTGAACTTTATTATAATTTTGTAAAGTGATTTTATCATATCTTTTTGTAAGCGATGAAATGGATGTTTAATAATAATACCCATCATTGTCATCAACTCCCTTTATTGCTTGCCCACTACTAGATCTTTGGATTTCCCTTCTTGGACTGAACTATGTTGGAGATGGGTAGAGAGTTTAAATATATCCAGAAACACAAAACTTAGATGTTCTCTTGAATCTGAGGCAGGAACATATTGTACCTCTTTACTGATGGAGCTTGAAAAAACAGCAAGATCTGTTTTATAGATTTACAGTTTGTATAGATTTTCTATGCTACAATGAGACCCACACAGCAGAACAATTTCTGTGCCAGAAGCCTCCGTTCATAGTGAGGCCAGTGTGATATCAAAGCAGTACACTGGCTTTGATTGCTGGATTGAGGCATAAAAGTGACTCCTTCCTGATTCTTCCAGTGTGATGTGGCTGGTTTTAGGGGGACTCTTCTATACCTGAAGTAACAGAAAGTTCATTCTGGGGTCCCTTTTTTTTTCTTCACAGGGTTGGGACCTAAGAAATGGCCACCTGTGTGGACTGACACCCAAAGACCAAACAAGGACAAAGAGATCCACTCAGATGTCACAGCAGCTAGCTTCTCACCTGGACCCAGTGTCCTTCTCTAGGAACAATTTGGTGCTGTATGAAGTCAAATCTTTCTCCCACTCCACCTACCCTTTAGGAACCACATCGAGGTACAAGGCGGAGCCTTTGGGATTGTCTAGGTTGAAATGTTTTTCTTGTGCTATACAGATTTATTAAAAGAGCCTCTCATTTTTTGTCCAATTTAGAATACTTAAGGGTGAGAAGGGGAACTATTGATAATTAACACTAAGATATCACAAGATAAAGTGGGACTAAGCCAGGGAAAATGGTCACATTCTCCTTATTAAGGGAATTGTGATGAGTCTTAAGAAAATCAAACAATGTCCATTTCTCCTTATATGAAAATGTGGACTGAAATTACCCTTTCCACAAAAAACTTTGAGTAACACTTGGAGCAGAATTGTTATTTGAAGGTTTGTGTAATGATTTTTCCTCCTCTCCACATTCTGCCATTTCAACAGTGTAGGCGGGGAGGGGCCATCCCTAGCATTGTTTGGTGACTCCACTTGTGCCTGGCAGACGGTTGATCTCTTGGTGAGAAGGAAAGGACCTGACATCATGAGCACATGGTGCACTTTCCTCTCTGGAGGGAAGACAGGTAAGCATCTCTGACAGAGTGTCCTGCTCTACTTTGCAGGGTGAAAGAGATCCGTGTTTTTTCTCTTGTCATTTTTTCTGTCCCTCTGCAGACAATTGCATGGACAATATTTAATCCCATAGAGTAGTCACATGCAGTGCAGTTTGGGGTGGCTGGATTCAATTTGAGAAGCTTAATTTTAGACACAGCTCCAATCCATATTTTCCATTTCATCTCTACCAGAAGGAAAGCAGGTATTTTGATTTCTATCTGGCATTATGCACATTTATAAGGCTTCAGACTCATTGGAAGAAGGGATTTGACAGCAATTGTATGTTCTGAGTAACTCAGACTATGATCCAAATGAAAAATTCTACTAGAGACTGTTCCTGGAATATGCTGTGTTTCTTAGAATGCAAATACCCCTTACAACCTTTATGATTATTTGTGAAGGTACATTTAAATAGAACTTTAATGTTTGTTAAACATGATCTCTTTTGAGAAAGGACATATTGTTTGGTGAGGAATCAATGCCTAACATTTTCATAGAGTTTTAGTTCATATTCTGGTTGTGCATATGGGGGATAATGTTTCTCTCAGTTTAAGAAACTCAGTAAAAGTCTAGCCATGCTGGCCACAATCTATCCTTTCAATCCTGCCCTGAAGTCACTTGTATGAATCTGGGAAGGCCATGTCCAGTGTAGGTCCTGCTTTTTCCTTCTTCATGGCTGTCTTTATGAAGCTGCTCTGTGCTTTAAGTCTTACCTGTTTCTGTCCAGCAATGGCTGCATCTGGACTGCTAGTTCTGCTTGACACTGGGTCCCCTGAACAGCCGGTTTGTCTTGTACATGACACTCATCTGTGGTATAGTCTTCACGAGTTGAAATTGATATTTTGACTTGCTATCTGTTTTCCTTCTTTTCTTTTTTTTTTTTTTGTATGTATTAGGCCTTTTTAAAGTTCCAATAGTGGAGAAAAGATTTTTGGGTTCTGAGGAAACTAATTTGTGGATATATTTGCTAATTTGCATAAAATGGAAATTATTTTTGTGGTATTTCTTAGTAACAGTTAAGCATCATCAGTCAGATAGCTATGCATCATTAAAAGGATATTTAATAGCCCCTGGAGGGACGATAAGACTGACAGGCTATTCCAAGTGTGAAGCGGAATATTAAAATGCAATTAGAAAGTTCAGAGAAAAGGCATTAATGTTTTCAGTTAAATTGTGTGCTTTGGTTCTGCCTGTCTACTTTTCTGTTTTTGCCTCTCCCCTTCTTCATAGCAGGATTTAGTAATGCTCCAACCCAGGAGGGCTCCCCAGTCTCACCACTCTCTCCTGATAGACACTGATCTGAGACTTTATGTAAATCATTTCATTTGATCTTCACCATAATACTACATGAGTTTTTATAATCAACATCTTGTAGAAAGTGTGATCCAGAGAAGTTACATGACCGAAGGACAGAAGCATGATTTGAAATTATGCTTCTCAGACTCTGAGATTCACTCCTGGTTGATATCTTGGAGAAAGCAACCAGATGAATATTCATTATCTGACCTCTGCTGTTACAAGGTTGTGTGGAGAAGCAGAAACTGTTTTGAGTGCTCGCTAATGAACTGGGGTAGAGGCTGGAAAGCTGCCATCTGCAATTCTTTCCTTTCAAGCGTGCAGATGTGGAGTAGCACTTTTGAATCAATATGACAAATTGTGCAGAGAGATTTTAACACCATGAATATTATCTTGTAGGGAGAATGGTTTTGATTTTCTTGTTTGTTTAATTCTAACTCTGTATGTTAAGCACAGGAAATATCGCAAAATATTTATTCTACAGCATAGTAAGGAGCATAAATTTTGGTGAGGTCACCTAAGGCAACAGAAATTTGGAATGGCAAACATTGATTTAAAAAATCTGAGCCATCAAATAAATCCTTAAAAAGGACACTCACATTTTAGCTTTCACAATATGGCAAAGGGTAAAATAGATCATTGCCCACAGTTATGTTTTGTTCCTGAGATGGAGTCCTTCAAATGTATTTGCTTGTGTGGATTTAAGAAATGCATTTCATCCTTGAGAAATTTGTATTTTTCCTTGCCCCCCTCATTATTTTTTCTCTGAGGTCTTAAGGAGGTCAGTCTAGAAGTTTCCCGCAGAACGATGTCTCCCATTTTATTGTACCATGCACCAAAAGTAACAGAGTCAACCCAGTGTACCACCAGAAGAGGGGAAGATAGATTGGCTCTGGGGAGGGAAGTCAGACAAGGACAGGTGGCACAAATAAACAGGCTTGGCACTTGTTTTGTTTTATTTTATTAGTCGATTATTTCTCTTTTCTGGAGCATAGCCGAGGTGTTAACTCTCGCTGATCAAGCCTCTTAGCATCGCAGGAGAGCAAGCTGGAAAGACAGGGTGGAAGGGCATCTAGCTGCTGTCTGGTACCTCATCAGATGGTGACTTCCAGTACCTGGTGCAATCTTGGCAGAGGAGATAGGGGTTTCCCATGAGAGGTTTTCAGTAATGAAGATCATCTATCCCACATCGAGTGCTTGCAGAACTAAAAACCTGTGTTAAGAGTTTTGTGACTTAACTGTATTTAGAATATAGTTTTCAGCCAAATTTTATGTGTGGTGTCGTGACAAATGTGTGCCTAACTGTAGATAATAAACACGTTCCTAAAATATAAAGGGGGTGTATTAAGCACATACCCTGGCCAGATCCTCAGTACTACCCATACTCCGGCAAGTAGTTGTGATCATACAGTACCTAATTCTGCTGCTACAGAAATGGAGACTCCGATGAGTTAAAGTACTTAACTAAGATCATGAACTGCTAAGGATTCATTCTTTCTGCCTTTGACAGCATTCTCACCATACTCTTCTGTGTATCAATGTAGCTCTAAACATCCAGCCATCTCTTAAGTGAGTGTGAAGTTACTTCTTGCAGTCTCTTTAGGGAAAGCATTTAACAATAATTCACATATGCTGTTGCTTATTTTTTTTTTATAAATTTGATTTTTATGTGAATTTAAAAAGTATATCCCTAGAAATATTACTAGTATTATTTAAAATATATATGATCTCTTTATATAAAAAAATATATATATCTATTCATTTATGCACATTATTTCACTTAGAATTGTCTGAGACCAGAAATGTTTTGTGCTAATGGAGTGACTTCAGATGGGCTCCTGGATAGCTTTGGATGGGGGCTCGTCACCAAAAGACCACACATAAGCAGAAACTTGGAACTTCCAGCTCAGTCCTCATCCTCCATGATAATTATATGTGTGCAATGTAAGCTCCATGACCCCTCTAAAGTATGGCAGTTAGTAACGTCCAGTTGGTATTCACAATCACACACTGGGAGAGGGTGGGGACGCCTCCAACTGCATGAGCTTGAAGCTCCTATGTGCTAGATTCTTCTATGCATGACCCTATGGGCGTTTACCTGGCTGTTTGTCTGTATCCTTTATCACATCCTTTCTAAAAAAACCTGGTAAATGTTGAGTGTTTCCTGAGTTCTATGGGCCATCATTGTAAATGATCAAATCCAAGAAATGGAATACAGGTGACTGACTAGGGTAGAAGTGTGGGTAACTTTTTGAACTACTATTTGCAGCTGGCATCTGAAGTGGAGGCAATCTTGTGGGCCTGAACCCTGACCCCATGATGTTTGTACTAACTCCAGATACTGTTTGAATGAACTTAAGATACCCACTTGGTATCTGAAGAATGGGAGAATTGGTTGGTGTGGGAAAACTCTCCCACATCTGTGAAATAGCACCCAGCATTAAGTGACATTTTTGCGGTACCTTTTATAGTAGTTGAGTGCTCTCCTGTCTGCAGTGGGAATTAAGCACTTGGAATCAAAATTTTAATGCCAGACTTTGATGTTTGCTCACATTCTCCTTGTATGTAAGGCAGTGAAGAGGGAAGGGAAAGATGAAAAGAAAGGAAATGATATGTGAAAGCAGTTCTCAGGTAGGCAGCTCAATTATCTCAGTACTTTAGAGTGATAAATATCCACGCATGTGTATATATTTATGCATGTACATGCATATGCAAAAGAAGATATGTATGGGCTTAACTTAGAAGCTACCTTTTACTTTTTTTTTTTTAGAATATGTTTACATAAGAACTATATTCATCTTGGGGAACTTGTATATGTGCATGTTGCATCTTAATAATTTTTTTTGTTATATTCTTTTTTTTTTTTTAATCAGTACCAGGGATCGAACTTACGACCATGTGCTTGCAAGGCAGGTGCTTATGCCGCTGAGCTAAATCCCCAGTCATAATAATTTTTTAATCTTAATCATTTTTTATGTCCCTTCCTCTTTTCTGCCATCCATTCTTCCCCCAGCTCCAATTCCTTTTTTTCTAAGGGTAAAGATATTACCCCCTTTCCACCTTCCCCCATGAATGACTTTTCTTCTTATGGGGCTCAATAGTTCCTCGTAAGATAGGGAAGTTGTGGGCTGATATATTTTACAACACAGGGACTTTGGATATTCCTGGTGGGAAAGAGAGATCTAGGCTCCTCAGTATCATCTCATCTCTCTGAAGATAGCTGTTTGACAACAGTATCTACACATTATGTAATTAGATACATAATGTATATCTGTGAGATATGCAGAAATACTGGTTGATGTTAGAAACAAAGATTTGCAAATTCTATTTTGAGCTAGAAGTATAAAGTTGTACCTGTGAGCCATTTAAAGTTACACAAATGATTAGTATTAATTATAGCATAAATAAATTCAGATTCATGTAAAATAAATATTATCTTGAAAAAATTTCAAATTTATAAATTTAGTCTTATGAATTTATAACAAACTTCTCTAGTTTCTCTGTGCCCTTTTAAATTATTGACATGCTTACTTGATTGAGTCAAGATGCTTGGCATGTTTTTCCAGGTAACGTGATGTTTTAAAAATAATGCTTGTGAGGTAGTTACTATAGGTAAAAGGAAAATGAATAAGCCTCAAGGTGCCTAATTATAGTATAATTATTCTGGTAATAAGACAAAGACAGGACATCAGCAAGTTATTTTGGGATAAAAAGTTTGCTTAATGAGCAATTCTTTATTGTATAGTCAAACAGTTATGCATTTAGATTATATTTCTAAAACTAGACTCTTTTTTATATGTAGAGGGAAATAGCCTCCTACAAGTTTAATAGAATTTTAAAACAATCCTTAACTACCTACCTGTCTGGTGTCCCTCCAGAGGTGAGGGTGGCAATAAGGTCTTGTTTGCTATTTGTTCTCATAAGCTAACATGGTAAATAACATGACATGGAAGAATTATTCATTGTTTGCATACTATTTTGGGCTAAAAGTTGTTACCAATTAATATTTTTTTAAAATATTTTTTTATTTAAAGAGAAAAAAACAGGAAAAAGGTGGAAATATTACAGAATTTCAAGAAAAGAAGATAAACAGTAAGAAATCACTAGTTAATACATTACATATTGTTCTTTTAGAAATAGTTGTTCAAGTTACAGGATTAAAGCACACAAAGTGGACACTAAAGCAGTGAGAGTGCAAACAGATCTGTTCAACAATCCAACAAGAACCTAGAAATATGGTTATCAATCCCACACATCTAAACATACATGCAGCTATATCTTTTATAGTGCTTCCTATTTCCTCTTTTTTTTACAATAGCAATTATACATTTTTAAAATTTTATTTAAAAAAAGGGTAGCAACAATATAGAATTCTAAAAGAAAGAAAGAAAAATGAAAGTGAGAAAAAGCCCCACTAAGAAATCAGTAATTTATAAATTATGTACTGTCATCCTGGATGTAGTTGTTCAAGTTACAAAGTTAAAGGGTACATTGTAAACATTCAAACGGTCAGACTACAAACAGTTCTGCTCAAAGATCCAACCAAGATTCAGCAATATGGTCATCTATTTTACACACTCAAACATACATTTAGTTATATGCCTTAGAGTACTTTCTTTTCCTCTCTTTTTTACAATAGCAATTACACATTATGGTTTTATTACTCTTGTAGTTCTTATTTACTTTTTACACTAGAGACACAATATGATATTTATAAATATGATTCTTATTTATTTCACTAATGGGGATAGTCTCAAGTTGTCTCCATTTGGGTATGAATGACTCAAGATCACGCTTTTTTATAGCTGAGTAATATTGCATTGTATAAAAATGCCACATCTTTTTCATCCACTCTGCAGTTTCCACTTGGTTGTTTCCAGGATTTAGCTATCACAAATTGTGCAGCTATGAACATGGGTGCACATATATCACTGTGATATGACTTTTTCAGTTCTTCTGGGAAAATACCCAGGAGAGGGATAGCTGGATTAAATGGGGCTTCCAACCCGAGTCTTCTGAGAATTCTCCATATGGATTTCCATAACGGTTGCACCAGTCTACATTCCCACCAACAGTGGAACAGTGTTCCTTTTTCCCTGCAGCCTCACCAACATTTGTTATCAGTTGATTTCTTGATAGCAGCTATTCTTTCTGGAGTGAGGTGGACTCTCCATGTTGTTTTAATTTGCATTTCTCGAATGACCAGTGATGGTGAACATTTCTTCATGTATTTATTTGCCATTTGTATATCTTTCTCTAGAACTGTGTGTTCATCTCAGATGCCCATTTTTGGAAAGGGTCTTAGAATTTGGGGGGCTTGATGTTTTCAATTCTTTACATATTTTGGATACAGGTGCTTTGTCTGAGGGGTTGCTGGTTAAAAATTTTTCCCACTCTGTTGGTTTTCTATTCACTCTGTTAGTGATTTCCTTTGAAGTGCAGAAACTTTTCAATAATGTGAGATCACATTTGTTGATTCTTTGAAGTGTTTCCTGTACAGTTTGCGTTTGGTTCATGAATTCTCTGCTACCCCTATGTCTCCAAGCCTTCTACCTCCCTTGTCTTCCAGTAGATTTAGAGTTTCTGTATTAATATTGAGGTCTTTGATCCATTTAGACTTTAGTTTTGTGCATGCTGATATGCATGGATCTAGTTTCAGTCTTTGGCAGGTAGAGAGCCAATTTTTCCAACACCATTTATTAAAGAGACTATCCTTCTTCCAGTGGACATATTTAGCCCCTTTGTCAAATATCAGTTGGCTGAGTGTCTTTGTAGTTGTGCTTGCATCTTCTAATCTGTTCCACTGATCCTCAGGTCTATTTCTTTGCCAGTACCTTGCTGATTTTATCACTGTGGCTTTGTAGTAAAGTTTCAAGGCAGGGATTGAGATGTCTCCGGCCTTGCTTTTGTTGCCTAGAATTGCCTTTGCTATTCTAGGTTTCTTCTGTTTCCAAATGAGTTTTAATAGTGTTTTCTCTAGATCTGTGAGGTATGTCAATGGTATTTTGATTGGGATTGTGTTAAATCTCTATAACAGTATTGGGAATATAGCCATTTTCACAATTTTGGTTCTTCCTAACCAAGAGCAAGGAATATTCTTCCATTTTCTAATATCCTCTTCAATCTCCCTTTTCAGCATAGTATAATTTTCAGCATATAGGTCTTTTACATTTTTAGTTAAGTTGATTCCTAAGTATTTCATTTTTTTACATGTTATTGTAAAGGGCAATATTTCCATAATTTCTCTCTCAGTGAGTTTTTTATTTGTGTACAGGAATGCTATTGATTTCTGAGCATTGACTTTGTATCCAGCTACACTGCTGAACTTGTTTATTACCTCTAGTAGTCTTTTAATGGAGTTTTTTGGGTCTTCTATATAGAGTATCATGTCATCTGCAAATAGTGATACTTTAACTTCTTCCTTTCCTATCTTTACTCCTTTTATTTCTCTCTCATCTGATTGCACTGGCTAGTGTTTCCAGAACTATGTTGAAAAGGAGTGGTGACAGTGGACATCCTTGTCTTGTTCCCGATTTTAAAGTGAAAGCTTTCAGTTTTTGTCCATTTAGTATAATATTGGCTGTTGGTTTGTCATAGATGGCCTTTATAAGTTTGAGGTAGACACCGTGTATTCCGAGTTTCTGAGAGGTTTTTATCATGAACATGTGTTGGACTTTATTGAAAGCTTTTTCTGCATCTATTGAGGTGACCATGTGGTTTTTATTGTTGGCTCTGTTGATGTGGTTGTATTACAGTTATTGATTTGCCTATGTTAAACCATCCCTGCCTTCCTGGAATGAACCCCACTTGGTCATGATATATAATCTTCTTGATGATTTGCTGCATTCTATTTGCCAGTATTTTGTTGAGAATCTTTCCATCAATGTTCATTAGTGAGATTGGCCTATAGCTCTCCTTTTTGGTAGGGTCTTTCTGTGGTTTTGGTATCAGAGTAATATTTGCCTCCAGGAATGATTTAGGGAGGATTGCTTTTTTCTCAATTTCATTGAAGAGTTTAAGGAGTACTGGCATCAAATCTTCTCTAAATTTCTTCTAGAATTCAGCTGTGAATCCATCAGGACCTGGGCTTTTCTTTGTTGGTAAGTTTTTAATTACATTTTCAATTTCAATAGCTGATATTGGGTTGTTCAAAATTGCTATATCTTCTTGGTTGATCTTTGGTAGTTCATATGTTTTTAGAAATCTGTCCACTTCCTCTGTGTTTTCCACTCTATGTGAGTA
Organism: Hydrochoerus hydrochaeris; assembly: GCA_004027455.1. Lineage (NCBI taxonomy): Eukaryota > Metazoa > Chordata > Mammalia > Rodentia > Hydrochaeridae > Hydrochoerus > Hydrochoerus hydrochaeris. The sequence goes on from PVLA01002998.1 coordinate 181,794, forward strand.
GAGATTTTCAAAGTAGGTATTCATGATGTTTTGAATTTCCATGGGATCTGTAGTAATTTCTGCCTTTTCAGTTCTTATTGCATGAATTTGGGTTTTTTCTTTCTTTCTCTGGATAAAGTTAGCTAGGGGTTTGTCAATACTGTTTATTCTCTCAAAAAAAGCTTTTTGATTCATTAATTCTTTGTATTTTTTTTTAGTTTCAATTGCATTGATTTCTGCTCTAATCTTTACAATTTCCTCTCTTCTATGAGCTTTGGGTTTAGCTTGCTCTTCTTTTTCTAGAAGCTTGAAATGGAGCATTAGGTTGTTTATTTGTGCTCATTCTGTTTTCTTGATATGACAGTTGGTTGCTATATATTTCCCTCTTAAGACTGCTTTCATTGCATCCCACAGATTATAGTACGTTGTTTCTATATTTTCATTGAATTGTAGGTATTGTTTTATTTCTTCTTTAATTTTATGTGTAGCCCACTGGTTGTTCAAAAGGCTGTTATTTAATTTCCATGTATTTATGTAGGTTTTACAATTTATTTTGCCATTAATTTCCAATTTCAGTGCACTATGGTCAGATATCATGCACTGTATAATATCAATACTTTTGCATTTACTTAAGAATGTTTTATTGGATAACATATGGTCTATTTTGGAGAATGTGCCATGTGCAGCTGAGAAGAATGTGTATTCTGATGTGGTTGGGTGGAACACTGTGTACACATCTACTAAGTCCAATTGCTCACAGGTATGATTCAGTTCTGTTATTTCTTTGCTGACTTTTTGTTTAGTTGATCTATCTCTTTATGACAATGTGCTGTTAAGATCTCCTGTTATAATTGTGTTCTTGTGTATTTGGTTTTTCATGTCCATTAATATCTGTCTTATATAGCTGGGTGCTCCTGTATTTTGTCCATATATATTTATAATTGTTAGTTCTTCCTGTTGAATTTTACCACTAACAAGTATGTAGTGACCTTCTCTATCTCTTTTAATCATTTTAGGTTTGAAGTTCACATTGTCTGCAAATAGAATAGCTACTCCTGCTTTTTTCTGGGTTCTTGTTGCATGGAATACTGTTTTCCATCCTTTGACTTTTAATCTATGAGTTTCCTTTTGGGTCAGATATGTTTCTTGTATACAGCATATTGTGGATCCTGTTTCTTGATCCATTCTGTCAATCTATTTCTTTTCATAGGTGAATTGAGGCCATTTATATTTATGGATATTTCTGATATATACTGGCTCAACTTTGCCATGTTATTTTCCAATTGTTTCTTTCTGCTTTTCCTCTTATTTAATTGTTTATCCTACATGGTTGTTTCTTTCTGTTGTTGTTTTGGGGATTGTGGTCATTTTTTTCTCTGTTTAGTATGTCTTTCAGTACTCTTTCTAGGGTTGGTTTGGTGGGCATGTATTTCTTCAGTTGTTCTTTGTCATGGAAGTATCATGTTTCTCCATTAAATTTGAATGAAAATTTTGCTGGGTATATCAGTCTGGGTTGAAGGTTGTTTTCTTTCAAGGCTTGAAATACCTCACTCCAAGCTCTTTGACTTGAAGTTTTGTGCTGAAAAGTCTGCCATGATTGTAATGAGCTTTCCTTGATAGGTGAATTGTGTCTTTTCTCTGACAGCTTTTAATATTCTGTTTTTATGCTGTATGTCTGAGATCTTAATTATTATGTATCTGGGTGTGGATTTATGTTGATTGTGACTGTTTGGTGTTGTATATGCCTCACTTATCTGCATATCAGATTCTTTCCCCATATTTGGGAAATTTTCTGCTATTATTTCTGTAAATACTTTACGTATGTCATTTGCCTGGACTCCTGTATCTTCGCTAATGCACATTATTCTTATATTGTTGCTTTTGACATCATCATGAAGGTTCTGGATTGTCATTTCATGCTGCTTTGTTATTTTTACATGTTCTATCCTTTCCTGATCACTAACTGTGATCCTGTCCTCAAGGTCCAAAATCCTATCCTCAGCTTCCTTTACATGGTTTTGCACGCTTTCAATAGAATGTTTTGTTTCTTGGATATCTCTTTGAGTTTGTTTCATGAATTCTGCTTGTTTTCTATATTGTTCATTCAAAGTTTCAATCAGTTTCCCATGCTCATGTACTTTTTTCTCTAGTTCTTCTTTAGCTGCATTCAACAACTCCTTTAGTAAAGTTGTTATTTCTATCTTTACATGGGAGACTACCTCTAATTTGATTTCCTATATAGCCTGATACAGTTGTTCTTTTATTTCACTGGCTATCTTTTCAGAGATTCCTGGTGTGTTATCTTTTGGGTCCTCTGTTTCAATGTCTCCCATACTTGCTTCTGGTGAACTATATGTTTCAGACTGTATTTTGCTTCTTTGTTTTGTCATTTTCACTCTGCCTGGTGTTTTCTATGTGTAGGAGGGGATCACACACACTCTTTTCAGACACACCAAAGTCTTACAGTTAGTTGGAGGGGGTTTTTACTACTGGCCCTATTGATCTGCTGTACACCTCTATTTTAGGTGTATATTCACCACATTGATATAGTCAATCTGGTGTAGTCCAAAGTTCACCACCTGGGAGTAAAGTTCCAAATTTTCTCACACTAACTGGATCCTGCTGAGATATTCTGATGTTCCAGCTGGTAGGGTAGGCCCATCTGTAGCAGTCCTGGGCAGTTTTCAGTCTTGGGAGGGCCTCCTCGATGTTTCAGGTGGCAGGGTGGGCCCTTGGTGGAGCTTTTGGGGAACTTATACCTGAGGTGGGCTTGCGCTGAGTTCCCAGTGGCAGGGAGGGTCCTTGGTGGAGCCTCCAGGGAGCTTATACCTGAGGTGGGCTTATGCTGAGTTCCTGGTGGCAGGGCGGGCGCTTGGTGGAGTTTCTGGGGAGCCTATGCTTGAGGCAGTCTTGTGCTGAGTTCCTGGTGGCAGGGCTGGCCCTTGGTGCAGCTTCCAGTGAGCCTACCCCCAAGGCGGGCTTGTGCTGAGTTCCCAATTAATATTTCTATTACCACATGACTACAGAAATCACTGCTGTTTTTCATATTTTAATGAATTCAAATTCATTTCAGTTCATTCTAGAAGTTTCTTTACCTTCTGGTCAATACTTGAATTCTTGGAGTTGGTCTAGTAGGTCATGTGCTTGCAAATAACTTTTGATGGTGCCTTATCAGGCAAAACTTATTCTTTCTTTGGCTTTGGAATTAGTTATTATAGATTTTTGGAGGACAATATGGTGCCTCCTAACTGCCCAATTATTAGATCAGCAAAAAATATTACTTTTATCTATCACCATTCTGTTGCTATGAGTGTGAGATAATGATTATGATAATGTGTAACAGAGAGAGAAAGAGGAGCTTTCAGAGCTTCTGAGAGACATGGGTCTCCTATTTAATTTCACAGGTTTGAGAATCAGTACACCAATTAGTGTTCAATTTACTTAAAATTTTATCATTTCATAGAAGAGTCAAAATCATGACCACTGTAATAGGCAAGATGATGTTGTAAGTTTCTGTCTGTTAACACTAATTGCTATGGGAGCTCTACACATTCATCATAAGGGAGGAGCTGCAAAGGACAATAAAGGAACATAAGATAACTTCCAAAATGTTACTGATATTATTTTGTAGAAACAAGAGATGTTGGAAAGAGAGGAAAATAGTGTATATTATCACACATATGTGTGTGTATGCATAGCCAATATGAATATTTCAAGTAATGTTAATTCATACCTCAGCATTTATAAATGCTGCAGGTAAGATCGGCAAATGAATAACTCTTTTTGGTACTGGGGATTAAACCCTCATACAAGAGCTCTACTGCTGAGTTTATGTCTCCAAGTTCCAAATGAATAATTTTTGTGAAATTTAGTGACTTGATTTCTGTTTATGTTTATTGTACACATTTTACTTTTTAAGAACAATAAACTTGTTGGAATTTTTACTCTTAAAATATACAAATTGTGTTATGTCACCTATTTTAATTCATATTATTTATCACTTTTTAATATATAAAATTATTGCAGATCATACCAAAATTTTAAGATTCTTGAAGATCACTGTGTAAAATATTCACCTTAGTTCTGTTCCTAACACCATGTTTTGAAAGCCTATATCATTGTTTTGGGTTCTTTACTATTGTTATTTATTAGTCTTATTTTCTAGTAATCTGCCTTGTTTTATTTTGTTTTTCCCTCTAAGGCAGAAAGGATAGGTATACATGTAGAGGCTTATACATGCTTAGAACTTCTAAACAGTTTATGAGAATCAATTATATTATGTGATGAAATAAACAGCTAATTTGAAGAAAAAGAGACATTGTGGTATCCATTGCTGATTCCATATCATCATGCTATGAAATAAAGTAATGCTTCTATTCTTTTTTCAGAGTGGTTTTAGTCTGTTTTGTGTTGTTTAATTTCCACATACATTAAAGCATGGACAGCTATTTTGAAGAGAACAAGAAACATTAAGGTAGCCATTGTTAATTTAATATTGTCTAGTAATGCCCTCATTACTCTGTTCTTATCAGTTTTATACTATTTTGTTTTATATGAATTTATTGTGTGTGAAGATATAGACAACTATTTAGAAGATAACAAGAGACATTTTGGTAGCCACTATAGATCTCCTGTTGTCTTGCTTTGAAATCTTGTGTCACTTACATTGTTTTCTTCTATCTGCTTTGTTCTGCTTTGTTCTGTTTAGTTTTACTCTTTTTTAAAAAAAAATAAAAAATACAACCCCCCAAATTTAAAATTCTTAATATTGCTTATCAAAAATGTTTATTAATACAATGTTGCTAATGTCCAAATGTGTTATAATATCAACCACATCTTAAAGTTAAAATTAAGGAAATGAAGGACTTTTTGTATATTGTAATTTTGTTTTTGAACAAATTTGGTTTAGGTGGAATAAAGTGTGCTAGTGTAGGAATGACTAGGCATAGCCATGTTTCTCTTTTAGACTCTGAAATACATAAAAACTCCAATGTTAAGAATTATTTCTTAAATACTTGCTTTGGAATTATCCAGGCAGCATTTGCCTCAATTTTGAACTTGAATTTCTTGATGGAAACTAAATGAGTCTTGAGGTTCAACTTAGTTGCAGAATCAGATGACAGCATTGTACTTCTCTTTCTTGCTTCAGTACCACATGATCACCGCTTGTGGCATTGCCTGACAATGGCTAGAGAACTGCAGCTAAGGCTTTTTTAAAGCTTTTCTCCTGTCTTTTCTTCTCACTGTGTGCTCACAGTCTTTCTTGGGTTGATGCGCCTGTGTCCAAGCATCTTCTTTTGTGAGGATGTTCATCATGTTGAATTAGAGACAATCTTACTGACCATTTAATCATCTGAAAAAATTGTATTTATTTGTTTATTTGTATTTTATTTAAAGAAAAACAGAAAAAGGGTAGAAATAATACATAATTTCAAAAAAATAAACTAAGAAATCATTAGTTGATAATTACATATCATCCTCTTAGAAGTTGTTTAAGTTACAAAAGTAAAACATACAAAGTGGACATTCAAACAGTGAGACTGCAAACAGTTCTGTTCAGTGATCCAACAAAAACTTTGTAATATGGTCATCAATCCTATACACTCAAACACACATGCAGTTATATCTTTTGGAATACTTTCCTTTTCTCTATCTTTTTTTACAATAACTATAATCAATTCTCATAAACTGTTTAGAAGTTCTACACATGTATAAGTCTCTACATGCACATCTATCCTTTTTGTATCAGAGGGAAAAACAAACCAAAACAAGTCAACAATACAAATTCCTAGAGAAAAACAAAATGAGGACATATACAACTACAATATTAGGTGATCTATGGTAGTCACCATGATGTCTCCTGTTTTTTCAATAAAATTGTCTGTATCATCAGGCATAGTATAATTAAACTTAGCAGTACATAGCACTATTAATAAAAACCAAACATTGGAGACATTATAGAACTTCAAAAGAGTTAATAATCAAACCACAATGGGTATCCTATTGAATCCTTCCATCCCCAGAGTAGATGCCCCTTCTCCCAGACTTGGCACTCTCAAGCAAACCAGATTCTAATAAAATCAGTCAAGACAAAACAGCAATATAGCCAATCTTCTCTGCCTCGTTTCTGCTATGCAATTTTTCTGTCATTGTTGTTTACTTTTCTCCTTCATTCCACTATCTGCTCCTTTTATTGAGGCCTTTCTGCCATTGTTCCTAGATTCCTGGTGATTTTCTTCTCTCTCTCTAGAATGTCTTTTAATATTCTTGGCAGGGTTGGATTGGTGGTCACGAACTCCCCCAGTTCCTCTCTGTCATGCAAATATCTTGTCTCTCCATTAATTTTGAGAGACAGTTTTGCAGGATACATCATTCTGGGTTGGAAGTTATTTTCTTTCAGGGCTTGGAATATTTCACTCCAAGCTCTTCTTGATTTGATAGTTTGCATTGAGAAGTCTGCTGTGATTTTGATGAGTTTTCCTTTATATGTAATCTGTTTCTTTTCTCTGACTGCTGTTAACATTCTGTTCTTGTGATGGATTTCTGGGATCCTGATTATTATATGTCTGGGTGTAGATCTGTTTGGGTTGTAGCTGGCTGGAGTTCTGTATGCCTCATATATCTGAACTTTACTTCTGTTTCCTATGCTTGGGAAGTTTTCCTTAATTATTTCTGTGAATAGCCTTTTTATTTCATTTGTATTTGTCCCTGCTTCTTTGTTCACATTTTTTATTCTTAGGTTATAAATCCATTTGTTGTCTTCTAGCCTTTGTATCATCACTTCCTGGTTCTTTGTTATTTTTAAGAGATCCTTCCTTTCATGATCATACATTGCAAATCTATCTTCAAGTTTTGAAAGTATGTCTTTAGTTTCTGTCAAGAAGTTTTGTCACCTTTCAATGGAATTTTTAATTTCCTGATGTTCTTTTTGGATCTGTTTCATATATTCTAGATTTTGTTTATATTCTTAATCAAAGGTTTCTCTCCTTTCTATGGGTTCCTCCATTCTTCCATTTGTGTCTTCTTTAGGAGTACCCAACATTTCTTTTATTAAGCTTCTTATATCTTGCTTCACCTGAGTTGGAATTTCAGACTTAAATTTGTTGATGAGGTCACAGAGGTATTTCTTTACTTCCAATGAGGCCATGTCTTATATTGCATGTTGTCTTCAGTATCCTCTGTATTTACCTCTCCTGGACTTATTTTCCCTGGGTCAGTGGTTGGAGGTTTTTTGTTGTTTCTCTGTCTTGTCATGTTTCTGCTTTCTTTCAGACAGTGAATGGTGGAAGTCTCCAGACTTTTTCATATTGCTTACAGTCCCTCTGCAGTGTACTGGCTAGGGCAGTGCTGCCCTCTCCTGTTTGTCATGGATCTGTGAGGTGCATGCAGGGGCAATGTGGGCTGGCTCCTCCCCTCTCAACCAGTGAGTGTGTTCAGTACATTTGTGTGTGCCCTGCACATGTCACAGGTTCAGGACAGCCTTGTTCCTGGCTATTGGGTCCCGACCATGGATATGGCCCAGCCCAAGTAGATCCTCCCCATCTACTTTGGGCCAGGAGCCACCTACTGAAGCTGCCTCAGCTGTTGGTTCAAGCCTGTCCTGATATATCCAATATGTCATGTAGCTGGTCATCTTGCTCTGGAGAATCCAGTTCCCAGCACTCATCAAAGTCCATGCAGCTAGGCTCACCTTCTCCACTCCCTGTTTCAGTGCCTCCTTCTGCCAAGGGTCTTGAGCTCACCAACCCCCACTCTCAGCAGGGATGCAACCTCAGCTCTATTCTGAGTCACCCGACTGTGCCCAGCACAGCTACCAGAACATGCCCAGCTGCAGCCCTGTGTCCATGCTTCTTTCTTTTTCTTTTTCCTCAGCTTCTTCCTAGGTTGAGAGAATTCCTCTTCTTTCATCTGGTCTTCTCCATGGTGTTAGACTCTAGCATCTGAGTTGTTTTTCTCAGAGATGAAATCTCAGTGCTGTTTTAATTTGCATTTCTCAAATGACCAGTGATGGTGAACATTTCTTCATGTATTTATTTGCCATTTATATATCTTCATCTGAGAACTGTGTGTTCATCTCCGATGCCCATTTTTGAAGGTCTTTGAATTTGAGGGGCTTGATGTTTTTCAATTCTTTATATGTTCTGGACATAAGTCCTTTTTCTGAGGGGTTGTTGGCTAAAATTCTTTCCCATTTTGTGGGTTTTCTTTTCACTCTGTTGGTGATTTCTTTTGAACTTGAGAAACTTTTCAATAATATGAGATCCCAGTTGTTGATTCTTTGAAGTGTATCCCATGCAGCTTGCAGTTTTGTTCATGAATTCTCAACCTATCCCTATGTCTCCAAGACTTCTACCTACCTTGTCTTCCACTAGATTTAGTGTTTCTGTTTTAATATTTAGATCTTTGATCCATTTAGACTTTAGGTTTGTACACAGTGATAGGCATGGGTCTAGTTTCAGTCTTCAGCATGTGGAGAGCCAATTTTTCCAGCACAATTTATTAAAGAGGCTATCCTTTAGCCCTTTTGTCAAATATCAGGTGGCTGAGTATCTTTGTAGTTGTGCTTGCATCTTCTAATCTGTTCCATTGATCCTCAGGTCTATTTCTTTACCAGTATCATGCTGATTTTATTACTGTGGCTTTGTAGTATAGATTCAAATCAGGAATTGAGATGCCTCTTGCCTGGCCTTTGTTGCCTAGAATTGCCTTTGCTATTCTAGGTTTCTTATGCTTCCAAATGAATTTTAGGGGTGGTTTCTCTAGATCTGTGAGGTATGTCAATGGTATTTTGATTGGGATTGCATTAAATCTGTATAACAGTTTTGGAAGTATGGCCATTTTCACAATATTAGTTCTTCCTAGCCAAGAACAAGGAATATCCTTCCATTTTCTAATATCCTCTTCAATCTCCTTTTTTAGTGTAGTGTAATTTTCAGCATATAGATCTTTTACATTCTTAGTTATGTTGATTCTAAGGATTTAATTTTTTTAAATACTATTGTGAAGGGTAATATTTCCATGATTTTTCTCTAGGTGGGTTTTTTGTGTACAGGAATGCTATTTAGATTTTTGAATGTTGACTTTGTATCCAGCTACACTGCTGAAATTGTTTATTACTTCTAGTAGTCTTTTAATGGAGTTTTTTGGGTCTTCTATATAGAGTATCATGTCATCTGCAAATAGTGATAATTTAACTTCTTCCTTTCCTACATTTATTTCTATCTCTTGTCTGATTGCTCTGGCTAGTGTTTCCAGAACTATATTGAACAGGAGTGGTAACAGTGGACATCCTTATCTTGTTCCTGATTTTAGAGTGAAAGCTTTCAGTTTTTGTCCATTTAGTATAATGTTGGCTGTTGGTTTGTCATAGATGGCCTTGATAAGATTGAGGTGTACACCACGTATTCCTGGTTTCTGAAGAGTTTTTATCATGAAAATTTGTTGGACTTTATTGAAAGCTTTTTCTGCATCTATTAAGATGGCCATGTGGTTTTCATTTTTGTTTTTGGCTCTGTTGATGTGGTGTATTACAGTTATTGATTTGCATATCTTAAACCATCCCTGCATTCTTGGAATGAATCCACTTGATCATGATGTATAATCTTCTTGACGATTTGCTGCATTCTATTTGCCAGTATTTTATTGAGAATCTTTGCATCACTGTTCATTAGTGAGACAGGCCTATAGCTCTCCTTTATGGTAGGGTCTTTCTCTGGTTTTGATATCAGAGTAATACTTGCCTCCAGGAATGATTTAGAGAGGACTGCTCCTTTTTAATTTCACTGTAGAATTTAAGGAGTAAATTCATCAAATCTTCTCTAAATTTCTTGTAGAATTTAGCCATGAATCCATTAGGACATGGGATTTTCTTTGTTGGTAAGTTTTACATTATGTTTTCAATTTCAATAGCTGATATTGGGTTATTCAAAATTGCTATATCTTCTTGGTTGAGCTTTGGTAGTTCATATGTTCCTAGAAATCTGTCCACTTCCTCTGTGTTTTCCATTCTATGTGAGTAGAGTTTTTCAAAGTAGGTATACATGATCTGTTGAATTTCCATGTGATCTGTAGTAATTTCCCCTTTTCAGTCCTTATTGCATGAATTTGGATTTTTTCTTTCTTTTTCTTGGTAAGGTTAGCTAGAGGTTTGTCAATTTTGTTTATTCTCTCAAAAAAACCAGCTTTTTGATTCATTAATTCTTTGTATTGTTTTATCAGTTTCAATTGCATTGATTTTTGCTCTAATCTTTACAGCTTCCTCTCTTCTATGAGCTTTGGGTTTAACTTACTCTTCTTTTCTCTAAAAGCTGGAGATGAAGCATTAAGTTGTTTATTTGTGCTCATTCTGGTTTTTTTTTGATATAACACTTTATTGCTATATGTTTTCCTCTTAAGATCACTTTCCTTGCATCCTACAGATTACAGTATGTTATTTTTACATTTTCATTGAATTGTAGGTATTGCTTTATTTCTTCTTTAATTTCATTTGTAGCCCACTGGTTGTTCAAAAGGTTTTTATTTAATTTCCATGTATTTATGAAATTGCAGGTTTTGCAATTTCTTTTGCCATTAATTTCCAATTTTAGTATCCTATGGTCAGATATTATGCATGGGATAATTTTAATACCTTTGCAGTTACTTAAGAATGTTTTATGGGATAATGTATAGTCTATTTTGGAAAATGTTCCACGTGCAGCTGAGAAGTATGCGTATTCTGATGTGGTTGTGTGGAACACACCGTAAACATCTACTAAGTCCCATTGCTCAAAGGTATGATTGAGTTCTACTATTTCTTTGCTGATTTTTTTTGTCTAGTTGATCTATCTCTTTGTGACAATGGGCTGTTAAAGTCCCCTGTTATAATTGTGTTCTTGTGTATGTGGTTTTTCATGTCCATTGGTATTTGTCTTATATAGTTGGGTGCTCCTGTATTTGATGCATATATATTTGTAATTGTTAGTTTTTCTTCTTGAACTTTTCCACTAATTAGTATGTAGTGAACTTCTTTATCTCTTTTAATCATTTTAGGCTTTAAGTTCATGTTGTCTACAAACAGAATACTTACCCTTGCTTTTTTTCTGGGGTGCTATTTCATGGAATAATGTTTTCCATCCCTTTGACTTTTAATCTATGTGTTTCCTTTTGGGTCAGATGTGTTTCTTGTATACAGGATATTGTGGGACCATGTTTCTTGATCCATTCTGTCAACCTATTTCTTTTGATAGGTGAATTGAGGCCATTTACATTCATGGATATCACTGATCTGTACTGGCTCAACTTTGGTATGTTATGTTCCAGTTGTTTGCTTTCTGCTTTTCCCCCTTGTTTAATTGTTTGTCCTATGTGGTGGTTTCTTTGTGTTGTTTTTCTGTGAATTGTGGTCAGTTTGATCTCTAACTAGTATATCTTTCAATATTCTTTCTAGGGTTGGTTTTGTGAACATCAATTCCTTCAGTTTTTCTTTCTCATGGAAGTATCTTTTTTCTCAGTTAAATTTGAATGTAAGTTTTGCTGGGTACATCAGTCTGCATTGAAAGTTATTTTTTTAAGGGCTTGAAATACCTCACTCCAAGCTCTTCTTGACTTGAGGGTTTGTGCTGAAATGTCTGCTGTGAATCTAACTGGCTTTCCTTGATAGGTGAGTTGTGTCTTTTCTCTAACAGCTTTTAGTATTTTGTTTTTATGCTGTATGTCTGAGATCTTAATTTTTATATGTCTGGGTATAGATTTATGTTGGTTGTGACTGTTTGGTGTTCTATATGCCTCACTTATCTACATATCAGATTTCCCCCCCATGTTTGGGAAATTTTCTGCTATTATTTCTGTGAACAGCTTAATTATGTCATTTGCATTGACTTCTGTATCTTCACTGATGCCTATTAATCTTATATTGTTTCTCTTGGCATCATCTTAAAGTTGCTGGATTGTCATTTCATGCTGCTTTGTTAATTTTAAAAGTTCTATCCTTTTCTTATCACTAATTGCAATCCAGTCCTCAAGGTCCAAAATCCTATCCTCACCTTCATTTAAATGGTTTTGCTAGCTTTCAATAGAATTTTTTGTTTCTTAGATGTCTCTTTGAGTTTCATGAATTCTGCTTGTTTTTCATATTGCTCATTCAAGGTTTCAATCAGTTTCCCATGCTTCTGTAGTTTTTTAATATTTATTCTTTAGCTGTGCTCAACAACTCCTTTACTAAGGCTGTTATTTCTATCTTTCCACGGACGAGTACTTCTAATTTGATTTCCTGTATAGCCTCATGGAAGTGGTTTTTTTTTTTTTATTTCACTGGCTATTTTTTCAGAGATTTCCAGTGTGTTGCTTTTGAAGTCCTCTATTTCAATGTGTATTGTACTTACTTCTGGTGGACTAGATGTTTGAGATTGCATTTTTCTTTTTTAGTTTGCCATTTTCCCCTTTTGAGTTAATGTTTGGTCCTTCAATCCCACTATTGTCAACTGTTGGTAGTGTGTATCTTGGGGTCCTAATGTAAGGTTGATGTTTTCCAATTGCTGGGTCTCACAATGAATAGATGGGCCAGTCAACTGACTTCCCACTGTAGGCCCTGTTGAGTGAGTCCTATATTATCCCTGGGCTGATAAGCCTAGTAGTATTGATGTAGGTCAACTTTTAGTTCCTGCTATTACTTTATCTTCATGTTATTCCAGGTCACCACATCTTCCTGTCTATAATGTTTGTGTCAGGTGAGGCCCTGCTATGTCCCTGTTATGTGCCAGTGTGTCTCATAAACCCTTTTGATTTTCCCCAAGTTGAGGGAGTCCTTATTGGCACACTCCTCACCCTGCCTGATGTTTTCTTTGTGCAGGAAGGATTCACCCATACTCTTGTCAGACTCATCAATGTCTTATAGTTAGTTGGAGACAGCTTTACTACTGGCCCTATTTACCCACTGTACACCTCTATTTTAGGGGCATACTCACCATACTGACTGGAGCCTGCTGAGATCTTCTGTTTGGGTGAGGCAGTTACTGAATCTCCTTTTAAGTTAGCACAGTTAATCTACTGTAGTCCAAGGTTCTTGGAGAAAAGGTGGGAGCTGAAGAGAAACAGCAATATTATGTCCAGAAGGAAGGGAGTGTCTCTGAGGGGCCAGCAGATGTCCTGGGTCTGGGTGTCCACTGGGTGCGGGCCAAGCTGCCAGGGCAGCATGGCATTCCTCAGTGATGACTGGAGTTGTGCAGGAAGCAGCTGTGCAGGCCAAGGTCCAAGGGCAGCATGCATTCCCCAGGGCTGGCAGGATTTGTACATGAAGCTTGCAGCGGCATGGGCTAAGGTCCCAGGGTGACATGGCATTCCTCAGTGCCAGCTGGAGTTGCACAGGAAGTGGCCAGCTCTGTGGGCCAAGGTCTTAGGGCAGCATGTGTTCCCCAGGGGTGACAGGAGTCTCACACGGCTGGAGTTGCACTTATTTCTGGGTTTTGAGCAATGTTTCAAAGCTTCCTTGCTACTTGGAAATCACTGGGTGTGGGGCAGTTGGGCCCATGGGGACTCCGTGTGTCGTCTAGTGGTTTCAGATGCAGGGTGTGCTGTTACTGCCTGGGAATGAAGTTCTAAGGCTTCCCTGTGCACTAGAATTCAACCCATGTGCCAGGTCAGAGCCTGGGACTGGATTCTGGGCCTTGCTTGCTGCTTGGAGTTCACTGAGCATGTCCCAGTTAGGCTTGTGGGTACCTCCCATTTGTTTTGGGGTTATTTCAGACTCAGGGTGTGATCTTACCACCTGGGAGCAAAGTTCCAAGGTTTCCCCATGTGCTGGGACTCAACCCATATGCATGGTCAGGGCCTGGGACTCTATTTATTTTAAAAAGAAAAAAGCACAGAAAAATTAGAAAGCAATGAAGCAAGCAAACAAACAAAAACAGTAGTAAAAGCCAAAGGATGACAACAACATCAATAACAACAACAAAATAGTGATATAGGATTACAAAATAAGATGATAGGAATTTAACAGTGGTTGTTATGTTATATATTGTTATCTTCAAAGTAGTTGCTCAGGTTACCACATACAGACATGCAAACAATATGATTTCCCTTTGAATAGTTTATTTTCCTTTCACTGTATCTGTTGTAACTTTTGGATCTTATTTACTTTCAGTTTCTTACATTGGTACTGGTACTGGGGATCAAATGCATGATCTCATGCTTGACAAACAGGTGCTTATGCCACTGAGCTAAATCCCCAGCCCTATTTTTCATATTAATGGTGAATAATTAAACAATAAAGGATAAAATAGGTTCTTGAATTAAACTTTGTTTCCACTTCAAAGGAGAGAAAAATATTATCCTTCTTGAGAGAACAAAGTAACTTCACCAAAAGTACTTTCTACAAAGAAAAATAACCTGAGAATATTCAGTTCTGTTATCTTTCTTAAAGAGTAATGAAACATTTTAAAATAGGGAAAAAAAATTCGTATAGGACATGGCTTTCTCTTTTAAGCAGTGGGAATGCCAAACAATTTTTTCCATAAATGTATCTTTTATTTGCATTAAAATTAAGAAGGATCTAAATATTGTAATAAGCAAAAGTCATAAGCAATCAGTTCAACTTATATAAAAGTTGTGACCAAATTAATCAGGATATGGAGAGCCAAGATCTACACCAGTTCCTGATAACTGCAGCTGTAAGTGAAGTACTCATAACAGAAAGTCTGCTTTCCCCCTTTGCTTAGTATGGTGATGGATCAATAGCTACTAATGGGAAGTATAGGAAACAGCTCATTTCTTGTGTATGTCTTTGACACTCTGGCAGAGCAAGCAGGGAGGAGGAGAAATTATACAGAAAGGTTCACACCTCCCCAAATTTATCAGTGCTGCCAAGGGCACATAATGCATGGTTGGTATAAGCCTTGGGTAGCTGCTCTGCTTTTAAGAGTTCCATGTAAACTTCCTGCACTGAGTATGAGGAAGGGGTGGATTAATTCTGTTTTCAGAAGAAAGACTAGATCTTGGAGAAGCAAACAAGTGTTCATTATACTCAGTGAAATGAAGTTATGGAAGACCAAGTCATACTTAGGGAAATTATTGTATTTCAGTGTTAAGCAAGTAATCATACATGTATACAAGGAGGAAGCAATTTACCTGTTAAAGAAAAACATAGCTTAATTGCAGCTACTTTATAAGTAAGAGAGAAGGAAAACAGTATCTACAGAGTTTGGAGGGAGAGATTTTACCTCCAGAGTCTACATCCAGCCAAGCTGTCATTCAAATGTCAAGGAAACATAAAGATGTTTTCAAATGTACAAAAATTCTTCAACATGTATACCATATGAAAAATAGACTCAAATGCCTAATCTATTCAGATATAGGAGTGAAACAGTGGGAAGAAAAAAACCCTAGTGATAAATTATGTTTAAACATAATTATTGCAGTTTTAAATTTTAAAACATAGCTATAAAACTAACTTTTATGATTATAATTCAGGAGAAAAACTATATCATACAAATATCATAGATTAATAATTTAGCTATAACACATCAGGATAAACACCCTAGGACATTTCACCAAAAACTGGGAGAGCAAAGGGAAGATTTTTGCATTATTCATAGATAACAATCAATTACCTAGTATCTAAATATATAAATAAAATAGTAGAAAAAACTTTAATTTACTATAATAGCCCAAAATGTGTAACACCTCTTCCATCTGTGACAGATAGAGAAGGCCAAAATTATAAAGATATAATATTTATAATGATATAATTTAATATAATTATTAGAATTTCTATTAAAATTATATACCATAGAGGACTCCCCACTTTTTCATGTCCTTATACTCAAAGAAAATCTCAGTAAATTCTAGAGAGTAAAATTGCATACTTTTAAAATAATAAGGTAAAACTATAGTTACCTAACAAAAAGAAAATGAAACACAGTAGTAAATTTAATCAACCAGTGAGTCAAATAGAAAATAAAAACTGAAGTTGAAAATAATTTGAAAATAACCTTAAAGTCACTGTGTAAAAATACCTTTTGAAAACAGAATAAAAATAATTGAAGACTCAATGTAGGATACTGAAAAGAAATATATTGATTTAAAAGCAAATGAAAGAAATTAATTATAAATAGAAACAGATGCAGGTAATCCCCAGAAATTTATACATACAATAATAGTAAAATGAACTTATTCAAGCAGGCACCTTTGCACTTACCCACCTTGGGAGGGATGGGTAGGAAGAAATGAAGACAAAACTACATATTCTTGAGGGCAAGAACAAGGACTATCAACCAAAATAGAAATGACTAATGGAGGTGCAAGATATAGTTTTTAAATTTTTTGCTAATTGATAAAAAAAAATTCTTTGTAATAAATCATTTCCTAGGAAATATGTTACCCAAACTAACTCCAACTGGGAGATAAATACCTAAATAATCAACAAACATGCATAAAATTGGAAAGTTTTTAAGAACCACTGCATTCATTTCCATCTGCCATTTTTGAAACCAAGGACTTTGCATGTCTACAGTGTTCTGTCAGGAGTACTAACCACTTGTAAAATTAGAAAAAATTATGTTTAGTTGTTCTGAGGTTTTTACATTCTATCAATTCTTTAGGATATATTTTGTCCAATCTATATATTTTAATTGGTTTAAGAAATTCACTCTTAATTGTCTCTTCTCTTTATGGACTTCAAAATCTGGCTTGCAAAGTGTTCTAATTACTTACAAAACCCAGAATCCCCTTATTGAAGGGAATGTTGTTCTATTTCCTCCATTTCTAAGTTAAGAAACACTCATAGAGGTAACATAACCTTTTTATCATGGTTATCAAGCAAGCTAGTGGTAGAGCATTGATTTAGGTAATGTAGGAAAAAGTTCCTTTGCCAGGTGTTAGATGAAAGGAAAGGTGCTGTCATATATAATTCACAGGCACTTTTGCCAACACCTTAACCCTGGTTAAAGATTGAAGTGCATGCAGGTTCTTATGCCTACCTTTAAGGCAAGGTGAGGAAGAAAATCTAGATGCACATTAAAAACTTACTGAGATGATAAAACTATGATCTGAGGAGATTACCTTCAAAGTAAAAGCTCAAGATAGTAGATGTCAGAAAACTTGAAAAATTTAAGTGAGATGTTCAAAAAGCTTTAGCAGGAGTCTCCCAGATTACCAAGTGCCTCCTTGCTTATAAAAAGTGGAATCATCAGTGCACGGCCTGGGTAGTTAAGAGTGTCACATCCTGACATTGCCTTACCATCAAAGCTGCTAAGAAAAAGCGAGGTGAGAGGCACCAGCTGTTTTTCCCAGTGATAGAAATTTTCAGGGTGTCTCAGAGGTCTGTGGAAGTTATTTATATCCATCAAAGGTGCATTGGCAAAGTAGGTTTCTTTTAATGGTTTTGAAGACCAGGTTCTTCAAGATTGAGCACTGTTTGAGTGAGGACTTATTCATGGTGGACAAATCTATGGCACGCTTCTCTAAAGACAAAAGATGTTAATGCATGAGTTGTTTTTTCTAAACTAAAACTTCAATATTCAGGTTTACCTGTAGTGTTAGCATTTTGCAATACATAAATGGGTTTGGGGCTGCAATTTGGGCACTCTTAACTAAAAATTTGCCATCACTGATAGGTCTATTGTCTTCTTTTTCTCTTCTGTATTTGCAGCTGGGTCAACAACTTTGTCAAGGTCAGTCTTCCTTTGCACAGGTAAATCAGCAGTATTCATTGCATAACTAGAAGAACATTCACAACATCTTTAAGTTGTGCTAGGGTAGGGATTTTTGTTTGTCTTTCTCAGTGTTATATCCTTGCGCCCACAAAGGTATCTATAGTAAAATGCAGACTCGAAAATATTCCCACAGCACTTATCTTTGAGATTCGAAACAAGAGTAGCCTCTTGTAAACCTCTGCTGATCTGTTTCTCTCTCTCTCCACACTGGCAGGATGACCTGCCCAATTCAGTGACCCATGGTACTTTATGAATAATTTTACCACAGAACTTTCCACACTGCAGAATGGTGATCTTTCTCATTCTTCAAAAGTTAAATTTCTGTGAGGTGATTATTTCATACCTATTTTTGAGATTCCAAATACTTTTCACAATAAATGGAGTTGGTTGGATCCATAAAAGTACTGGTTTTGGGCAGGAGATTTAGCTCAGCAGTTCACACTTGCTTGCTAAGTGTGAGGTCTTGAGTTTGATCCCCCCTCCAAAAAGTATAGAGTTTATTTGTAGATTAAAAGGAAAAAAAATTTTCTTGCCTTTGGGTGCATGTGTGGGTGTGTTCAAATGGATAAAATATAAATTTTATTCACTCTGTGTGTACAAAGGATTTTGGCTTACTAACCTTATTCTCCCTAATTAAAAAAACTGAAAGAAAACAGTTCTATGCCTATTCTCCATCAAGTAAACAAAGAAAAGAAAAAAGAATAGAAAAACTGGTTACATCCTTGGAGGGGAAAAATGAAAGCAATTTTGTAGAAAATGTTATCTTGGGAGAAGGCAGATGTTCTTGTGTGATCTGAATGTCAAAACAGTGCTCACACCTCTTTGGAGTACAAAGTCGGTTTGTATAAACACACTTAAGATAGTTAAAATGGTTGTGATGCAAATTCTATTAGTCCTTGGAACAAAACAGGTAACATTCATAGGATTGGATCAATTTTGCATGTTTGTGTCTGGTGATCTGAAGAACTATTTTGAAGATTACTATGTAAAATAACAACCTTAGTTATGTTCCTACTACCTTGTTTTGAAGGCTTATGTCGTCATTGTTTTGGACTCTTTGCTATTGTTTTTATTTGTCTTTTTGTTTCATGCTTTTCTAGTAATTTTTTTTTGTTTTTCCCTCTAATGCAGAAAGAATGTATGTACATGTAGAGGCCTTTACATGCCTAGAACTTCTCTTAACAATTTCTGAGAATTGATTGTATTATGCATGATGATATGAATAGTTACTTTGAAGAAAAAGAGACATTATAGTATCCATTGTTGATTTCCTATCATGCTGTGAAATCCTGTAATGCCTTTATACTTTGTTTAGAGTGGTTTTAGTCTGTTTTGTACTATTTAATTTCAACATACATGAAGGTATGGACAGCTATTTTGAAGAGAAAAAGAGACATTATGGTATCCACTGTTGATTTCCTATTGTCTGGTTTTGAAGGCCTGTAATGCTTTAATTATTCTGTTTTGATCAGTTTTATACTATGAATTCATTGTGTGTGAAGATATAGACAACTATTTAGAAGAAAATAAGAAACATTATGGTAGCCACTGCTGATTTCCTGTTGTATTGCTTTGAAATCCTATGTCACATTGTTTTCTTCTGATCTTCTTTGTTATGTTTTGTTTTATCCTCTTTTAAAAAACAAAGTTGGTTTGTTTCATAATTATGTAAATGCCCATTGTGTCTGCACTGGTCTTGTGAATTTCCTGTAGAAATCTCATCACTCTGAACCAGTGACTGTGTCTGGTGAGAATAACCTGTATATTTGCTCTGTATATTTCTGATATATTTTGCTTCCTAAGTCTTGGTTTTCTTGGAATCTTAACATAATAAGAATCTAGTGCCTTTGCTATCTGATGATATCTTGAATTTGAATGGTTGGTGTGGTAGCTAGTGGGTATTTCTATTTACCTGCCTGATATTTATTCTCTCCTTTTTTATTAGTAGAACTCTATAATTTTGTACATGCCCTCATAGAGTGGTGGAGGTGTTAACCTAAGTGTAACCAATGAAATAAAAGCTAAGCTTTTTTGGTTAACACTTCAAAGAAGGTTTTGTCAAAGAGATATATTTGGGTATTTTTTCCATTTAGCTTTTATACTTCATTTGCTTTTTTTTTCTGCCTGGAAGTGGAGCATGCTAACATCATGGGCTAACAGTGTCATGGTGCTAAAGGTTCAAAGAGGTTGGGTCTCATGATTTTTGAGCCTATATTTCTCATTCTATAGAAAAAAATTTATAGCCCTGACACTACCATTCATTAAGAAGAATCTCTTCCTAACTGATGGATTCTTTCAATGTTATTAAGGAAAAAACCTAACATTTAAGTGTTGGACAGCATTTTAAACAAACTTTTGGTTAGGGAAAGTGAAGCCAAGAGACATCATATGCGTGGATTGGGCCTGCAACAACCAAAATAAAGTTGCTTTACATAATAGAAAATAACATACCAGGAGTTTGAAAACAAGAATAGGATGTGTGGGAAGACAATGAATGAGAAAAAAGAGGAGACATGGACAGAGGCTGCCTGAGAGAAGGGTAGTGAAGTCATACATGGGGTAGCCTAGATTGGGAGGGTGAGGGCCATGTAAAAGAAAGTGCTGTAGAGAGAAATGGGGAGGAGCTTCTGAAATAGAGATGAGTTACACTGTTGCTTTTTTCTAGATTTTGAGTTCTGCTCTTTCAACAGTAAAATTACCTGTTCTCCTGAAGGTAACACAAGAGAAGGCAAATACCAGCCCCTGGCTGAGATATGCTAGAGGAGAACAGGTTTCAAGTTCCATGGGAGGTAAATAATTTTAAGAAAGTAATCCAGATTTCAGAAAAGTAGGGCATCACAATGGGAACCTCATGGGGACAATTAAATCCCTTAATAAGCAAAAATTGGGACTCCTCAATCCTTTAGATTCCTCTGTGTATGAAAAACAGCTTTGTTGAGATGTTAAAAGAAGTCATGACTCTAAAATGGTGGAGTATCTGAGAAGAAGCAGGTGGCTAATTCTTGGATTTTATTGGAAAAAGGAGTGTTTTTTTCTTAGAGTTTTCCTGGGTTGCACTAAATCTTAGTCATCTCTGATGCTCCCACTGAGGCAAGTGAGTACCATGGCAAAGCATTTGCTTATGAATTTCACAGAATGTTTTAATAGTTGTCCTACATTATTTTGTTTAACCTAAGGGGCCATGATTTGTAGAAAAACCAATCCATCATTGTTGCCATCAGAGACCTCTGACATTACAGAAAATCTGAGTAGTACCACTTTGGGTTATGTTCATTCATTTTTTGTTGGCCTTTGAAGTAGAAGGTCAACAGAACCAACAGTTTGCATTTAAAGGAAGAGTGTGACATTTATCTTATTCTACTTAGATGTATTTGAACTCTCTTTTTCCCCAGTGAGGAGCCCTCAACTGATTAATTAAGAGTCAGTTTAGGAGTATAACCACTACTAGTCTCATATCTAGTCTCCATTCTATTTTGCAGGATTTTTTGCATATGATTCATTTATTGAAACCACAGAATAATATGGTTCTTTTTTTATCTTTTCCAATTCCCTAATATTTGTCCTTGCATCAGACAGAGTCCTAAGAGATAAATGTGCTTTCAAGAATTTCAAGGATAGGCATCAGATACAGAAAACTAGGGTTTACAAATAAAGGGATAGAGCAGAATTCACAGACTGAGTGGAAATTACAGGGCTGCCATTGGATTTGTGATTTCAGATTCAAACCACCAAAGCTATGATAGAAAAGTGATGATAGTGCCACTGTGTGGCTTCCTTTCCTGCAGCCCCAGGCATTCCTATTCATCCCCTCAGTGGGCGAGTAGACTGTGACAGGTAGAGCTGGTCACTGCAGATGCACCTTCCTGAACTTTATTGCAGTACAGCACTGCCACAGAAAACCACCTCCACCCTCTGCTTTGGCTTTCTGTACTTTACGAAACCATTTTCACTGACAGAATCTAATGTATCTCCATATATGCAGCTATGTGTGACAAGTGCCAATGAGTAAGATCTAAAAACTCCTTTTAGAGTTTAAGAACTTTCATAGTCCATGATTTAGTGCAGAATCAGTCTGTTTTTGAACCAGTGAAAATGTACTGCTGTGAATTGCTCTTTCTGGGTTATTTACCTTAGTGCAGAATTAAGGCAGAAGATAGGGATCGCTTTTATCAGGTTCCTGTGAACCCTCAGTAGTCAACATTATTATTGTTTTATGCAGTCTTAGTTATTGCAAAGGTAAAATATCTGGTGGTCATTACCTTAACAAAACATTTAGATACAACCTCACAAACAGGTCACCTTGGCATCCTGTGTTTCCTGTTGGGGTGCTAGGAGAGGTGTGTTAAACCACTGCTGCTTGACTATGTGTGCTGGAGTCCAGCTGCGGCAGGGCTAGGGTTTCCCAAAGGTGGACAGGGAGTCGGTGAGTGAGAGACAGAAAACACTGCACACCAGTCTGTGAGTGAATCTGAATCCACCTTTATTTTTTAGAAGCTGGAATATATATTTGCCAACCCTGGCAGCAACCCCAAGCCCCAAGCAGGAAATGCCCCAGGCCCAGTGCCAGGCAGGGACAATCCCAAACAATGGGTTTTAATTGACCTCAACTCCAAGCAAGAAGCGCCCCAGGCTCAGGGCAATAGGTACCAATTAAAGTCTCAATCTTGTCATTTAGTCAGCCCGGGAAATGCAAGCTGATGCACCCGGACGCCCCCAGGAGGAAGAGATGTGTGAGATTATCATGCTGCTCCCTACATTGTTTCCCTTATCACTTATGGGAGTGGCAGTCCCTGTGAGGACAGCGCCTGTCTTAGGTCAAGGACTCTTCACATGAACCCAAACAGGCCTTACCCGTCATGGGCCTGCAGGACAGCAATTGGTCCTGTGCCTGTCTTAGGCGGCTGGTGGTGTAACATATGTGTCCTAGTTGCCCGTCTCTGGCTGCCTGTCCAGTGTCTCAGGGCAGTTGTCTCACAGGAATTTTGTAAATCCTCCTCCATGCGCTCTTTCACCCAAAGCTCCTGCATAAACTCTCTCACATTATTCACAGAAGGCAAAACCCCACAATCAGTCCTCACAAAGGGGTTATCTAGAGGGCCTCCAGCAACCCCCCTGGAGTCTCCACCCTCGACTCCATATTGAGCATTACATAGAAACATACACATGTGAACTACACAAATTACAATTATCAGTACAAAACAATCCAAGATCCTAGCACCCAATTCCCACATGCGGCGTCCTTTTCCTGGAGAAGTGATTGTCACAAGGCGTGGATGGACTAGGACGTGGCATGGACAGAAAAGGGTGCCACATATGTGTGCTAAAATCACCTTGCTAAGTGGCAAATATGATTTAGATCTATAATGGCTCCAAAGCCTCACATGTTTGGAAGGTGACTGGATTGGGGGCGGGGCTTGATAGCTGACTTTCCAATAGGACGTGGGCCTGGTTGGAGGGGGTCACTGGGGCCAGATGGAGAAGGGTATGCCTCACTGCCTGGCTCCACTCTCTCTCTGCTTCCTGACTCTCCATGTTGAGAGTAGATTTCCTCATCCAGATCATTCCACCAGGCCATTTCTAACTTGGAACACCTGATCAAGGACTTAACATGAATCAAAAGAAACCCTTTCTCCTTTACATTGTGGATATCAGATATTGTGTTCCAGTGATAAGAATGTGACTTAAGACAGTATCACATTAGTTCGGGGGTCAACTGTAGTTTGATAAATTCCATGTTAAATTCCTTCATTAAAAAGCTGAGAAATAACTTTCAAACGCTATCTGTTATACACAGCTGGTGTGTCAGCCAGACCGGACTACCTTCTGCCCTTTTTGCCCTGTGCCTTAATTTCCCTTTCCCTGCTGAGTTGCTTCCAGTCCCGCAGCTCCCATTTCCCTAGTGCCTCTGGTTAAAGTCCTGTTGAAAGCTGAGGGTGCTGTTTCCACTTTTCCCTTGTCCCTGGGACATTGTTTGGTCTTTTATCCTGTTCATGATCCTTTTGCCTTTCACACAGTCGTAAGCTCCTGAAAGAGATAAAGTGAGTTACTGTATCCCATTGCACATAGTGCCTTGTCAAAAGTGAATAATTAAGTGATGTTGGATTTCTTAATTCAAATTTATCATCAGTATCACTCACATTAATTAGTAAGTGTTTGTAAAAATTTTATTTTTACAGTGAATAACTGCTATATTATTCTCAGCAAGGGAGAACATACTTGGTAGACTCTTAAATTCAAAATTTTGATCTTTTATAAATGTAACTCTGGTTGCTTTCAAAATAATGCAAAAAAGTACTCATAGATAGCAACACTTAAGTAAATTGTTTATTAAAGATATAAAGTTGCTAAATTAAAAGTAGGGGTCTGGGGGATATAGCTCAGTGGTACAGCACCTTCCTGGCAAGCACAAGGTCCTGAGTTTGATTCCTGGTACCAAAACCAAAACCAAAACCAAAAGTGGATCTCACCAAGGAGATGTTACTCAGCCCTTAACTACAGCAAAGACAGTATCACTTAGACTTAATAACCATTTTAAAATAATTGATTAGTATATCAGGAAAATTCCATTAGAATAAAGTTGTTAATAAAATCATTTGGTTTTTCCCATCATTTGGTAAACTTTTGATCAATTTTTACAAAGTGCTGCTTCAAACACATTCCCAGGTGGTAGATTTACTTTAATGGCTTTCTGGATAGGTTGGGATCAGTGGATAGGCTGGCTGCATGTTGCTCTCTTCTCCAGCTAAAAGCCCTGGTGTGTTTTACAGCAGATAAATGTCTCCCAGTGGAAGAAACTAACTTTAATAAATGTCTAATGAAATTAGATATTATAGTTTCAGAAATTGCTTTATGAATTTTTGGTAATTCTTAATATTAACAGCACTCATTATATTTATAATATTATAGCTAGAAAAAAATTATACTTCAATTTTCTGCTCTATCTTGGAAACCTTTTGACTACTTCTGATAAAGCACTCTCAATTTTTTGTTTAAATTTGTATAATAATAAAGATCACTTATTTCCTATGGTGGCCTCTTTCTTTGAAAATTTTATGCACTTGATTACTTTTTCATTGGAAATAATGCTATATAAACTCTTATCTCTTTCCTCCAACTATTTGAGGGCAATGTTTTTGGCCTTTTCATCTCCAATTCTTAATAATCCTTTTAGCACTTTGTGACCCTCTGAGCTAAATATAATATTCCAGGTGTCATCTATTCAATATAAATATATGATCTTTTGGTATATGGTAGTTGGTCAATATCAGTTTTCAAGTATGAAGTAATGATGTCTATAGATGTAATCTTTTCTAACAGTGTGACACCTTATTGAATTTGAAGTGAACTAAATTTCATGGAGAAATTTCTACATTACTGGCTTCCATATTGTAGATCATTGGAACAAAAATTCAAGAATTAACCAAAATTTTCTATGCATTCTTATTTGAATTCTGACCATGTTACATACTTTCAAATTTTTCATCTGTAAATTTCACAATACATATTTTCTATTTACATGACTCTTGATAACATTCCTGAACATTAGACATGTACCTTAGAAATTATTTAAACTTCCTTGTGTGGCTTCTTCCCTTTGTAGCTTCTTTCCCTCCCTGTGGTGCTAAAATAAATTAGTATCATAACCACATTCATTGAGAGCTTTTTAGGTTCCAGACACAGACATGATGCTTTACAAAAGCAGTAACTAATTCAGTTTTTGCAATAAAGATATAAAAAAGCATTAAATGATTATTTTCCTCTCTTATGGCTGCACAGAGAAATTAAGTAAACACTAGGTTATTCAGCCCCTAAGTGGTTGAGTTGGCTCAGAATCCTGCCTCTAGCTCTCATCATATCATATTAACTTTCTTAGGATAACATATTGCTTAAAATCAGAACATGTTTAAATAAATACCTCTATTTTTTGTTTTCTTTATCCCTTGAATTATGAAAATGTTACCTGTGGTGATCACATTTTGTATTGAGAGATATTTCTATAAAGAAGATGTTTTTGAGTTTTTTTAAATTTTTAATTTTTTTTTATTTTTAAATTTTATTTAAAGAGAAAAAAAGCAAAAGAGAAAAAGGGGTAGAAACAATACAGAATCTCAGAAAAAAAGCAGTAAGAAATCACTAGTTGATAAATTACATACTGTCTTCTTAGACCTAGTTGTTAGTTACAAAATTAAAGCATACAAAGTGTACAATCAAACAGTGAGATTGCAAAGAAGTTCAATGATCCAGTAACAACTTAGCAACATGGTTTTCAATCCTACGCACTTAAACATATATGCAGCCGTATCCTCTAGAGCACTTTCTTTTCTTCTTTTTACATTTTAAGTCCATTATCTGCTTAGTTATATCCTGTTGCAGGTTGCTCAGTACCTTACTGACTTGTTTTGTTGTTGTTATATACTTTTAATCAACTTATATAATTCTGTTGCCTTGTTTCTCCTCATCCATGATCCATGGATCAGCTTTGGTGGAATTGGGAGATTTCTGGAGGTATTTTGTTCCTTTCTTATCTACTTTTTTTTTTGAAGGTAGTAAAATACAGCAGAACAAGACAGAACAAACCCATGTGACCACACTGCAGTAAAACTACCACAGAACCTCAAAGCAGGTCACCAGGACACAAGAAATGGGCTCAATAGTACAGCTCATTTTGTTCACATTAGCTGTTCTTTCAATCAAATAGAGGAAAATGGAAGGAAATATCAAACTTTTAAAAACAGAATATTGAATAAAGCAGTACCATTAATCAAAACTGAGCAAAACATTGATAAAAATATTTGCCTTCAAAGAGATGGTGGAAGGAAATCCCCCTTACTTGCCACATTATATACATTTATCCTCCAAAAAGATACTCAGACCGTTGGTGCCAACTTGCTAACAGGGGTGGGGGGGGTGTGGATGGATCAATGTCTGATTCTTAGCCTGCACACTGGCAGGGCCCTAGCTGCTTACAGGCCGGCCAGCTGGCCACCTTATCTCCCAGTGCCCAAAGTTCCAACATGATGCAGAGCTTAGGAGTCGCTGATAGTTCTTGCCCTGGTGTGCCAGTGGTTTCCAGGCCGCCAGCTGCTCACCAGGGCGGCGAGTAGGCTGCCTGTTCTCCAGCGCCCAAAGTTCCAACAAGATGCAGAGTTCAGATATGGCTGATATTTCCTGCCCCAGTGTGCTGGCGGCCTGCTAGGCCCCCAGCTGCTTACCAGGGTGGCCAGTAGGTTGCCTGTTCTCTAGCACCCAAAGTTCCAACCGTTTTTGAGTTTTGTCTGAGAAATAGGTCATAAGAAATGACTTGCAAAAAGTTTTTGGTATATATTGTATTTTGCTTCTCATAAGATCAGTGAATCTGTGTTAATCTACTACTGTAAAACCGTAGGGTAAATCCTAAATCTGAGCTCATCAGACTCTATCCTGCCTTGATTACAAGGTAATTTATTAAAATGTTCCACTTAGGTCCACCTTTCAGTGTCAAATACATGAGGATTGTGGTTTCTGTGATGACTGGAACCACACCTTGGCCATCTTGTACCATCTGCAAAGTCTTAATTTTCATCTAATGACAGTGTAGGACTGGCATGGTGTTGTGTTTTGAAACTCAGGACAATAAAAGCCAGTCTGCTCTCTAGAAGATGTAGAGAGCACCATGATTACCAGTGAGTCATACCAGATGGCTGGTGGGATTGGGCATGGATGAGAAATGCTTTGGAGCAGCAATGACCCTAAAGTCCAGTCTTATGGAATAAGTAGGCTCTGACATGTGGGCAAATTGGGAATTGCAGATATGTATCAGAAAAGTGAACAGAAGCAAAATCATACTAATGCAGAATTTAGGTATGTTACGGGAATGTAAGTGCTTAAAGGTAGGGATTTAGTAAAGATACAGCATTTTGAGATGGTAATGAAATTGGAATAACAGAGAGGCACATATCATGGTTAACTCCTGTATTTTTTGTTATGATTTAGTCTATCCTAACAATGTGAGAGATATGTATACAAATGACAAAAAAAGTCTTGCTCATGTTATAGAATTACTTTGACCATTAGGATTTTTTCTGAAATTTATGTTCCTGAGGAAGCATTGGCATATGTATATTTACTCATATTTCAGTCATAAACCAGAGATTTTATGCTACATTTATAAGATAAAGAAAATCTAATATGTTGGAAATCTATATTAATTTTTTGAAAGAAACATACATATCTCTGGTCTAAGGACACTTTATCAGTGCAAAAGTTTTTATTACAACTCTAAACAGACACAGTAATTAAATATTTTGCTCAGGTACCATTTGTTACTCTGTTTTTTCCTAGCCATTTTTGATATTGCCTTTTTGCTTATTAAAATTACTTGCATCTGTTATGATCTTGAGCCATGATTCTTTTAGTTGACATTTCAAACTTACTGTGATCTCATTTGCTGCTTTACTTGCATTTTGCTTTTCTTATTATTTAACTATTTCTTATTTTCAAATCTAGAACCTCTTCTTTGAGAGCTAATTCAAATTTTTATGTGCCTAACACAGAGGGACTACTAAAAATAAAAAGTATATAAAGGTGAGCTGAGCTCAGTTGCTCAGTGCTTTTGAGTTACTACCTTTTGAACTCCAGGAAGCTTCTGAGTTAAAAGGCAGCTTTGTAAACAAGTGAAGATGCTTTTGCTTATCTGTTATTCCCTTTTGTTTTCTTTTTCTTTTTTGGTACCAGGGATCAACCTCACAACCTTGCACTTGGCAAGCAGGCACCTGTGGAGCTAAACTGTATCCCCACTACTTATCTGTTATTCTCAGGAGAAACTTCTTAGTACTGCCCCTTAGAAGAAGGTTTTAAACTGCGCAGAGGATGAAGCATTTATCTTTTTTAAAACTTCTCTTTGATTTAAAATATTTGAGGGTGTCAATAGGCATTTAATATGTCCTGTGTGATCAAATAACTAACATATGCACTTTTTTTGGTACTGGAGTTCAAACTCATGACTATAGGCTAGAAGGGATGTAGGGAGGAACCCATGAGTTCTGAATCAGAATAATAAATAAGTATTCTAGAGACAGTGCTAGTGAGGTTATCTATAGGACTGACTGTGTCTGGACATGGTGCTGTGTGAAGAGGAGGAATCCAAGAATAAACTTCAGATTTCCTTTGTGATCAGGAGAATACTGAGGCTGTTAAATCTGGTTTCATAGGGAAGACTAGGTTTTGAAAGGCATATTGATAATATTAGTTTAGTGTGTATCAAAGTGGAGAATTCCATTGGTTTTAGGTATAGACTTAGAAGTCATATGCATGAAAGAGTTGTTTGAAAGCATAGAAAATGATAAGATCACCAGAGGCAGAAAACAAACAATAGTATGGTAAAGAAGAATTTTGTGAAGAAAATTTAGAGAAATGCAATATGAAAAGAAAATTGGCACAGTCTTGAAACTGAAATGCATTGAGATGAGAAAAAACTTAAAGGTAAAAAGAGGATACTTAGAAATCTATCTGGGTCTTTTAGGGTCAGGGAAAATCTTCTCAAAGGAAGAAAAGGCTATTTTTATATCTGAAGCATAATTATGGGTTGCCAGGAAGCTCAGAGTGAGTCAGGCTGCACTGTGGATGCTGGGAAACAGCTCGTCAGTGAGCCTTTGGAAGGTGTTGCTTTCCTAGGAAATATGCACCCCCCTGAAGTGGTTGCAGAGACTGCCTTCTAAAACTTTGCCCTAGTGAATGGTTCACCATTAGTCTCTAACACCTGTATGTAGGCAGGAGAATTGTAATACTCCTGTGATCCATTGGAATAAAATTTTGATACCTATTATATTCCTAGCCTCTTCCAGTTTCCATCCTGAGCTTGTCATTCTCATTGCTCAGTGCAGCCACAGGTGACACTTCTTTGCTAGTGGACTGGAGGAAGTTCCTTTGGGTCAAACTTTGAGGGAGGGTTTGCCTTTGCATGAAGATGGGTCTCAGAGAAGTCTTGCTTTGTTTTTCTTAGTGAGTCACTTTAGTTTCTTCTTCATTAAAAGTTGCCGCTCCTATAGCCATCCCTAGAATGGAAGAATCAAAGAATACTCAAAGCACTCTTTATTTCTTTCTGCTTTTGACATATTGTTTTCATCTTCAGGATCATGGATGGCCACCATTATATGGGAGTATGGAAGACAATGTCTTTTTTTTTTCTTCTTCTTCAAGTTTTAAGAGTAATAATACTTGGTAAATTCATGAATCTACTCATGTATTATTAATGCCAAAATGTGTGTAGTTGAATGTTATGTGGCTTATACTGTATCACTTGTGGTCAGAATGACCAGTGTTTGATATTTCAGATTCAGCAGGAGACGTTTTGTAACTTCTCCTGGGGAGTGTGGTTTTACAGATGTCAGCTCTACCTTAAGGCACATTAAAAATGTTAATATTATGACTCATAAGAAATAATGAGGGGGCCTGAATTCAGCTGCGGACCCTAAACACTTGTGGGTTGAATCCCAGCACACAGTGAAGCCTTGGAACATCGCTCCCAGGTGGTAAGACCATGCCCTGCATCTGAAATCACCAGAGGGTGCATGGGAGGTCCCTGTGGGCCTAATGGCCCATGCTCAGTGAACTCCAAGCAGCTGGCAGGGGCTGGAATTCAGTCCTGGGTCCTGAACATGCACGAGTTGAATCCCAGCACACAAGGAAGCCTTGGAATGTTGCTCTCAGGTGGTAAGACCATGCCCCACATCTGAATTCACTGGAGGATGCACAGGAGGTCCCTGTTGGCCTAACTGGGCCATGCCTGGGAACACCAACCAGCTAGCAGGAGCCTGAATTCAGTCCAGGGTCAGGAACCTGTGTGGGTTGAATCCCAGAATACAGGGAAGCCTTAGAACATCTCTCCCAGGTGGCAAGATCATGCCCTATGTCTCAAATAACATGAGGACACACTGGAGTACCCGCAGGCCAAACTGGCCTGTTACCAGTGAACTCCAAGTGGTTAGCAGTTGCTTGCAGTCTGCCTTGGGAGCCAAAAGTGGGCCAGGTGATTCCCAGCACATGGGGGAAGCTTTGAAACATCACTTGAAACCCGGAAATATAGGAAAATGACAAAATGAAAGAGCAAAATACAATCTCAAAACTTCCAGCCCAATCCAAGCAAGCCAAGGAGACATGGACACAGCAGAAAATATAAGCCATACACCTGAAATGACTGAAATGGTAACAGCTGAAGTAAAGAAAAAACTCCAGAAAGCTATAAAAGAACTCAGATCAGAAATAGTCTCTCAGGTAAAAGAAGAAATGATGAAAGTAATGAAAGAAATGCTGAACACCTCTAAAGAAGACATGGTTAAAAAATTAGAGGAACAATGCAAAAAGCTGGAATCCTTGAATGAACAATATAAGAAACAAACAGAATGCATGAAGCAGATTCAAAGAGATATACAGGAAATCAAAAATTCCATTGAAAGTTGGCAAAACCACCTCAACGAAAGTGAAGATAGAATTTTAGATCTTGAAGACAAGATTTCAGCTAGTTAACAGGAAAGATCTTTTAAAAATAACAAGGAATCAGGAAATAACAATTCAACAGCTGCAAGATGATTCAAACAAAAACAACATAAGATTGATAGGTATAAATCAAAAAGAAGATGACAACACAAATGATATCAAGAGGCTATTTTTAGAAGTAATACCTGAAAATTTCCCCAACATGAGAATGGAAACTGACATACAGATCAGTAGCACATATAGAACTCTAAATAGCCATAACTAAAATAAAACTATACCCAGACATATAATAATCAACATCCCAGAAAGCTAACATAAGAACAGAATATTAAAAGCTTCTAGAGAGGAGTCAGATCACCTATATAGGAAAGCCTATCACAATAACAGCAGAATTCTCAACACAAACAATGAAGTCAAGAAGAGCATAAAATGAAGTATTTCAGATCCTAAAGGAAAATGACTTCTAACCCAGACTGATGTAAACTGCAAAACTATCCTTCAAAATGGATGGAGAAATAAGATACTTCCATGACAAAGAACAGCTGAAGAACTTCATGACCACCAAACCAACCCTGCAAAGACTACTAGAAGATATGCTAGACAGACTTAGGAAAAAACCACTAAGCAAGGCAAACAATTAAGCAGAGTGGAAAGGTAAAGAGTCAACATCAGAAAGATAGCATGTCAAAAGTAAATAAATATATATGAGTTATAAACATTAATGTAAATGGCCTCAACTCACCAAATAAACAAACTGACAGAATGGATCAAGAAACAACATCCAACCATATGCTATATACAAGAAACCCATCTAACCCAAAAGGAAACTCATAGACTGGAAGTTAAAGGATGGAAAATAGTACTCTAATAGGATCCCCCCAAAAAAGCAGGGGTAACTATTTGTTTGCAGACAATGTGAACTACAAACCAAGAATGATCCAAAGAGATAAATAAGGCCACTACATATCAGTTAGGGGAAAACTTCAAGAGGAAGAGATAACAATCTTAAATATCTATGCACCAAATTTGGGAGCACCTAACTATACAGTAATGTAGCAGGATACAAAGTCAACACTCAAAAATCAATAGAATTTTTATACACTAACAACAAAAGCATTGAGAGAGAAATAAGAGAAGTCACACCCTTTACAATAGCATCCAACAAAATGAAATACTTAGGAGCTAATCTAAAAAAAGAAGCAAAAGATCTATTCAGGGAAAATTATAACACCATGAAAAAGAAATTGAAGAGGACCTCAGAAAATGGAAAAATGTCCCTTGTTCATGGATAGAAAGAAGAAACATTGTGAAAATGGCCATTCTCCAAAAATTGTTATGCAGATTTAATGCAATCCCAATTAAAATTCCACTAGCATACCTCACAGATCTAGAGAAATCACTCCTAAAGTTCATCTGGATCCAGAAGAGACCTAGAATAGCAAAGGCAATTCTAAGTAGCAAAGGCAAGGCAGGATGCAACACAATCTCTGTCTTGAAGTTATAATACAAAACTACTGTAATAAAATCAGCATGGTACTGGAATAAAAACAGACCTGAAGGTCAATGGAATGTATTAGAAGATACGAATACAACTACAAACAGACTCAGCCACCTTATCTTTGATAAAGGAGCCAAACATGTCCACTGGAAGAAAGATAATCTCTTCAATAAATGGTGCTGGAAAAATTGGCTATCCATAAGCTGAAAACTAAAACTAGTCCCATGACTATCACCATGTACTAAACTAAAATCTAAATGGATCAAACATCTAAATATTAAAGCAGAAACTAAATCTGTTGGAAGACAAAAGTATGTAGAAGTCTTGAAGACATAGGGGTAGCTAGAGAATTCATGAACAAGAATCAAACCACATGCGAAATACTTCACAGAATTAATAAATGGGATCACATCTTATTAAAGAGTTTCTGCATTTTGAAAGAAATCTCCAGCATAGTGGAAAGAAAACCCATAAATTGAGAAAAAAATCTTAGTGAACAGTTCCTCAGACAAACCACTTCTGTCCAGAACATATAAAGAATTAAATAAAGCAGATCCCCAAAATTCAAAGACCCAGTCCAAAAATGGGCATCTGTGATGAATACACAGTTCTCAAATGAAGAAATACAAATGGTAAAAAATACATGAAAAATGTGCAGTATCATTTGTCCTTAGAGAAATGCAAATTAAAACAACATGGAGGTTCCATCTTACTCCAGAAAGAATGGCCAGGATAAAGAAAACTACCAACAATAAATGCTGGAGAGGCTACTGGGGAAAGGGAACTCTTCTGTACTATTGGTGGGAGTGCAGACTAATGCAATCACTATGGAGGTCAGTGTGGAGATTCCTCAAAAAGCTAGGATTGGAGGTCCCATTTGACCCAGCTATTCCACTTCTGGGCATATTCCCAGAAGAACTGAAATCATACCATAGTCATATATGTCTACCCATGTTTATAGCAGCACAATTTGTAAGAGCTAGATCTTGGAAACAACCTAAATGTCCATCAACTGAAGAATGGATAAAAATGATGTGGTACTTTTATACAATGGAATACTACTCTGCTATAAAGAATGATCACATTGAGATATTTATAAGTAAAGTGATGCAACTTGAGGCCATACTCAGAAATAAATCAAACTCACATGTGTAAATACCGTATAATCTCCCTAGTGTAAGAAATAGTAAGAGTACATAAGATACAATAAACTCAATAATTACAGTGAAAGGATAAGAATCTGCTTAGAGGGGAAAAATAATATCTCAGGTAAAATAAGGAAAAAGAAAGAGGAAGGGAAAAGAAAAAATATCTAAAATTATATAAACACACTTAGGATAGCTAAGATGATTGTGCTACAAACTGTATAAGTTCTTGGGACAAAATAATTACCATTCATAGGATTGGAACCATTGTGCATATTATTGTACGGTGAGCTGAGGAACTCTTGAAGGTTATTATGTAAAATAACAACCCTAATTATGCTTCTATCACCTTGTTTTGAAGGCCTATATTGTCCTTGTTCTGGGCTCTTTGCTATTGTTGTTTATGTGTCTTTTTCTTTTCATGTTTTTCTAGGAATTTGTTTTATCTTGTTTTGTTTTGTTTTTACCTCTAATACAGAAAGAATAGATATACATATAGAGACTCATGCATGTGTAGAGCTTCTAAAAAGTTTATGAGAACGATTATATAATGCACAATCAAATGAACAGCTTCTTTGAAGAAAAAGACACTAAGTTACCCAGTCCTGATTCTGTAGCATCATGATGTGAAATCCAGCAATACTATTATTCTTTGTTCAGAGTGATTTTAGCCTGTTTTGTTTTGTTTAATTTCAACATTCATGAAGGTATGGACCGCTATTTTGGAGAGAATGAGAGACACTATGGCAGCTATTTTTAACTTCCCTATTGTCTGGTCTTGAAGACCTAAAATCAGATCAGTTGTATACTATGTTATTTCATGTGAATTCTCTGTATTTGAAGATATGGACAACTAGTTGGGAGAAAACAAGAGGCAATATGCTAGATAGTGAAGAGCTCTGGTTGTCTGGCTTTGAAATCTGTGTCTCTTACATTGTTTTCTTATGAACTGTTTTGTTCTGTTTTATTTTTACCCTCTTTAAAAATAAAATTAAAAAAAGAAATAATGAGTCTTCGTTAAAATTTTGTTTGAATGATCTTAGGAAATATTTTAAATACCATTTTGGGGAGGTTATATTTCAATTCCCTCAATCCACCATGCATCATTGTAAGTAATTGGATAATTCTCTTATTTTTAGCAACCATTAGTAATATTTTGTTGAACAATTTGAGTAACAAACATATGTATAGTGATTTCTCTATGCTATAGTGTTCTAAAATCATTAAAATATTCACTGATTAGTGCTGTGATTAATATATATGAATATGTATTAATGATGACTTGAATCGTTAAAAATTAGCATGTTTCTGGGCATTGATATGGTTTAAATCTAAAGTATCTGGATCATGTGATTGTGATTGGATTATGGTGGTTCTCTGTTCATTAGCAGAATAATCCATTGATGAGGCTCTAGCTGAATGTGCTCATCAGAAGTGCATCACTGGGGTCAAGACCTGTAAGGGTTTTTTGATTGGTGTATGTTTTCAATGTATAAGAAGTACTGCTAAGGTGTGTTTTTGTCCCTGGATCTTCCTTTTTCCTTGCTCTCTGCTTCCTATTGCCATGAGTGATTAGTTGTCCTTTGCCATGTCCTTCTTTTCCACTAACCATGAACTAAACACACTGAAACTGTGAGCTGATTAAACCTCTACTTTTTAAAATTATGGGTGTTGGAAATTTTGTCCTAGTGACTAGAAAGTATCTAATGCCATCTTAGAATATATCTTACTGATTGTTAATAACTAATATTTCTGTCAATATAAAAGCATGTAGAAAAGCATAATGCAGTACTATTTGAGGGTATAAAATTTTATAGAGAATGAAAGTTGTTGACTTATCAGTCTACTTATCTATTTGTTTATCTTTCTGTCCATTTATTCATTGAGGTTTTAATAGTTTTTCGTGTTTGAATACATAAGAGAATACAAATGACTTAAACAGAATGACAACCATGATAAGAAATGACTAAGAAAAGAAAGCCATTTATACTGGGATCCATAGGGAAACAGTTACAACAACAGAATGTACATTTTTTAGTTCTTCCCTCCAGGAACAATATATGTTGAATCATAATTTTTGTATGTTCAAACCACAAATATGAATTTGAAAAAAAATTTTAATACTAAATTCTGGGAGAAAAACTGGTGGCTTCTTACATGAGGATGTCGTCATAAATTTTCCACTGTTAGAAGTTTTAAGTGCTATCATCGTGATAATTCTAGATATCATTTTACTCATAACCATGGTGGTCCAGCATATGCAGCTTAATAAACAGAAAGCAC
This sequence comes from Hydrochoerus hydrochaeris, assembly GCA_004027455.1. Taxonomy (NCBI): domain Eukaryota; kingdom Metazoa; phylum Chordata; class Mammalia; order Rodentia; family Hydrochaeridae; genus Hydrochoerus; species Hydrochoerus hydrochaeris. The sequence goes on from PVLA01002998.1 coordinate 217,856, forward strand.
ACATAACACCTTGACCACAGGCAGAGCACAAATGTCATAGGAATTCAGGCTCTCAAACTTCAACGCTTTGAAAACACTTAAAGTTTTGCTTTCTGGCTGTTGACTGTACTTTGTTGCATTTCTTGGAAGGCATTCAGTATTGGGTAGATAGCTAATATGCCTTCTGCAACACTAAATGATGCTATGATAGATATCTGTACAAGACTTAGTACTTCCAAAGGCCCTGTTCCTCCTGATTTAGACAGATGCTTCTTCAAGCATTTCATAGTATCATAAGCCATATTATTATGACACTTTGTAATGAAAGACATTTTACTTTAATTTCAGGTTTGGTTGATCTTTCTAGCCTCTGAGCTATTTGAAGCAGCTACATTCTTGTTCTTTTCTTTTTCTTTTTTTTTTGGTACCAGGGGTTGAACTCACAACCTCAAGCTTGCCAGGCAGGTGCCTATGCTGCTGAGCTAAATCCCTGGCTCAGCAGCTACTTTCTTTAAAAATTTTAAAAAAATTTATCAGCACATGTTTACAGTATATAATATTTACATTTTTCTTAGGAACATATACATTACACTTCTTAATTCTTTTCATTTTCCCTTTCTCTCTTATTCTGTCTCTTGGTCCATTTCCTATTTGTAATATCTCTCTCTCTGTCTCTCTTTCTCTTTCTCTCTCTCTCCCCCTTATTTCACTTTTATTTTGCTCTATAAGTTATTTATACTATATGTGTCTAATATAAGAGAAATCACAGAATATGTAAACTTGTGTGCCACTTAACATTATTGTCTCAAGGTACATCCATTTGTCTACAAATGACTCAAATGTACCCTTCTTTATGGCACGGTAGTACTTCTTGTGTATAAATACCACATTTTCTTTATCCATTCATCTATCAATGGACATATTAGCATGTGAAACAGCTGCTTACTTATCACTGTGTTTCCATCATGTGAGCAAATGTGACACACAGAAATCTTTCCATCTATACTTAGCAAATAAATGAAAGAGTGAATAAATTAGCTTACCACTGATGGATATTTTCATTCAGGCAAAAAACTGTGCTCAACAGAGACCAGTAGGGACTTAAATAATATTTTACAACATATTTTTGAACTGTAGGATGACTTTAGGTACCTTATTTTCTAATTTCCTGTAACTGTGGGTAAAATTAGAGTCAGACAGTTAGTTCAATGGTGCTGTTTTGACTGAGGTTGTCTTCCTCAACTTTCCAGAATCAGAGAACTAATTTGCCACGGTTTTATCTGTGTAAAGTTCACTTTCTTATCTTTTAAATTTATAGGAGATGAATTTGTAACATAAGTGCCAGTGAACTGATTTGTAAAACAGACATCTTTGAGAAATCAGAATTATTGGTGGTATTGGCCATTCCATTTTGGTAGGGAGTTTCACATTATAAGACAGAAAATTACATGGGGAACAAAAGCAAATAATGACCCTGTATGCTTATGACAGTATGTCTGTCTGGGTTGGGACAGCCAAGAAGATCGCTATGTTTTTCAACTTTAAAGCCTTTACAGTGTGCAACTGTGGTGGCCTAGGGAGAATGAAAGATATTCAGAGTCAAGACTTAGTTCAGTCACTGAGAGGACCCAGAGAAGCTGATTCCACAGTCTCAGGAAAATAGCAGTGAGCAGAGATTTTTACAGTTACTTATTTGTAACTTAAGGACATGGAAACAAAGACATAGAAGAAAAGAATTTTCAATACTTGTACATAAATTTTGATCATGGACAGGGACAGAAAGGAATGGCCTGCAATGTAAGGTACATCAACCTAATTTGGATGAACTTGTCTGCAGGAAGCTCTCTGGAGGGCAAGGGGAACATGTTGGCCAAAGAGAACATCTCTGAGAGTAGCGTCCTACTTGCTGGCAATCCTGTGGGGAAAGCATTATATTTCAGCTTGAGAGCGGCAAAAATATTCAGCTGCCTCCCTATGCCAACATTTTAAAATGTCATTCTTAGAGGAAAATGGGATTTCTTGGTTAGCTCTTGGTTAGTCATTCATAGAGGAAAATGGGATTTCTTGGTTAGATTCCTTTTCAAATGCCCCTTCAAAAGTTTTATCTCAACTTTCTGATCTAGTTTTGCTTAGGCTTCTGCCTGTATGGTTGCTGGGTAAATATATTCTAGTTTGGTGTTTGTTTCCCCATCCTTCTAACCTTTCTGCTCAATTGTGATTTCTCCCTTCTTGCAAGTTAATTTTCTTTCATTTCTCCATATGTTAACAAAGCGTTCTTCTCAAATAAGTGTAAGTAATGTGATGCAGTGAGGTAATAGTCAAGTGACATTTCCAAGGTGGTGAGTTAGATTCCTTATTTATAAGCTCTCATTTCCCTTTCATTTTGGAATGCAGCCCAAATCATCTCCACCTAGATACTTACATGGAAGATGGCCCTGTTCTCCCAAAACGACTTAAAAAACTTGAGTGTTCCATTATGGCAGTTCATTTAAAACAAATTGAAACTGCAAGTGAAATAACTTCTTTTTTGTCAGATCTTTCAATGTTTTTCTTCAGTTATTGGCATGAGGATAGTGGGCAATATTGAACCTGTTATTCAAAGTTTGGCTACATCAAAAATTAGAAAAGCTATGGTTGGATATGGCATCAATTTGGATAATTCATTACAGAGGTATTTCACTTCATGGGCTAAATTAATTCCTGTGCATTTTTTGAAGTCATAATGAATGGGATTCTTTTCCTAATTTTTCTCTCACTGGGTTCATTGTTGGTTTATAGGGAAACTATTGATTTTTATGTGTCAATTTTGTATCCTACTACCTTGCTGAATTTATTCATTAGTTCTAGAAGTGTTTTGGTAGAATTTTTTGAGCTTTATATGTAACAGAGCATGTCATTTACAAACAAGGAGAGTTTGCTTTCTTCTTTCCTTTAAATATTTCTTTTGTTTTCCTCTACAATCTCAGAGGAATAGCGTTCATGTTTTCCTCATTTTTGTGATATTGGTCATGATTTTTAAGTAAATAGCTTTTGTCACTTGAGATAATAACTTTCTGTACCTATTTTCATCAGATATTTTTAAAATGATGAATTGATGCTGGACTTTGTCAAAGTCTTTTTTTATACATTTACTGAGATGATCAAGTGGTTTTGCCTTTGTTTCTGCTAATGTGATATATTTCACTTATTGATTTGCATACATTGTACCATTCTTATCTCTCTTGAATGAAGCCAACTTAGTCATGATGTGTAATCTTTGTAATGACTTGTTGTACTCTTTTGCTAGTATTTTGTTGAGGAATTTTACATCTGTATTTTTAAAGAGATTAGCCTGTAGTTTTCTTTTTTTGTTAAGTTCTTGTCTGGTTTTGGTATCAGGATAATGCCAGATTCCAAGAGTGAGCTGCCAGTACTCCTTCCCTTTCTATTTCATTCATGAGTTTGAGGAGCATCAGCATTAAATCTTTCTTGATACTCTGACAGGATTCAGGGATGAATCCATCAGATTCTGGCTTTATTGTTGTTAGAGTTTTTATTATTGCCTCAATTAGGTTTTCTGTTACTGCTTTATTTAGAGTCTTTAGCTCTTTTTAGTTCAATTTTTAAAAGTCATATTATGCCTAGGAATTTCTCCATTTCATCTAGGCTCTCTTCTTTATTGAAATGCATTTTTGAGGCAATTTCTTATAGACCTCTAGATTTCAGCAGTTTAGATTGTAATTTTGCCTTTTTCATTTCTAATTGCTTTGGTATTATTTTTCTCTTTATTTTTTTGTAAATTAGTCTAAGGTTTTATTCAGTTTATCTTTCCAAAGAACAAACTCTTTGGCTTATTGATTATTTGTTTTTTTTTGTTTCAATTTCATTAATATCTGTTCTGATCTTTGTAATACCTTTCTTCTATTAATTTGATATTTGGATTACTCTTATTTTTCTAGGACCTTGGGATATTCCATTAAATTATTTATTTGGGATTGCTCCATTCTTTTAATGTGTACAATCACAGCTACAAATCTACCTCTTTGAACTGTTTTTATTGTGTCCCATTTACATTGTCATTTGACTCTTGGAACTTTAAAAATTTATTTCCTGATTTCTTCTCTGATCCATTTATTATTCAGTAATATATTGTTTGATATCCATGTGTTTATGTAATTCCTGTGGTTTCTTTTGCTATTGATTTTTACTCTCATTTCACAATGATCTGATAGTGTAGAGGGAATAATTTCTATCAAGATATGTCCATTTTGGTTAAAGTTCTGTATATTGCTAAGAAAAATGTGTATTCTGTTTTCGTCAGATGAAGCACTTTGTAGAAATCTATTAGGTCCATTTGTTCATTGCTGTGGTTAACTTATATTGCTTTGTTACATTTTTTGTCTGGTTGGCTGTCTAATTGTGAGAGTGGGAGGTTGAAGTCCTCCTTTATAATTATATGAACATCTATCTCTGCTTTTGTGTCAAGTAGTTTTTGTTTTATGATGTTGGGTGCACCAACATTCAGTGCATAGATATTTATACTTTTTATCTCTACCTGTTTAATTGTTTCCTTTACCATTATGTAGTAACCTTTTTTGTCCCTTCTGACCAGTTTTGGCTTGAAGTCTATTGTGTCTGAAAATAAGACAGCTAATTCTGCTTGTTTTTGTGTTCCAGCTGTATGTTATATAATTTTCCATCCTGCCAGTGTTAGTTTATGAACTTCCTGTTTACTAAGTTGTTTTACAGGTGTTTGGATTCTGGGTCCTGGAGAGGCTGAGATAGGCTGCTAGTCTTCACTCTGCCATTTTCCTCATATTCATAGTAGATCCTTAAGTACTAGCAAGTTACTCATTTTTCATTAGTTTTCAACAAGGAGGTGAAACAAAACAAAACAACAAAACAAAACGAAGCAAAAAATATAACCTAAACTTTGGGTCTTAATTCATAGTCTCTGGGCTAAAGAATCGGTTGTTGACCTTGTCCTTAGGTCTAGTAATTGTTTTGCTTCATTTTAGGTCATATCCACTACCCTGAGATCTTCAGTGATAAAGATATTACTGAATTTTTCTTTAAAAAGACCAGAAGCTATAATCAAGAAATGCAGGAAAGCTTAAGATTAGAAAAAGATGACAACTGAACAGATGAACATTTGTGAAAGGAGAAAATTTTTCTATGAAACGTGTTCAAATTTGCATTTTTCATTGGTTCATTTATTGAGAACTTAGTATTTAGGTGTAGGTTGCTGTGATGAGAGACTTGTAGTGGAAATCAAACAGGAATAAATTTCTATCATCTGCAAATCACACAAACAGTATCTTATTCAAATCATGCACATTAATTTTAAAATGGAAATCTCTGTGCATAGTTTAATAAAACATGAAATGGCCTGAATTATGTAAGGATAAATATGATAAGTTAAAGAATTTTAATTGAAAAGTAAATATTATCAAATATGCATCAAGGAAAACATTGTTATTAGACTTTATTTTACCCTTTATTCTATATAAGGATTTTTCTGAGGTAATTGATCTCCAATCAGGAATCCAGAGTCTTTATGTTCTTAAGGACATAAGTGAGGATTTATTTCTTGCCTTTTGTTGTGTATGATACACCATTCCTAAGATATTGATAAGTTATTAACTCTTTTTTTAGTGTGGCTGAACTGAAATTGAGACTACTTAGATTATTAACATTTGGCTATTTGCAATTAAGAAATTATTACCCCCACCATTAATATTTTCCAGTAAAATATTGTCATGGAAATGTCCACGGTATTTAAGAATTTTCTTCTAGTAGAAAAAAAAATTAAAAAGTTGGTATTTAAAAAGTGCTGAATGTTACCTAGCTTAAATAGGTTCTGACAATCATTTGAATACTGATAAGAATGTCCCTAGCCTCCTCCAATACACTGTGCATTGAAGTCATAAGAAGTAGGTATTATGTGAGAGAGCCTTGCAATCTGTAGTTTCATCCAAGCGATGGACTCTATTAATGGCCTTATTTTCCTCTTGCAGTCTTTCAGCAGAAAGACACTAAATGACCTTGTATGTACTCAGTAATAATGAGTTTCATTTACCACATTTTTCCTTGAGAAGATGAAATGATTAAATTTGGAAGTATTTAAATTCAATCCAAATCACCTGAATTGCAAATTCTTAGTCAATTATGATAGAGTAGATGACAATCTGCCGAGTGCCATATAGTTGTGTTTATAGTTCATCTAAAATAATGATTAACTTCTATAATTCAAGGTAATTTTAATGAGAAGATTAAAAGTTATCAATGGCACAGTGTCTTTAATTTTCTAGCACAGGCATTAATGATAATTTTTGTCACTTTAATTTCATGTTCTATACCAAATAAATTGAACCTAAATATAAAAGAAATAAAAAGAAGTGGTGGAAACTTGAAGTAGCTCATGGATATGTGGGCTGTTGAAAACTAATACTAAATTTAAAAAGGTGAATGAGAGAGAAAGATGAAAAATTCTATATAACAGAAATCTATATCAGCTTCTATACAGCATTAAAATTTTATTTTATTAGAGCTGGCATTTGAGAGGTAGCGAATGGGTTATTTTTGGGGTGGGGGTTGCCATGTATCACTAAAAGGGATTCTGCTTCACTTGTATTTCTGTAGTATTTTACAAGCATAAAATTCTTTTTATTTTTAACGTTTGTTTTCACATCAATGATTTTAACCATCTAGGGCACGTATTTGTGCCCTTACAAATGAGGAGCTTTATTTGAACAAGCACATTCAGTTTGTAAGTGAATAGTGGTGTTGCTTCTCAAAGCTATGCCTTTGATTCCAAGTTTAATTCTCTTTCAAAGGATTTAGAGTATTCGCGCAATAGTAGTTGAAAGCAATTTAAATGTCTTGCAATTTAAACTTAGATAAATAAATCAAACTTCCATAGGTTATTAATACTTGGATTTTTAAAATAAGGTATATGTGAGCTATCATGAAAAAGTCTAAAATATATTAAATGAATAGAGAGAAAATGAAAAGTCTGACTATATTTATATAATTCCATCTCTCAAATCCTGTTATTTATTTTATAGCCATATGAAAATCCCAAAAAGAGGTATGACAATGATCAAATAATTAAAAATTACTTCCTTAGAATGAAATAAATTTGGAGATTGGACTGATAATATGAGTGGAAATCCACTTCTGCTGCATATGCTTCTGCATTAAAAGATGATACTATAACCAGGGATGATTTATATTCTATATTTGATGGATCAAGACTTCCAAGTTTAAATTTATTGTTCTGTTTTCATTATATGTGGCAGAACATGTGATATTAATTTGTCCCATTAGTGAAGCCAGGGCCTCATGCATGTTAGCAAGTGTTCTGTTACTGAGCCAACTCCAGTTCACTAGTGATTTTAATCTGGTCACTTATTGAAGATCACTGTGGTATTCCTATCAAAAGTATACAACCTAAGCCCAAATATGAATAAATATCAAAGTTAAGTTTCAGAGCTTCTCATAAATGTCAGTGTAAATAAATGCAAAAAGAGATGGTGGAACTGTACAGATTAAGAAAGACTAGAGGGACTTGGCAATGAAAAGCAATGCATGATCTGATTTTCTTTTGTAACAATAATATTAGCACAATTGACAATGACTGTAGAATACAACATGACAATCCCTGGATTTTCATAAAATTCTAGTGATATTTTTTCTTCTATAACTCAACTGTGTTGACATGCTACCTTGGCACACTATATGTTTCTGTATTGTGGGAGGCCAACTGAGCTCGAAAATTTTGCTTCCTTACCTAGATGCCTGAAAGATTTCTTCCTTGCCCTTGCAGTTCAGTAATTTCCTGAGAGCTTGTCTCAGCACTAATTGCATTGCATTGATTTTTTTATGGAACATGATCTGCTTTGATAAGCAGATTAAAGTCATTGTTTCAGGACTGTTTTCTTACATTTTAGATGTGAATGTTTTTCTGTTCCATTTTACTTCTTTTCTTTAGAAGAATATAGCAATGATGCATTTGTTAGACCTCATTGCCTGTGTTTCTGTGTCTGTTGTCATGTCTACCTTCAATTTAATGTTATTATTTTTCTCATTTTGCTTTCTGAGAAATACAGTATTTTATTCACTGTGTTCTTGACTGTATTTTTCATTTCTCTGTGAGTATGTGTGTGTGTGTGTGTGTGTGTTTAGCTACTACCCCAGTTTTTATCCCTCTTTTTTTATTTTTCTTTTCCTTAACTCTTCTGAGCTCCAGAACTTTCTTTTTACTTCTTTCTGTATTCCCTTAGAAGGTTTAAGCCTACTTATCAACCTTTTGGTTTAAAAGAAAGAGTTCAGAGTGCTAGTTTTTTTTAAAGAATTGAAACCCTTTTGTTTGTCTGACTTTTCATGTTTCAGTGAATAAATTTCCCTTTGTTTTGTGCTACTCATCTGTCTCTTTTTGTTTCATAAATCCATAGAGCTTTGATGCATACTCTGTATTGGTTTATTTCTAATTCTGACTTATCCTTAAAAAGAATTTTCTGATTCATAGAAGAATAGCATGAAAGCAGGACTAGAAACACATGGGTGGGAGGAGACCATGGCTGTGGTCAGCTGTGATGTTTTGTTTTTGAAAAAGCTTCCATAAAATCTGCCGTCTTATGACTGTTTAAAATCTGGGACACCCCAGTTTTCTGAAAGGATGGCATGACAAAGAGCAAAGGCCTTCAGGGCATAGGCATGCTGATTTTCATTCCTTTTAATCATTCATTCACCTCTGGCCATGTTTGCTCTGCTAGAAATCTGGGGAGTAAATCATAGAAATAATGTGTCAGGATGATTTGAAATCTGCCATTCTGTAGTGATGTATGAATATCAATAGGGATCAAATCACCTCTTCTTCCTGCCCATTGATATTCTATACTGTCACACTTTAATTAGAGTTCAAGCTAGGCCTTTCTAGATGGCAGTTCTTACTGGGGGGAGTTCTGCATCTTACGGCAAGAGCCCTAGGGAGTATGAGTTTATTCTTACCATTTTGCTTCCTGGTCAAAGTCCAAGCTGCACGGCAGGCAAATTTCATTGACATGTACAACAGAAAGAGTTAATTCATCAAATGTGGATTATTTTCTGTTTTTCATTGTTAGTTTTTGTTTGAGTGAGTGAAGATTCTGTTGTTTTGCAGGAAAGTTGTGAGGAGAAATAAATGTGAACCTAAAGTTATTTAGGAGATAAAGTACTTTTTGTATTTTAATTTTCTTTTAAATTTAATGGAGTCTATGACTTACTATGGAAAAGATAATATAATAAACAAAATTCAAAAAGGTGTAATATCTTAGAAGAAATAAAAATAGTTGGAATTTTATTTTTTATGTGAACTTCACAATCTCATTTGGATTTATGACCAATATACTGTATGTTATAAATATGTATACACTCCAGTACAGATTTTACTTGAAAAACATTTTAACTTAATTCTGCAGAAGTAGACAGACTAAATCTGTAATTATGCTACCATTTACTGTTTTGTAAAATTTCACTTGATGCTAATTATACTTAATGATTATAGTCCTTAACTGTAATTACAGTAGAAAATCTGTAAAGCAGAATTATCTTTACTCATTTAGTAGGCTTGGTTTTTTTTTTTTTTTAGTGAGAAAAAGAGACCTAATATTTTAGCAATATAGACATCTCAGCCATAAATTATGCTTACCCTCTGAGTAATTTTCAGAGTAAATCATTCAGTGCTCTACTAGAATATCAGTGGGCTTCATGGTGAGTTCTGAATCTCTTCTCTCCTACATCACTTTGGTTTGCCATAAGAAAATCCCATAGATGTGGTAACTTATAAAGTGCAGAAATTTCCTAGCCCCATAGGCTGGGAAGGTCACGATCAAGGTGCTGTCAGATTCAGTGTCAGATGAGGGCCCACTTTCTGGTTTCTTGGTTTCACCATCTAGCTGTCCCCATACATAACGCAAAAGGAGGAGGCAGTTCTCTGGGGCATGTTTTACAAGGGCACTAGCAGGTGTCCCCTGTTAGAAAGGACATCACTCTCAGGACCTAGTCTTTTCTCATAGGGGTACCTCCTGTCATTATCACTTTGGAGATAAGGTTTCAATATATGTATTTTATTGGAATCCAAACCTTCAGACCATGGCACCTTGGTTTATCAATTTCCTTATTCTTATAACAACACTTACATCTCTAAAATCAAACTCTTAGAGACTGAATATGAAAGTTGCTCCCAGTAGTGGCAGCTTACACAGTTCAGATCAGTCTTTCTACAAAAGAAAGAAGTAAGTGTGGAGGAACACTTACTTAAAAATGCTACTTATTGGTCTTGGATAACAAACAGGAAAGAATAGATTAAATGGGTCAGGAACAAGGAAGGCCAGAAAAGTGAGATGGGTGGTTTATGGCCTCTTTTCCTTTGAATTCTCTGAGGATTCTTCAGGGGATAGAGGAAGGAGCAAAGGGTAAAGCAGCACCTGTGCCAGTCTCACTGAGCTGGTCAGTCATTGGTGTCTGGGGTACCACAGAAATGAGAAGCAAAACTTGCTTTGAGAGGACCCAGAAAGGATTGTATCTGAGCAGTACAGATGAGCAGCTGTGGTCCTCCCAGGTGGCTCAGTTGAAATTCATCTTAATTCAGGGAAATTTGATCAAGAATATAACAGGACCATAGTGGTCCTATAGCAGCAACCATAAATTCTCCCTAGAGGAAAATTGTATCAACTTAGTCCTCAAATGTTATTTGCACAATCTTGCAAATGAAATTTCTGTACACAGTAAAATATAATTTGAAAATTGAGATGGTAAGACAGTCTACACACTTACAACAGAAATAGAAATGACAGACAATAGAAAAAGACCCATAATGATTTCTGCTATGGGATCTTGTAGAAAAGGGTTTTTTTTTGGAACTAGGAATCAAACTCAGGACCTCACACTTGCCAGGCAGGTGCTACACCATTAGGCTAAATCCCTGGGTCCCAGAAAAGATTTTAAAATAAATATACTGCATTTTATAAAATTTATAGGCCTGGCATGGTTTTTTAAGGCCAGGTGTGGTGGCACACACCTATAACCACAGCACTTGGGAGGCTGAGGCAAGAGAGCTATCTCAAGTTCAAGGCTGTGCTACAAAGTGAGTTCAAGGCCATAGTAAAATCTTGTCTCAACAAACAAACAAAACCTCCTCAAATAAACAAAAGAAAATTTCTAACAATAATATTACTATATATTTTAAAAAGTTAGAAAAGATTATTTTGTATTTTTTTTTTTGTACTGTGAATACATTATGTTTAGGGAGAGAGATACGATTACCCTGATTCCAATATTAAACAACGTATGCATGTACATAACATGGCACCCATTGATAGGTATAGTTTTCATGTTTAGGTACAAAATAAACTTAGTTTAAAGTTTAAAAAGTCACAAAATACTTAGTGCTACATTCAGCCATGTACAGTTTGTCCCCTGAAGCTCAGTCCCCAGAGACTTATGTTAATTCAATGATGATATCTGCAGGTGGGTTTTTTGGAGACTGATTAAGTTTAGTTAGGTTACTGAGTGGGGCACTCATGATTGAATACTGATGGTTTTGTAAGAAGAACACAGACTAAACGGCTACACATGCACATGCTCTCCTACCAGAATGTGAGAGTATCATTGCAGGCCCTCACCAAAGCCTGTGTCATGCTGTTGGGACTTTCAGTCTCCAAAATGGTGAATGAAATAAACTTCTTTTCTTCATAAAGTACCCAGACATAGGTATTTTGTTATAGCAATGAAAAACGAAATAATAAAACCAAATACCACTATACTATAAATGAATACATTTATAGAATAGTAAATACATTTTTAACTGATTGGTAGAACAAAGGAAATCATTATAGAATCCAGTTAACATTTTTACAAATGATAATAAATTAGTATCTAATAAAGCTTGTGGGTTGTAGCTAAAGCACTGCTTTTCAGGACTACATAGCATTAAAATAATATATTAGAAAAGAAATAAGGCAGACATGCTGTGGGATTTTTGTGTAGAGATGGGACACTGAGGACTTTTTCCCAGGGTGCAGCTTTATTTTATTTGTGCAGGCACTGACTCAGTGAATTCTGATCCAAAGGCTAAGTGACGGCCATGTTGGACCTTGGGGCGCTGGAAAAACAGGCAGCTGCCAGCATGCCACTCTGGTAAGTGGCTGTGGCCTGGCAAGCCATGGCCGCCCCAGGGTGAGAACCATATCAGTGTCTCCTGAGATCTGTGACATGCCATGTTTGACCTTGGGGCTCTGGGAAAATGGGCAGCCAGTTCACCCCTCTGGTGGGCAGCTGTGAGCCTACCAGGGTGCGGGCCAGGAATCAAACATCCACCCCCTTCCACCCCCCCACCCGGGTAGCAAGTGAGAGCCGGAGATCTGAGCATGTCTTGCGAGTTTGACTATATGCAATAAGCAAATAAGGGGGATTTTCTTCTGCCATCTCTTTGAGGGCAAATATTTTTATCTTTGTTTTGCTCTGTTTTGATCAATGGTATTGCTCTATTCAATATTGTGTTCTTGCAATTTCGGTATTTCCTTCAATATTGCTCTGCCTGATTGAAGGAACAACTATTGAGAAGAAAACCAGATGTATTATTGTTTCTCCTGCTGTTGTCCTGTTGGCCTGCTGTGAGGTTCTGTGCCAATTTCACTGCACTGCCTCAGTTGGCTATGTCCTGTCTTGTTCTGCTGTATTTTACTACATTCAAAATAAAATAAATAAATAAAATAAAAAAATAAGAAAAAAATAAAAAAAAGTAAATAACAACAACAAAACAGATCAGCAAGGTACTGAACAACCTGAAACAGGATATAACTAAACAGATAATGGACTTAAAAAGCAAAAGGAGAAAAAGCAGGTGCTCTAAAGGATATAACTGCATGTATATTTAAGGGTGTAGGACTGATAATTATGTTGCTAAGTTTTTGTTGGATCAGAGAACGGAGCTTTTGCAGCTTCACTGTTTGAATGTCTACTTTGTATGCTTTGATTTTGTAACTTGAACAACTACATCCAGGAAGGCAATATGTAATGTATCAACTAGTGATTTCTTACTGTTCATTTTTTTTTGAAATTCTGTACTGTTTCTAACCTTTTTTTCTGTTTTGCTTTATTTTTCCCCTCTCTTTAAATAAAATTAAAAACAAAACAAAACAAAGGCTGAGTGTCCCATGTGGCAAAGCTGTACCCTTTTATACAATTTTTATATCTTTTTCTTCCTTAAATGGGCATACACTAATGTTCTGCTGGTTGGGTGTGATTTAAATCATAGAGTTACATCAGAACAACACACGCATACTCAGAGGCTGATAGCGCGGTGTTGTAAAAAGTTCTTGCCCGGACACTTTAGGAGATGCCCCACCACACTCCCCACTTTGATCTTAGGCCTTGCCGTATTTTGGGTCAGAGAACAACATCCTGATTCAGAGATTTACATTTCCATAGCATCATCATGTCTGTAGCTGTTTTTCTTTCTACCATTGTCTCAGTGAGGCTGCAGACAGAACGTATAACCAAGGGAGCCAGGCAAGGCAGGAGTAAACCGTTCCCCAAATCAGGAGTGTAACACCTATCAGGGTTTTGATTTCCCTGAGAACTGAAAGCCATCCCCCTCAAACAGCTCACCAGGGGTCCCAACCTTTCCAGGTCTGGGTTGCAACATGGGCAATTTTTCTCATTTGCCCTGTAATCTCCTCTATGACCTTTCCTTTAGCATCTATTTGTGGACAGCAGTGGCTTAGATTGATTTTTCTTCAATCCCCTCCCTCAGAAACAAGCAGATAATCTAAGGTTAAGTGATTCTGATGGATGGCAGTGTGCATTTTGGTCTGTTGTTTTACTAAAAAGTTAAGAGCTTTGGCAGTTTCATTAGTTACAGTTTCCACAACTGCTTGTAGTCTAATTATGCAGTTTAGCATATAAATAGGGGTGAGGTAACCCCAAGACCCATCCTCTGCCCAGGTGGCAAGATTATAATACTGAATTATGCATTCAGAGGGCCACTTGTCATCTTTTCAACTGCCAATTTTAGGGTACATCATTTTCTACTCCTCTCCATATACTTGGGCCCTCAGATGTTCTGCCCTACCAAGTGCAATTAGAAAGAAAGATGGTGGACTGTCCCTAACACACAAGACCGTGACCAGCTCGGGGGAAGTACAGCATATGGGGTTCTTCTGATATCCTTGCGATCCTTCTGGGGTCTGCCAGTCAGTGTCTGTGTTGGCACTGTCCCTATAACTCCCCCCACCCCTCATTTAGGTGAGAAAGACTGGAGAAGGGCTGAGGGTTTGGTTCAGAGTAGTCAGCAGAACCCACCATTGGTCTTCTGGGCGGTTGAGTCGTAGGACCTTTGAGCCAGTCAAATTGGGTTATCTACAGAGATCCTGAGCCTTCCTCCCCAAGGGCAAGACAATTGCTTCCAATTATCGAGGTTGGAGAAACCTTGAGGTAGAACTGGAGTGCCCTGTGCCAGTATAAGGTTCATAGGTATCTGACTCAGAGAAAAGCACTGAGGTAAAGAAGGAAAAGCACAGTAACATTAAATCAAATGATGCAGCAGAATGAAAATGCATAATAAAATTAGGAATAGAAATTAATTAAATAAAAATAAACATATAATAAAGTATTAACAAATCCAAAAGTTATGTGTGGTTTGAGAGAGAGAACCAATGAAATATTAGTAATGTAAAATAAGATATTACTACAGGCACTGCTGACACTTGAAATAACATAAGGAAAGTAAGCATTATGTACTTCATACATGTACTAAAATTCCAATAATAATAAAAAAGCAATGAAAATGGAGTGATGGAAGATAGTGGGAGGCACATGGGAGAAGGAGAGAAAAGGTGGACACAGATGTATTATATACATACACCAGTTCTCCATGAGGAGTGGAATCAGTATGTACTACAAATCTGGATGATAAAAAAAAATTTAAATAGAAAATCCCACAGCAACTTTATAACAGTAAATTTGAAAATTTTTATTATAAATTCCTAAAAATGCATTCCAACAAAATTGATAAAAGCATAAATTAAAAATATCATAATATTAAATTCCACTCATATGCATAATTATAAACAAAACTCTTTGCTGATAAAGCTTCAACAGTAAAATCTAAAACATATTTTAAGTATTGCACAATCTTCTAGAGAATAGAAAAAGAGGAAACACTCCACAGTGCATTTTATAAAGCCAGAATAGCTTCTGTCAAAGTTGGATAAGAGTATTAGGAATATTACATGACTGTATCATATAAGAAGCAGATGTAAAAATCTAAATAAATGCAAGAGTGAGTTATGGATGTGGTGTATGGATATATGTAAGTATATATGTATGTATTTGTTCATTTTAAATTAAGTTTAGAAGAGTTTTTGAAAATTGATATATCTGGTCATAAGAGAAAAACTCCTGTAAAATGCAGAAATTTCTTGAGTGTGACTGTATTGGCTCTCATTCTTTTCAGTTTATTTTATACTTTTCTAGAAAATATAACATGTCTAAAATTTCCTTTCTATTTTCCTTTGGATGTGCTTAAAATAATATTCATCATATTTAAAGATAGTTGTTTCTGAGCCCTGGGTGGTATGTGCTGCAGGCAGGACCAGCAGCGTGGAGAAGTCTGACGCAGCAGGGAGAGTATGAGCCAGTGCCTGGTGAATGAGGTGAACCAGAGCTGTGTTCCAGCACAGAGACATGCAGAACAGAGGCAGGTGGGTGGGCTTGGGTCTAGGAGCAAACTCCAGCAGCAGAATAGTCATGGGTTACTTCACTGCCAATGTCTCAGAGTGGAATGAGGGAAGAGCCAACCAGTCACAGTGGACTGCCAGCAGACTAGGGGGCATTCTGCTGAGCAGTAGGGGCTGGGATCATCTAGGCTCCACTCCAGTGGCTGCCAAAAGTCACTTGAATACAAAGGACAGGAAGCATTCTCCTGATCTGAGACTAGCAAAATAGCCTCGGCCCAGCAGCATAGAAATGCAAGCAGAATTGGCCTGCAGTGGAATCAGGACATTCTTCTGTCCAGTGAACAGTGTATAAGAGGAATCTGGAGGAAACCAACTGTGCACAAGTCTGGGAGCAGCCCTAGGCTTTCCCTACCACAGCAACTGGGAGAGCACCATAGGACAATCACAGGAAGCAGAAGTGGACATCAGAACATTGTCTGCTTAAGAAAGTCCCAGGCACCCAGAGGCCAAGGTAAGCCCTATGTCCAGCACAAATTCTACCGCACACTTGGTGGGGTTACACAGAACATTTCTGGGGTCTGATTTGGACACTGCCACAAAACTGTGGACACCAGAGAAATTTTCTTTTTTGTTCTTTGTTTCATTGGTTTTCCTTTATTTGTCTGGTAAGTTTCTTTTTCTTTTTTTACTGTTATGGTTTCTTACCTTTCTTTTTGTTTTCTTCTAATTATCTTCTTTCTTCTTTCCTCAACTATCTCTCTGATTTATTTATTTATTGATTTATTCATTGATTGATTGATTGGCTTCTTTGAGACAAGGTCTCACTATGTAGCTCAGGCTGGCCTTGAATTCACTGTGCAGTCTAGGCTGGTCTCAAACTCAGCAATCCTTCTGCTTAAGCCTCCTGAGTGCTTGGATTACAGGTATGCACCACCACACCTGGTCCCCTCAACTATCTCTTGATTTTGTGACATTTTCATGTGAGTGAACATTGTCTCTTGTCTTTCTGGTTCACTTCAATATTCTTTTGTGCCGGAGTCCAGCTGCGGCAGGGCTCAGGGGTCCCAAAGGTGGTCAGGGAGTTGGCGAGTGAGAGACAGAAAACACTGCACACCAGTATGTGAGTGAATCTGAATCTATCTTATTTTGCAGAAGCGGGAGTACTTATTTGTTAACTTTTGGCAGTAACTTAAACCCCAAGCAGCGAAGTGTCCCAGGCTTAGAGCTACACAGCGATGATTTTAAACAATATGTATCAATTAATTTTTTCACCTTTGTTAAACTTTAATCTTGTTACTTAGCAATTTATAATTAATTAGCTTGCAAAAGCAAACATGCTATACCCTAGCCCCAATACTTCCTGTTCTATTTATATTGATTCTTTTTGTGGATAGGTATAAAAAATGATTTTATTGTTTCTTAGATGTTTCTTGCTTGAGCAAACTCTGCACAGCTTTTGCCA
>PVLA01002999.1:0-234782 GCA_004027455.1 Hydrochoerus hydrochaeris
ACAATATGATATTTATAAATATGATTCTTATTTATTTCACTAATGAAGATAGTCTCAAGTTGTCTCCATTTGCCTATGAAGGCCTCAAGATCATCCTTTTTTATAGCTGAGTAATATTCCATTGTATAAAAATGCCACATCTTTTTCATCCACTCTGCAGTTGATGGGCATCTTGGTTGTTTCCAGGATTTAGCTATCACAAATTGTGCAGCTATGAACATGGGTTCACATGTATCACTGTGATATGAACTTTTCAGTTCTTTGGGGAAAATGCCCAGGAGGGGGATGGCTGGATTGAATGGGGCTTCTAATCCTAGTCTTCTGAGAATTCTCCATATGGATTTCCATAATGGTTGCACCAGTCTACATTCCCATCAACAGTGGAGCAGTGTTCCTTTTTCCCTGCAGCCTCGCCATCATTTGTTATCAGTTGATTTCTTGATGGCAGCTATTCTTTCCGGAGTAAGGTGGAATCTCAGTGCTGTTTTAATTTGCATTTCTCGAATGACCAGTGATGGCCAACATTTCTTCATGTATTTATTTGCCATTTGTATATCTTTCTCTGAGAACTGTGTGTTCATCTCAGATGCCCATTTTTGGAGAGGGTCTTTGAATTTGGGGGGATTGATGTTTTTCAATTCTTTATGTATTCTGGACACAAGTCCTTTGTTTGAGGGGTTGCTGGTTAAAATTCTTTCCCACTCTGTTGGTTTTCTATTCACTCTGTTTGTGATTTCCTTTGAAGTGCAGAAACTTTTCAATAATGTGAGATCCCATTTGTTGATTCTTTGAAGTGTTTCCCATGCAGTTTGCGTTTGGTTCATGAATTCTCTGCCTATCCCTATGTCTCCAAGACTTCTACCTGCCTTGTCTTCCAGTAGATTTAGTGTTTCTGTTTTAATATTGAGGTCTTTGATCTACTTAGACTTTAGTTTTGTGCATGGTGATATGCATGGATCTAGTTTCAGTCTTCGGCATGTAGAGAGCCCATTTTTCCAACACCATTTATTAAACAGACTATCCTTCTTCCAGTGGACATATTTAGCCCCTTTGTCAAATATCAGGTGGCTGAGTGTCTTTGTAGTTGTGCTTGCATCTTCTAATCTGTTCCATTGATCCTCAGGTCTATTTCTTTGCCAGTACCAAGCTGATTTAATCACTGTGGCTTTATAGTACTGTTTCAAGTCAGGAATTGAGATGTTTATGGCATCTTTCAACTCTTGAGTCCTATCATATTTTATTCTAAAGTTATAATGAAATTTTCAATTTTATCAGCTAATGAAGCCTCTTATTCTTAAGACTGCTTGAGTTGAATTTATAACTCTTGCAAGTAAAGAGGAGATTAATGCAGTGATCTGCACTGTGGTTATTTCATCTACAAAGCAAAAGACTGGACTAGATGGATGTTCCATGATGTTCCTTTCAGAAATCAGTCTAAATCTATAGCCACAAAGTTGTAATTTAAAAAACCCATTTGCTTATTGCATCATGATAAACCATAGGAATTTATTGCATTCCTTCATTTTATTTTATCATAGTATTATTTTAATTTTTTTTAATTTTTAGCCTTCATAACCTTTAAAATTGATTATCCTGTTAATTATGTAGCCTCAAAGTAGCTCAGAAATATTATTAAAATAGTAATTAAAAAGCACTTATTTCTTCTGGACTACTGGAGAAAAACAATATTTAAAATCAAGTTATTTTAGTAGATTTTCTTACCTAACTTTCACCCAAAACTTACTATAATTATTTAAATAATTCTACCAAAAAATAAACTGTGCAGAAAAGTACTCAGTTGTTTTGCAGACAGGCCTTTATTAAAAAAATAACATGTCATTTCTGAACTAATAAGAAAATTTTGCTTTAATATTTAGACTTGTTATCCAAATGGGCACTAAACTATGATGATCATAAATCCTGGTTACTGATAAATGGTCCTGTATTGCAGGGAATTGTTGTGATTTATCTCTAGTCTCCTTAGCGTCATTTCTAATGGCTCTGCCTTTTACTACCAGAACATCTCAATTTAGCACAAAATGTTGAAATTACTCCAGGTATGACCAACAAAACTACCTTAAAGTCAAACGAGAAAGAAAAAGGGCTCAGTGATTGAACCATAACCCTTTGCCAACAAAGGAGGTATCAAACAGACATAATTATAAATGTCTTGTATATACAGAATTTGTAAAATCTAAAATAAAAAGTGTAAAATATTATCATAATTATACTATTGGAATCTATTTTCTGTAGGAATGAAAGCAGTGAATGTGCTTATTGATGACCGGTGCTCTATTCATTAACCTGCCGTGAACTGTCCCTCAGAAAGGGGAATTGCATCTCAGCCATACCTAGTTTGCACTGTATCAGTTCCTGTTGTATTTACATCAACGCACCTTTATGAAAACTCAATATTAAGTGAAACATTCTTTACTAACCATCTATATCAGTAGTCACAACTCAGACGATCGTTCTAAATTGTAAATCTTGAGTGAAATGTAAAAGTGACACTGTTCTTCTCATTATCAATAAAATACATATCTGCACAACTACTACCATTAGAAAACCTGTATTTAAAATTTACAGGACATTTGCTTTGCCAGGAGAATTTTATTTTTAACTTTCTGAGAAAACATTTGTGAATTCGAGGTGGAGTTAGCACTTCTCTAAACCTGTTCCAGACACCACAACTTGGTTTGCTTCTTCTCATGTTCCAAACGCCTTCTTCTTTCACTAGATACCAGCTGCTTCTGAAGCAGTAAACAAAATAAGCCCCGGTTAATTGAAGAGATATTATTCATAAGACCAATAAGCTAGGGTTCCACACAGAAGAGAAACTGAGACCATGACTACTCTTTACAGATACTCCTTCCTGATATTGTTCCATTATTTAAGTTAAATCTTTCTTTTTGGTTAAGTTAAATCTTACTTGAACATCCACACATACACAGACAATAAAATGGACTCGCTCACCAATATGACAGTGACCCACTGAATATGAAAATCACCAAGTATTTGCAAATTCAATGTAATCTCTCACCTAGATCCAGAAATTATAGAGAAGAAATGAGAAAACTTCCTCAGTGAAAGGACCAAATAGTAAGTGTTTGGGGCCCTATGGATTGCATGATCTTGGCTGGGGCCACCTGATTCTCATGGTAGCACATAAGTTAAAAAAAATGTTAACCAGTGAGTGCAGTTGTGCCCCAATAAAACTGAAGATCATGTCCACTAAGTTTGATCTTCATGTAATTACAAGTCAGGAAATAAAATTGTTCTTTTGAATTCTTTCACCCACTTCAAATGTAAAAACAATTATTGGCTCACAAGATATACAAAAACAGGCAGTGACCGTACTGGACTGTAACCCATGGTTTGCTGATACATCATAGAGTATATAGTCCTTGATCTGGAAGAGAAAAATGGAGAGTTGTGTGTGTCATTCAGACAACTTTCAAATGCACTTCAGTTGAATGTAATGTGTCTAAAAGGAGTTGCTATATATTTTTTTCTTCCCTTAGAAAATACAGAGTAGTGCAGTTCAGAAAAAACTTCCAATTGGTTTTTACATAGAATCTATGACAAATACACTGTTAGAAGAATGTTTTAATATGCAGCAATATGATATAGGTTTCGTACACAGCCAGCTTTCTTACCAATCAAATAGTCCTAAAGAGAAGTGTGACATTATGTCTAAGCAGAATGGAAATTTTGACTAATACATTGGAATATGGAATAAAAACAAGAAGATGAAAAATAATTGCCTGCCTTAAACTTTAGGTAAAAAGAGTTGAAAAGGAATAATCTTCCTAACATGTGAAGGTATTAGGAATGATCCTAAGATTACTCCTTTTATAACTGCCCAAGATATGACCAAATAGTAAGAGAAATGACTCTGAACTTTCTTACATAATTTAATTTATTGTTTGACTAAATTGTTCATTTTGAATATAATATATTTCATAAATAATATTAATACAATTAGATGCAACTGGTAATGAATATAGCTTACCATGTGAAAGTATCAATCATAATCTGATGCCAACTACTAGCAAAAAATAAAGTTATGCATTTACTAAAACAAATTATTTTTAAATGAAAACCTATTACATAAAATAAACATTTTAAAGTTTTATATAATTCTTAGATAATATTAAAATTTAGAAAACCAAGTTTGATTAGGCATAATTTAAATGTTTCCTTGCATCATATGTTCTACCCAATCTCTTTGACACAAAGAAGATTAAACTAAACAGTGAAAATTGACATATTTATAGCTACATGGCAAATTGTGATGAATTAAGGGTCTAGATCTCACAATTATACCACCAACGGAAGCAAGAGAATCCATCTTGTGAAATGAAGAAAGAAAATAGCAATATTTTAAACTGATCAACAATGTTAAAAACTATTTTTCATAATCTTTTTTCTTTCTTGTCTTTCTCTTATTCTCCCTCCTTACCTTAGTAGCTTCTTCCTGTCAAGCAAACCAGTGCTAAATCATCTGGAAAATAAATATTGAATATTATCTGTAGTTATTGTTATTCTGAAAAATGTATATGTTCACAATTAAATTTTACTTTTGAAATATTAATACTCATATGTCAGTCCTGATTGTATAAAAGAATATTTCTGACATATTAAATTCATTTAATGTCATGGGTTGTAATTATGCATATGATAATTTAATTTACAGAGTTGTCAGTGTATTTTCAATACAACAAAGCATGACACTGTTCATGATTGAAATTTATTGATAAATAACAGCAAATTGAATTTTTCTGTCATGAATCCTAAAGATTAATAAAGTCCTGTGTATTAAACAGCTCACAGATTTCTGTGTGGATGGGAAAGGCTATTTTTGCCAGCTGACAGGAACATATAGGAAATTTTTTTTTCATTTAGAGAACTCACTACTTCCTACAGAGTGGAATATTATTTTATTGAGTTAATAAGGTGACTATAATGCAATGGTAACTTTAGGCATTGTGTGAAAAACTATCAATAACAAAAAGCACTAGAAATAATGACAGAACTGTGATTTATGTTTGTTATAAAATTGCAGACAAAATAAACCATTTGGAAGATAAAGTGACTTAATGAGAATCAAATATTACATGAAGCAAATTTTCAGTATCTTACCATTAAAAGTACAAGTTACTGTTAGAAAAATAATGGTGACATTTATTTATATAGATAAGTTGTTTAAGGATAAATCAACACTATTACTCATTGTCTACATTAAGACAAAAATGGGCAATATTATGAATATTTCCTCTTCCAAGCAGGTGCTCAGTATCTGCAAATCATCATGTTTCTAGAACCTCTTTATTCTCACCTCATGAAAAGGTTTAAAATGAATTTTGTCTTTGAAAATCAAACATAAGTCAGTGGATTTACAACAGAGTGAGGGCTGAGGTTTGAAGTATAATTTTTTTTTTTATCTTTCTCTATCAAAAGTTGGCAGGATTTCCTTGCATAGTCAGGCAATTTGTGTATTAGGTTTAGTCAGAGTGCTAAATGTGTTGATGGATTTTTTTCTTCTTGTAAATCTTCAGAAGCATTTTAGAAGTCATTTTGGGAAGAGGTCACATACAACTTCTTTTTTGTCTATCATCATCTTAAATTGGAAACCCCATGAAGAGAAAATTTCACTTCTATTCTTATAATAAAATTAGGTCAAATATCTTTTTCATGCTGGCTTTCTTCACCCTGAATGTGTACTTGGTGAAAGTCAACTGTGGACAGTCATGTTTCAGTCAAGTTTTCAGCATGGACATTTTACTACCTCAAAACTAATTATAAATTGTAAAATAAGTACTACAATGGCTCAAATATTTTCAAAACAATAATTTCATATTTTGAATAGAATATTTAGTCTCAAAAATTAAATTCCTAAAAAAACAATAATTTCATATTTTGAATGGAATATTTAGTCTCAAAAATTAAATTCCTAAAAAATTAAATTCCTAAATAATAAATTCCTAAAAAAGGATATTGAATTGGCTATGTAATAAACTAAGAAATTCTCTGTTAATATAAAGGCATGAGTTAATTTCATTAACATTCTTTCATTTGACTCACTAAATACAAAGTTGTCCTTCTGATACAGAATAGCCTAAGGGTACTTTCTAATTAAAACTTCGAAAGCTGATACACAGTATACCATAAGTGGCTGCAATTCTAAATTAAGCAGGGATCTCTTACATGGAGTTAGGCTATAACCCCCTCCTTTCAATGCAGTGTAGCCATTGAAAAATGCTAATTTAGCGAATCAGATCAAGTTCAATCCTAAACTGTTATTATTATTGCAAATAAAGTTGGTGGTGGTTATTTTCAGATTGCGATTTATACAGCCCCATAATCCTAGTAGTAATAAAAATAATAATTCCAACAATAATAATATCCTGCTATTTATGATACCCCTGCTGTGTTCCAAGCCTTTTAAGAACATTGTCTCATCTTACTCATGCCACAGCTGTATGAGAGAGTTATCATTTGAATTCTATACTTAAAGCAGCTGAGATGAGAAAATGGTTTTAACTAAACAAGAAAAAGGAACTAGGGAGTTGTCCAGTTGGGTTAACAGAGAATTAGAAAAGGAATTCATTAAAGAGATGATAAAATCTTATAAGTAACATTTAGTATGTGTTTTAAACAGCTTTGATACTACACATATGCTTTAGATGATACAGAAAAATCAAGGAAATAGGAGAAAATAAAAATGAAAAACTATGCATTACACTTAACAAGACTGGGAGATTTTCAGAATCTACTGTACTTTAAATGTAGGGATCTCCAGCTCAGAAAACAAGCCTGGCTTATACTTTTAGCAATTATTAGTGTATAATAGAATTTAAGGTTTCTATTATAAATAAAATATTTTAATAAGTTTTAAACTAAGAGGCCAAATTATAGGATATGGGCAGTATTGATATTTCCAAAAAAATTGAAATGACAGAGTACTGTTAGTGCAGGTTACTACTACCAGAACTATTAGAATGGTGATTTTATGACATGAGGAACAGTCAAATAAGGGGAACTCTGGAGTCAAGTGAGATGAGCCTTGAAAGGTTTGCTGAGCTTGCTGATTGAGGACACCTGCTCCTAGTGAGCAGTGGGTCATAGGCAGGCTGGAAACAGCCAGCCATGGTATATGCAGGAATGAACAGTAGGGGAGGATGTGAACAGAAGCTGTGAAAGCCAGTGTTTCCAGTGATTCAGAGGTCCTTATCAGAAATCAAGAGGACAGTTTATGTTTATTTTCTTAATTTTGTGATTATGGCTGTTCTGTACAGCTGGAGAGGAAACCCAGAGCTTTGCACATTCTAAACAAGATCTTTCCTACTGCCCTAAACTCCCAGCCCAATAAAAGCTACATTAGAAGGACATAAATACATTTTTTCATTAGTATGTTTGCAGTCCATGATAATTACATTCCTTGTGGAGAATTAGCACTTGTTCTCAAACTGCATCCATCTTCCTACAAATGATTTAAATTTCTCTCTCTTTATGGCAGAGTAGTAACCCATTGTATGTAAATGCTTCATTTTCTTACCCATTCATCTGTTTATAGGAATACAGGCCACTCCCAGATTTAACTGCCATGAATGAGCTGCTATGAACATAGCTGATTAACTCTTTGGGGAATATATCTAGAAGGGAAATATTTAGATGAAATAGAATTTCTATTTTTAGTTTTTTAAGGAATTTTCCCACTGATTTCTATATTGGGTGGACTAGTTTACAACTCCACCAACAATACAAAAATACTTCTTTCTTCCTGGTGCCTCATCACATTTGATTTCTTGATGATGGCTATTTTTTTTCCTGTGGTATGACCAAATCTTAATGTTGTTTTACTTTGCATTTTTAGAATGGCCAGTGAGGTTTAGCATCTCTTAGTGCATTTATCGGCCATTTATACTTCTTTTTCTGAGAAGTATCTATTCATTTCACTGACCTACCTGTGGAGAGAGAAGATTGAAACATAGGTCAGGTAGATGATAGAAGAATGGAATCTTGAAGGAAGTCCACAAATCTCTACATGTTCCAAGATGGTGGCATAGTTCTATAAGGCACTGACGGGAGGGAACTAGACACTGAAATAAGAGAAGAGATTTAAAATATTGCCTCCAAAATGACTTCTTTTTGTATCTGGTCTTCTTAGAAAAGACACATTTTATAATTTTCCCTGTCTTCCAAATTTTTAAGTTATTGTTTATGAGTTGTTCATAGTTTTTCTCTGAATGAAGGAATCTGCTCAATGATACAATAATTTATACATAGATTCAATCCATCCTACTTACAAATGTTATAATGCCAAAATAAAGAAAACCTATTAACTTTGTTGAATAAATTTTCTGTACCTTTAAGATTTTCCATACCTTTAAGATAAGCAAGATTTTGTTTGTTGCATTTTTTCTGTCTTGGTTTTTTGTTCTGTTTTGTTTTTGGTACTGGGGATCGAACTCTCAACGTTGTGCTTGCCAGGCAGACACTTGAGCCACTGAGCTAAATCCCCAGCCTCTGTTTTACTTTTTCTGGAATACTTATTGTCATCTCTAACACTAAAGTGATCCACAATTGAGAAAAAAATTTACTTAGGTTATTTTTTTCTTTTTTAGATCTTTTATTCAGTGTCTAGAGCTTTTGAATATAAATGCTTATTTTTCCCTAAAGTAAAGGTACACTTGGCATACTAAGTACTGCTAAATTAAACAACCACAGGAAAACAAGACACATTTTGCTTTAGTACATTTAAATGTTATTAATATTGGTATTGTAAAAATAATTTTAAATATATGCATGTACATATTTTATATAATGTGCATGGATATGTATGTTTGTGTATAGGTATAGGTTTAGGTTATGGAAATATCAGCAAAATTATGTATGTCTTTTAGCCAGGCTTTTTCATATCTTGGGATGACAGATTTTAACTTCGCACACTGTCGATAGATACTCAAGATAAATGTATTCACACTAACTTTGATTTCTTATCCATTTCTAAAACAATAAAGACAGTTGCCTCTTAATTAAAGTCTTCTTTTGTAAACTTAATGTATAAAAAACTATCCACAGCTCTGCCTTTCAAAGCTCAGGTCACAATATATTCTTCTTTTAGATAGGAGAATATTTTCCTAAATCCGAAATGTGCATTGTATGTGGCTAATCTAAAATGCTTTGAGTTATTTTCTTCTGTTTTCATTTGCAAAAACATCATGACAGAGTATCAGTCATGAAGGGACCAGCATCAGAAACCAGTACTGCTGTAATATCACACAAAATACATGAATTATTGTACCACCCAGTTTTCCCCATTACACAAAAGAATATGTAATGCTCTAGATGTTTCAGACTGCTCGGGTGCCCAGCCAGTCACTGAATGCATACGTACATTCCAAACTCAACTCCATCTGCCACATATTGCAAGACTTAGTGAATCAGACCTTGTGAACTGCCATACTTGCATGCATAGCAATTTTAACTTCAATAATTTCAAATATTCAAGAAAGACTAACATTGAATAGGACAAAGACCCTGCCTTAATATAATGTCATTATAATACAATGTTATCTTTATAGTAGACCTTAGTAAGTCCCCAAACTGGAAATGTTATGCTGTACTTTAATGCATTTTTCAAGATAAGTGTGTAGTCGACAACATAAAACCAGCATTTAGTTCCAAAAAGAAAGTTTTATAACTACATTAAGATAGTGGTCAATTTCCTGAGTAATTAAATAAGAGACTACATTTTTTTTTAAATACATAGTTTCTGGAGCAAATTGATCAACTGTGCCTACAAGTCACACTTAAACCTAATGACAAGACAAGGTCAATGACAGCAGAATCCTGGGACATAAGCAAGGAAGTCAAACTCACTGAAATTCAGATTTACCACGCAGGGCATTTTTGAAAGATGGATAACAGCAGGGAGGCAAAGCAACTGATAGTCTAGCAGAAATGGACTGATTGTAAGCACAGGAGGCAAAAGAAGTACTCTAAGGCCTTAGAGCAATGTAGCATAACTTCTGACTGCTGGACAGTGATAGCAGTAAACAGACCGGGCGCCTTCAGAGCTCTGGTGGGGACTGTGCTATACAAACTCGAGGATTCTGGCCTGCACTCTAACAAAGTAGCTGCAGAGATGGGCAATGGCAGGCTTCATCTTTGAAATGCGATGATTTAAATACAAATATTTCTACTAAAAAAAGAATTCTACTCAAAATACATTTGTGGTATCTTTCACGCAATGTACCATGACTTTTGTTCTCAACTGCCCCATGACACTTGCTTTTAAATCTTCTTATGATTATGTAATTCCTATTTTTGAGAATGTTTATTGACTCTCTGTATTCTTTACCATGCTCTTGATAACCCTTAGTTCTTGCTTTCAAGATCTGCCACTATTCACAAGCCTTCTGACAAGCATTTCGCCCCATTTTCCTCTGCCTCATTCTATCACTCCATGAACAGGTCAGTTCCACAAACACTGACCTCTATAGGAGCCAGAAGATAGAGCAGAGGTACCGTATCGTCTTACTCCATCCTCATTGGTATTTCTTTAAATATTTACCTTCCTTAGAAACTTGATGTAAAGTTCAGCCCCAGCGTAAGGTCTTCCTAAACAAGCAAAGCTGGTTAGAACACATGGAAGTTCATGTTTCTCCCACGAAGTAGCCTGGACTCAGTCAGGCGTTTTGTGAGCTTTGGTGGTGAGTGACACACACCGTCATCACAAATGTGACTGCGGGACTTTTGCTGGGGGTTTTAACCTTACTTTCTTCCCTTACTGGCTGTGTTTGTTCTCCTCTATCTTATAATAAAGAGCAACACTGAAACTTGAAATTTTTCAGTTCTCAGTCCTTGAAAATATCTCGGAGCCATTTGCCATCAGTTTCGGTCTAGATTATATAGCCTATATTTACATTTTTCAAGGTCAAAATACCTAATGTAGTTTAGTTATAATCTGGAACATTTTTTCACCCTATAGAAAAGTGAACCTTTTAAATAATGAAAATTTTGAATTTTCATTTTAGCTTACACACAGCGTATATGAATAATAGATTTTTCTCATCAGAAACAAGTAATCCTAATTTTAACAATTTATTATGGATACATCTATATTAATATCTATACATATATCTATCACTCAAATATTTATAATTTTTCTAGACAGATTTGGTAGCTTTGAAAAATGCATGAATTATATTTTTACTTTAAAATTTCTGCTGGAGCTTATAATGAAGTGTATTATCTAGAAACAAAAAAATATTTTATAACCAGAAAATATTCAATAAATGAAATGCTTTAGTGACCTGTAAGCATTGTGGCAAATGAGTACAAAAGGAACTTCAATGCATGTGCTCAACATTCCATAATTACTGAAACATGTCTTTGCCATTACCAGATTTTTAACTGTATAAAACAAAGTAATATAAGGAGATTTTTCAGGTAAAATTTTCTTTTTATTGTTTCATTTTTATTAGCACATGTTTTCATTTCATGGTGAGGAACTGGCAAATGTGCCTAATACGTCTTAATATGTTTTTCATCTCCTTCCCCAATCCTCTCACTCCATCTCTTGGTAACCTCATTCTTTTGCAAAAGATTAGCTCCGTATTTCTTATTTTCTTTTATTTTATTTCATAACTTATTTATATTTTGGATTCCTCATACAAATCATATAGTATTTAGGTTCGTGTTTCTAATTTATTTCACATTATTTGATTAAGAGGTACATATCACTTTATCTGTGAAACAGATTATTTCTTAGTATTAAATTGTCTGTGAAATTGAACATATGAATCTGTATACAGTTTTCAAGTAACATAATTGGCAATGTATTTTGCAGAGGGAGGCAAATTTTTCCTTTAGTCAAAAATATATAACATTTATAAATGTCAATAAATAAGTATCCTTAGTAAGTATAATCAAAGCTGCCTAAATTTAGATTCTAAATTAATATATTGACAACATAGAGAAAACTAGAGCAAGCAAGTGCCTATCTCTTAAAATAATCAGTTACAGATCTCCTGGATTCAGCAAATTCCTTTTAGGATAAGATTATAGTCAGTTCAAGGCTGGATTTTGTGATGAGTGTCTGAAGTTAACATTCTATACTGTGGATTCAATAATAATCCATTTTCTTTCAATCATCTATAAATCTGTGACAAAAATAACATTTGTTATGAAAATTTAGTAACTAGATTTGTTTTCTCACCATTTTTGCACAGAAATGTATATATGGATGGACTCAAAATTATTAACAGAGAAGAGTTCTGACTCATTCTAAATAATTGCTTGGCTATTTATTCAAAGATCTTCATTGAGCATGGAAAGGATATTTGAGCTTAAAACATATAACTATAAAAAACATTTAATTTCCTTTGGTATTATACCACTGTAATATTTAAATTATTATTATGCTAATAAATTGTTATTATACTAATACAGTAAATAGATGCATAGCAAGTATTCCATTTCTGACAGTTACAGTTTCTTTTTAAAAATCTGTTTATATATTTTAATATATAATAAGAATTAAGATTAGTATTTAATATATAATAAGAAGAATTAAGATTAGTATTTTCCTAATATAGGCCAATAAATAACATAAACTACTGAGCATTTACAATGTAATAAGCACCATCCTGGTGCTAAAGACTGTGTTTGTGACCTGAAAGGAGAGGCACTTAAACATTAATAAAGAGCAGTAGTAATATTGAATGGTAAATGCTATGGAAGAAAATGCCTTGGCTGCTTTGTGAGAATACAGGAAAGTCACATTGGCTGCCTGCGCCCTAAAGGGCATTTAGATGTTATGTGAAGAGAACTCTAGCTGGAAGAAATAGCATTTTAAGAAGAGCTGTATCCAAATGCAAGAAGTGCAGCGGAGCTGTTGTCCAGATGTTTTATGGGTAGGAAAGAGGAGATTAAGTAGGAAGGGATTTGGGAGCCAGATAATGAAGGGCTTTGCTTATAATGGAAAGGAAGCTGGATTTTATCCAAAGTGATACAACGTGAATTAAAGTTTGAGGATTTATGGTAGGATAGTTTCCAGAGCTATTAGGAGAACACAGCATAGCACAGTTCTTAAGAGGAACTGCCTAGGCCTGGGTTTAAATCTTGGGCTTGCCAAATAAGAGTTATAGGAACTGGGCAAGTTATTTAACCTCTAAACCTAGGTGCCCTTATCTGCAAAATATCTGCCTGGTACTTGGTTACTGGGCAATAAAAGGAAGTCATTGTTGCTGATGTTGGCTGCTACCTTCACTTCCTAACAAGTGGAACTGAAGAGCAAATACTGTAGGCGGTGGAGTAACAGCATGATACTGAAAAACTGACTGGGAATAGAAAGAGAGAGGGTCTGGATTTGGGGTTTCAGACATGTTGAATCTGAAATGGTGAGTGGAGGTCCGTGGCATGTTGATGAGTTTGGGAGCTATTCATAGTGGGGTGTGGCGTGGTGAACATGCATGGGAAGGAGGAAAGTGCCTGGGAATAATACAGACAAGATGTCAAAAGTAAAAATCTGGGCATACTCTTTAGTATTTGGGGAAGAGTCTAGGGGAAAACGAAGTTCCTCAATGAAATAGAAGGGACCATAAAGAAAACTAAGAAATGAAACGTTCTATGGAAAACAGACTTTCTATGGAAAAGTCAGGAATAAAACAGGAGCAGTCCAAAGCCTGCATCATGTACCCAGAAGGATCCAGCAGAAGAATGTTTAAAAAAAAAAAAGCAGAAAATCTCCAAGACACAATTCAATTTTAGGAATATAACAGAACAGTAAAGCATAATATATCATAAGAAATATTAATCCATTAACAACAGTTCACATTCCTTTGCCCAGTGGAAAAGGAGAAAGAAATACTATTATGTTTTCCTCTGTGAAGGCAAGAAATCTGAGGAAAAGATTCAGCCTGGAAAAACCTAAAGGTGTTGACTGTTATTTAGGACTGGCTTATTATTTAGTGATTTATCATATTCTACTTGAAATGATTTCACTTTTCTACTACTTACAAATGACCAGAAAAGTCATAGGAATTCATAGATAAATATCTTTGTGGTAGAAGAAAGAGATTTTCCCAAAAAGCAAATAAAAAGAATTGGGGAACAAAAACATGAAGCTGCATTTAAATATGATACCACAAGACACACTTATTCAGCATACTCATGGATATGATTGAATAAGTTCACAACGGGGTGTGACCAGAGAGAATTTGCATTTAAGAAAACTGTCCTGAAGCTGCAAATTTTCAAAAATACAGAAAAGACACAGAGAAGAATATGAGATGATGATAATAGGATTTATTGGGAGAAAAGAGGTAAAGGAAATGAATTAGGAGACAGTTGACTTACTGCAATCAATTTGCTCTTGAAATTGATGGCCATTTGTTCGGAGACTGCAAACACTCATGAGAAGGGTTACAATGGAAGTTTAAAGAGTGCTTGGCATAAAGTAGAGCAGTTGTCAAAGTATGGACCCTGAGTAGAAGCATCAGCATCTTCTGGTAACTTAAGAAATGTACGATCTTAGTTCTCAACCAGATCTGTTGAATCTGATGCTTGAGGGGAAAAACCCAGCAGTCTCCGCTGAAATGATTGTCTTCGTAGTCTCACGCACTCCACGGAATACAAGAATGGCTTATTGTAAGAGCTGAGTGCTTTAAAAGTATACATTCTTTTTTCTAAGTGACAACCCATACTTATTGGCTTTGCAAATTCTGTAATCTTGCTGTGTCTAAATTTTTTTATTTATAAAATTCAGTTAATAGTTATCAGCTCATCCAATTTTTACACCTATGACTTGATGCAGTGAAGCCTGTGGAACAGTCTGTGTCTCATAGGAAGTCCCCAGCAACTCTTAGTTATTATTATCATTATTTCTTTGCTATTTATTGAAATATTGGATAAGATGCTAGATATATGTATAGGAAATTGTAGTTCTGATTGGTTTAATTTCTATACTTCGGGACACTTATACCTAAGTGATAAATCTAAATGCTTTATTCCCTTGCCATAATACTGCCATCCCAGGGATTGTGTGATTATTTCCTTTTAAACCATTCTCTTCTGGAACATTAGACAGGTGCTAGACTGATGAAAGAAAGTGGACAAAAGAAAAAGGAATGGAGGGAGAGAAATTAAGGGTGAAAAATAATTTTAAAGATAATCAAATCCTGCAGGAGTTTTTATTTGTTTTGGAGACAAGGTCTCACTCCATATTTCAGGCTGGCTTTGAACTCACTATGTAGCCCAAGCTCACCTCAATCTCACACCAATCCTCCTGTCTCAGCCTCCTGAATGCTGGGATTATAAGCATGTGCCATCATGTCAAGCTCTACAGATATTTTGAATAAAGGTATCTTGACTAATTTAGGGAGAATAAGATAATATCTTGTGTCTTTTAAAACATATTCAATATTTCTTTGGTGAATATTGCTAGGAAACCATATCAAATATAGTAGTAGTCTGCTAAAAAATAATTTTTCTTTTACTTGCAGAAAATGATTTCCAGTGCATTTGAAAGAAATGTCCATTCACGTTGTTTACATTTTCACTTGCTTAGATCTACATGACTTCATTTTTCAAGTTGTTTAATGATATTTTTCAGGGCTCATATCTGTTGTTAGTAACATTAACCATACAGATGAGTTCTCAGCAGTCTATGCTTAGTATTGAAGCAAACTTGAAAATCTTCTAATTTATCTTTTCTATTACTCTCTAATAGGCTGGAAATCTGTAATAAAATACCCTAATGACTACACCTTGAGAACTAAACCCTCTTCTAATCGCTCTGATGCATGGACTAGCAGGATAATTGATTGACACTAAGACCACTCAGTAAACATGCCAGCTAACAGAATTAGATTAATGAAAACATATGGTAATTACAACTGTGCCAAACAACTTGAAATCTGCAAGATAGCTTCAGGGTAAATAATCACAATTCTGATCAAAGAGCAATTAGAGGTAATACAAGTCTTACTGGGCGATTAGGATTGAGAGAGGCTGAAAGATAAAATTGTAATGTTTTATGAGGGTATTTGATGAAAGATTTACTTTATGCAGAAAAGCAGTTTTGGTATTATGCAGTAATGAATACATTTTTAAAAGAGAAAATACTTATGTATGTTTTTCAACACTGCCCAAGAATCATTTATTTTTGGCCTCACCATCCTACATTAATGATATTCACTCACTTTAAATCAGCTCTTGAAGTTTGGCTTAGTCAATCATCTGATAACTAAATATTAATTCCTTATTCTATAGAATGCTCTTAATGGAACCCTGCTGAGGAAAGACAAAAGAATTATAAATCCTGGCATTTAACATTTCAGGCTGGTGAATAACTCAAATACATTCTTTTAAAACTTTTTTTTTAATTTGAGATAAAATGAGGTTAAAAAGAAAAAAGCTTTCCTAGAAAGGTCTTGATAAAATGCTTGTAAAGTTTCGAGGATGAAATAATTCCTTCTGTTGTCACAGAAAGCTTTAGGATTGCATTCTGCCTCTTATAAATTGAAAGAATTTGTCTCATGTTTATAGACAGAAAGGTTTTGTTTTTTAATCCTCCCTAAGTTAGGCCTTATTATTATTATTACTTTCACCAACATGATTCCATAGTTTTAATCACATTTTAATTAAGTTTACCAGCACACTGTAGAAACGCACAATGATAAGATCCAGCATGAGGAGTTTGCGCCTGATCGCGATGTAGCCTGCTGATTCCTTCTTTCCCATCCCCAACCCCCCTGCCACCCCTCTTCCTCTCCTTATTTATAAAGCTTTGTTTCCATTTTATCTTTATCACATTGTTTCTCTGGCATGGGAAACTGAAAATGTAAGTAAGGACCAAAATATATAATAGATACTGTGAAATAGGAAGAAAATGTTCAAATGAGAAGTGGAACTAAGGAGCAGAGAAGGGGAAAGAAAGGGAAACAGAAAAGAAAAATGAAATAAGACTGATGAAATGGGTTTTTTTTATGCTTTGTCAGTCCGAGTGAATAGCCTTCATAATTGAAAGTATATATTTGATTTGATAGGCTCATTGTCTTATTTCCTAGATGGATGAAACTGTAAGTACAGCCATGGTTCATATATCATAAACATTAGTCTTTCAGCTCTTATTTTGATTCAAGAGCCAATAACCCTATTTTCACAGGCCAGCTTGAATATTTATTATTAAGTCCAATGAGTTCAAATCACAGCGGTGAGCCAAGGTCACCTTTCTCTAGGAAACCAAGTTGAGTAATTGGTTTCTCCTATGTCTAGAACTGGGATTTGTATCATGAAAACAGATTGTAACCAGTTTTTAAAAATGGGTCTAACTATTCCTGCCATTATTTTTCAACACATTCATTATTTCTTCTTATGTACCTCAAGCTAAAAATATACCAGTTTTCACTGCACAAATTCAGGGTTTGGGAGAAGGAGGAAATGTGTTTACCTATCCAGACATTTGGGGAAGGAGGCTCAGCACTGGGCATCTCTTCTACATCTGTCCTTCTTGGTCGCACTCCTGGGTACCCTTGGCTGCCTCTGCCTTCCTGATAGTAAGGAATAATTGGCAGGCCAATGGGGCTGCTGGAAGGAAACAAGGACAAGAGTTATTTTACGTGAAGTATATGACACTTTGGGTTGTACACACCAGGAGACAATGTTGATTACAAAACAGAAAAAGCAATTTTCAAGGTAAATACATTAACACTAAAACTTAAGAATATAATTGATCTTTGAAGTATGAATAGTGAGTACAGTATTTCTTTTAAATGACTAGAGACTTGGTGATTCTAACAGTAAGAGCCACATCCTGTGTGAGTTACTGTTTTAGGAGGATACCTGACTCTCCAAGTGCTCTAGTCCCTCTGAAACCCAGCACCCAGACCTTCTCTACAACCTGACAACTCACCTTGTCCTAGTCAATAGTCTTTATCATTTTTTCATGGCAGTTTTGTGCTCATGTCATTACATGATTGATTTTTTTCATGTTTGTGGGTTTACTGCTTCTCTTCACTAGAAAATAAGTTTCTTAAGGAAAATAAGGTATCTCCTATGTGTTTCATAATCTGATGACTACTGCTGTATTCTCTACGTATACTGCAGTACTAGCGGAGTCATATTGCATATTTAGTAACTATTTTTTTACTGTTCAAAGTGTGTTAGATGGTGATAACTCAAGGTAATTCCTATTAGGTGGCATGCATTGTATTTCATGGAATATGAGTTACTGACGTAATATAAATACATTTGTAGTTTTTTTTCTCTTACACAACTATAAAAGCTATTGCTCTTACCAAACTCAGAAAAGTGCACTTCCAGAAACACAACAGAAAATTTCATGTAAACTTTTAAGATATTTACTGACCCAAGATATGTTGATGGTTTGCTGCAAATTAAAGAATTCTAAAGACTTCACAACACAGTCTGCCTAGGAACACAGGTCCATGCTAACCCCTCGGAAGGAAGACAATGGGCTACTTTTCTTTTGGGTAGCACATATTTTAATTATACATAAAACTTCCAGAATAACAGAATTAGAGTTTTAGAGCTATTACAAAGAACACACAGATGCAGAAGATATGTTCGCTATGTTTTCATCACTGAATGGATCAAGCTGTAGGGTAAAAATGGACCTAGAACTAAAATCCAAGTTTTCTGTG
Organism: Hydrochoerus hydrochaeris; assembly: GCA_004027455.1. NCBI lineage: Eukaryota > Metazoa > Chordata > Mammalia > Rodentia > Hydrochaeridae > Hydrochoerus > Hydrochoerus hydrochaeris. Next base: position 18,675 of record PVLA01002999.1, read on the forward strand.
GTTTAGTATTTTTCTATGAATTCTAGCTATGTCTTTGTTGCTTCTCTACTATGAATAAATATATCTTACCATAAAATGGTTTTCTTGATTTTGTTCATCTTGAAAATCATGATTGCAAATGCCAATGATTTTCTCTGGCATCTGTTTTTAAGGACTCTATGAGATCTCATTTTTCTTATCTGTCACTGTCTCAAGTAAACATTGGCAGTTCTTTTCATCTTTCCTCAAAGATAATTTTCCAAACTTCTAATGATTTGATATTTTTTATCCATTTGCCAGTTTGTTTGGGATGTGTAGTCACTTCACTGACTGTGTCCTGATTCTAACAGTATCATGACCACCTTTTGAGCACTACAGACAGGAAACTCACTCATTCACTTATTCCTCGTATATTCATTCATTTAGCAAACGTGTATTAAATGTCTACCATGTGCCAAGCACAATTCCAGGTACCTGCAATAGGAGTGAACAAAGATAGCCCAAGTACATCCTTTATAAATTTCTAGTCTAATGGAGTAGCAGACACACAAAGCTACACACACACATTCACACAATTCCACTTGTGGCAAAGGTTATAATAGAAAGATATTCATGCTATGTAAACCTGCCATGAGACTCTTGCACATTTCAGAGCAGATCAGGAAAGACTTTTCTAAGAAAATAACATTTTAGTTTAAATACGAAGCATATCCAGATGGTAGTTAGTCAAATAAGGAAAGAAAGCCTGTCTCAGATGCAGGAGGGTTGGGTGCACACACAAAGTCTCTGATGGAGGAATCACACATATAACAGGCAAAAGACAACTGCTTTGTGTAATCAGGGTACAAGAAGTGAAGAGAGCTTTTTCTTAGTTCACAAGGTAGGAAGAAGCTGAATCATGCACAATAAATAAGATCTTTTCCTCCTCCTCTCTTCTTCTTCTTCTTCTTCTTCTTCTTCTTCTTCTTCTTCTTCTTCTTCTTCTTCTTCTTCTTCTTCTTCTCCTTCTCCTTCTCCTTCTCCTTCTCCTTCTTCTCCTTCTTCTCTTTCTGAGACAGGTTCTTACCTTGAATTCACTATGTAGCGTAGGCTGCCATTCAGTGATTCACCTGCCTCAGCCTCCTGAGTGCTGGCATTATTGATTTGTGCCACCATGCACAGCTAAAACATTTAACTCCAAAAGAGACTGGTCACAGAAGCTCTTAAGAAAATTGTATTACACTGTATTACATCGTGTTGGATGTGTTGTACAGCATTGTATTGGTCTGTGTTGCATTGCATTGCTTTACATAATATTGTATTTGAAGTTGGGGGACGACTATTAGAATGATCTCAGCAATGTGGTTTGTGCCATTGGAAGTATACTGACATAAGAAACAAAAGACAAAGTCCATATTCTTGGTGAGCAAGGGAAAGAAAATCACACATTCAATCTTGGCCGTGTTTAGTTTCAGAAGTGTTTGCAATATCCAGGAAGATATGTGAAGTAGGCAGTTGGTTATACAAATTTGGCACTCAAAGGCTGTTATAGCCTAGGGATATAATTATATAAATCAGTTGTGACTAGATGATAATTGAATCAGTGAGCATGGATGAGATCACCCAGGGAGGAAATACTGAATGAGAAAAGGAGAGAGGATTTAGGAGTGGTTTTCGAGGAATGCTAATGTTTTGTGGCTTGAAAGAGGAAAGGCTGCTAATAGAGAAGAAGCAGGGACAAAGAAAAAAGAGAAAATGTAGGGGAGAATGATTTGAAGCCCCGGGAAGAAAGACCTCTATATAAATTGTATAAAAGACTAAGCAATGAATAAGAGATCCCAGCTCTATTATTTCAAATGACAAATAAATGATAATTATTGACTCTAATTGTGAAATCCAGCATTAGTCCAGCATCAGCCTTGATTGACATAGCTATTAAGACCATACATTTGCCGTATTTGGATCTGGGGCTATCTTGAACTGTGACTGAAGGAGGGGATAAAAAATAAGAATATATTAAATCTGGATCCCAGAGCCCAGCTTATGGAATTGATTTTATTTGATGTTAGTCACTAGGGTAAATAACACAGAACAGATATGTGCATTTTGAATTTGAGAGACACATGGTGTAAATAAATGCCGATGCTGAATAAGAAGTTATGTTTTTAAGTCACAAAAAAGTTGTGAACTTCATGCAATTACCTATAAAGCAACATAAATAAAGTGAAGATGGCACATTCCGTGGGAAGATTCCAGTATTGAAATATCAGATGAAAATGATTAAAATATGCTATATCAGTACACAAATGTGCCAAAATGAAACACACTATTCTCTATAACTAACACAAAAATATTTAAAATGGCAGACAAACAACTGAAAACAAATAGGCACAGGTATAACAACCAACATAGAAGAGGTAAATGTTGATCAGTCATGGTAACTACCTTCTGTAATCCCAGCACTTGAGAAGGCTGAGGCTGGAGGATTGCCAAGAGTCTGGGGTAGCCTGTCCCACACAGTGAGTTCAATTCCAGCCTGATTATGTAGTGAGACTCTGTCTCAAAAAAATAGAGCTAAATGTTACATTCAGGTAGAAATCAAGAGTGTAATGTTATTGAAGGTAAGAAAAGAAGAGCTTCCAAGAACAAAGGAATAACCAAATTTGTCATATTATTCCCAAGACTCAAGTAAAATTAAAATGAGTAAATGACATAAACATTCATCTTACTTAGCAACCAAGGAAACTGGTGATATTATCAAGAATATTTTCACTGATATTTTAGGGGCAATGAAGGAAGGAGGGAAAGAACTAAGTCAGGTTGAAGTAAATTAAGAAGAAAATTAAGAGAAACAAGAACTGAGAAAGGTAAACTGTCAAAGTAAATAACTCTTTCCAAAGAATTGATTATAGGAGATAGACCATGCAATATCTAAAAGAGAAATTGGAATACAGAGAAGGTGACATTGTTGAAAGACATATGGACATGTTAAAAGAAGATAGAAATAATCCAGAGAGGGAGCACTTAAAGATATATAAAATAAAAGGCATATTAAGAAATTAAAAAGTGATTAATTTCAGAATACTATAAGGTGGGTATAAATCAGAGGATTACTAAACAGAAGAGTTAATTAAGATAAAAGCTAATGTAAACACAAGAGATGGGAGAATAAGCTAAGGTTAATAGGTAAGAAGGAAAAAAGAATGAAAGCACAAATACCCCAATAAGAATAACAATAGATGTGGTTAATGTAATTGAGACCTCATTTCCATAGAATGTCCTATTTTATTCTAGCATATTCTCCACCTGATACACATGCAGAATTTCCAAAATACCATGGAACTAGAAGTCTTCTCAAGGTTGTGGGAGGCATACACTTTTCTCCTAGGTAATCATGACACTGTTGTCCTGTCACAATAGTCTGTAATCAGTCACTTATGTATCTGTCTAGATGACTGCCTTTTAAGGTTCTGAAGCATTCCTTTATTCTTTCTTCAAGTCTAACAAAGATGCTTAAATATAAGAATACTAATGCTTTCCGTGGAAGGGGTTGAGATCAAAATATACGGTGAATGTTTAATTTTAAAGATATATATTAGAGTAATGGACACATTGCCACCAACTCCCCTCAAAATATTCCCACTTCAAACACATTTGTTTATTCCATACCTCTCGTCACTTTCTGCATTGGTTATGGAGCTCTTCATTCATAAGAGTCTTTGGTTGCTCTGTTATGGATGCCTTGATGTCCTGAATGAACTCAAAATGTTTACCTTTTTGAGAACATTTCAAATTTGGGGACGAGCTAGACGCTGCAGTAAGTGAGCTTAATGAGAAGCAATCGTGATGTTTGCACCAGCCTGAGTGGCATGGGACAACAGGATCCACTGCATTATTTTATATTACAATTTGTAAAAATACTCAACAAAGTTAACTTCCAGAATAGCTCGCAATGTGGCCAAAGTGGGAGAAATATGTTGAAGTGAGAGAGATTAATAGAAATCATCTTCTGCTCTGATAAAATCTTAAACATTCCTGATTTATATTTTAATCACAGCTTATATTTGTACCTCTGAGATTTGCTACCATGCCATCTTCTGGATTCAGGCACGATGTCTAACCAACATAAAAATTTAAAGTCAGTGCAGTGTTTCACCTTGCAAAATCTATCTCACTCAACTCAAATTCAGTGGATTGTGCCAGCCACTTATACCTCTTGACTACATTTAAAATATGGGATAATGAACTTGAAAATTTATTCTCTAGCATTAACATATAAAGCATTCATTAAAATAGTAACTTCAAAAAATAAAAGGTACCTTGATAAATTATTATCAATAAAATATTAATAAATAAAATACTAAACAAAGGTAATCTCCTAAAACCCTAAAATTATTCAAATTTTATTTATGTTCCTTTCTGTATTCATTTGTATTTTTTATTTAGTGAGAGTATAAAGAAAATGTTATATCCAATTTCACTTTTCATACTTCAATAAAATTATTTCACATTGCTGTATAATCTTTATATTTATCACTTTAAGTGACTGAACAAAGTGTCCCTTGGATGCTGCATTTTAATTTATTCAGCTGTTCTCCTTTTGTTTGACATTTAGTTAACTTCTATGTTTTCTTCATTATAATAGTTTAATGAACATCTTTGGGAATATAGCTTTTATTTATTTTGGATTATTTCCTTAGGACATATACCTACCACTGGCATTACTAGGTCACATAAATGTGTATATACTTCTTTCTAAAATGTTGTCTAATGCCACAGTCTCTGTGTTTCACATTTGTCTGATTTTTGCCAGCCTCAGGTATAAGAGTTTTTCTTAGTATAATATGCATTAATTGAAAATCTGTTTAAATTTGTTTGTGTGGAAATGAGTTACCTCAAGTTAATGTGAATAATCCTGCAAATGGTGGGTACTATGATTAGCCCATTTATGTTCTTGATAATATCAATTGTATCTTCTCAATGTGTTTAAATTATTTTATGAAGAAATTAATATATTTTAATTCCTATAGTTTTTAGTCTAGATATTTTTGTTTAGTTGTTAATATACATATACATTTTTAAAAATTTTTATTTTAAAGAGAATGAAGAAAACAATAAAAAATTTCAAAACAAGATGATAGGAAATTAACAATGGTTATTATATCGCATATTGTTATCTTCAAAATAGTTGCTCAGATTACCAGGTATATTAAAGTTATATCAAATATCTGCTTACAGCTGTATTTCAGAATAGGCCAGTTGTCATGGCTGTCAGCATTACAGCCACAGGGAAGGTGATCTGCAGCCTAACTGCCTCTCTAATTAGCCCATTGGTGACTGATAGCTCTGGGCTTCCTCATGTGGGAATAAGAATAACAACAGTGTGGGAATGTGTGAGCATTAAATATAAAGCACCTAAACTTTGAATTTACTAAGGTTTTGCTCATTTAGGTTGTCTGCCAAGTCACGATAATAACTTTATTTTACTTTTATCATGTTCTTATAGCTTCCTTGAACTGATGGCATTTGGATAATTTCAGAGCAGGAATAAAATATAGAGTAGTAAAATCTCTAGAGAGAATATTGACCAAATATGTTTCTATATGAAGTTCTTCACCTCAGAGTGCTATAGTTGACAGCATTGTTCATAGATGTCATTTATATACTACATAATTCCAATTATCTCTGTCATTTATTAAAGTAGGTATTCATTTTACACAATGGAATACTATGTATACCTAACTTATATCCACACAACAGTTCTGAGCTTTGTATTTGTTGTTGCTTCATATTCATATTAGGATCAGACTGAATTTTTAACATATAATCATGTTCTAATAATAAGATGAATATACATATGGTGTTTTACAATTATCAAAAGCATCTCACAAGCATTCACTTTGCCTTGGATTAATAAATGTTCCCTGACTCAACTCATACACATTGTACTACAGCAATTAATGTCTGTGCTATTTTCTTCCCACTTCAAGTAAAACAATCTTAATAGCAGATATTTTGCACCATATTTATGGTTTTTGAAACATTTACTCTCATATTTCAAGAAATTGTTTTATTCACTTTAAACATGTGAGTCATAGAAGGCAGACATTACAATCCTTAATTTACAGATAAGAAAACTAAGACTGAATTATTAAATGACATTTCGTGTGGTCACATAACTGGAGAATTTGTATTTTTAATATTTATTTATTCCATGTATGTTTTTTTTAAATTAAGAGGAAAAAATAATAAGGGTGTTGAAAATTCACAAAAATATATTTTTAGGGAAATAAAAGACCTTGCTAAGCTATCAGGCTGGGCGTACCATGTGTGTTAGAGTCTTAGTCTGTAGAAATGAAGAGCCAGGGGACCACATAGACATAGTACATTTAGAATGAAGGCAGTTAGCTCCACAAGGTGAAGGATTATTGACTATTTCACAGAATAAGAAAATTTAGGGATGAAAAGCAGTGAATGAATTGATTGATGGTCATAGCCAGACTTACCTTGTCTCAATTTCTGAGTCGAAGTGCTATCTGTCATCCTGGTAAGTGTGATCCAGTTTTCACATCTATTGGTCCTGTGAGTTTCGGTGCAGGCAGCGCTGACATGTATGCGAACATTAACGTGCCTTATATATAATCAGACTCTCTTTGAAGGTAAGTTTTTATTTTAATTTACTTCCAAACATGGAGGTCGAAAATCAGGGTCACACACTGCATTCCTTTGCAGGCAACAAATTTATCTTTGTTGCTCTGACTACATGATACAACTCTCACCCAGGCACCTGTCTTACAAAAGATGTTTCTCATTACACAAGTGAGTACACCATGTACAGACATCTAAAGACAATGGATAGAGTTCAGACAATAAAAAGACTATCATAGTCTACATTTTCCCCATAAAACTGGCTATTTTTATTACCTACATATTCTTTTTCTTTCAAGAAAAATATCGAACATAGAATAATTAAACTTAAAAATAAAGGTTATAAATATCTTTTCTGTTGTTTGTTATTTTGAGTAAGTTCTTTAGCACATATACAATAAAAGTTGTAATTTTCACCTTTGTGTTTGAAAGACAGCACATTACCTGGTCTTCCTTGCCATGTTAGGATTCATTATCAAATGATGCTATTAGGTAATGTTACATATTAAATGACATATATTAGTGGTGATTACTTAGTTATTTGGTGGATAGCTAGACCCCAGAGTATATTTTCTTATATTTTCTCAGTCCAATTCAATTTCCCTGCAAATATGAATATAAGTAGAGATTACTGGTCCCACTCTGCCCAGGAAACCCATCTGGATTTAGGTTTCAATGCCAGTGTATACCGAAAAGATCAGTACAAAATTATCTTTAGTGCTTCCTGTGAGTTTCTTCAAATATTAATATTGGAATGTCAGATTTCTGTGTCCAACTCAGTTTACTGAATCAAAGTCTATGGTGCTGAACCCCAGGACCCTAACCTCAATACTCTCCCTTCCTGCCCTTTTGCCTTTCTACTCCTGCCTCTGTTTTAGTCTCTGACTCATGTGACTATGTCCCCACTAGAAAGCCAGGCATAGTAGCTTACGTCCTCTGTCTCTCTCTCTCATTTCCAAATTTCTAATGAACAGTTCCTTCCTCCTCAGACCTCAGTGCATCTGTCATCTCGATAGAGGAGAGACTGCCCAAGCTGAAGTGACCCTTCAGCCTCACTATAACATTTCTATCTCATTAATATATTTTATATTCATCAACATATTTAGCACTGTGGGATAAAAAATTTATTTATTTTAATTTTTAGTGTCTGTCTCTTTTTACAAAATTAAAATGACTAGCGTGATGATTTTCTTTTGTCTCATTCACTGCTGTGTTTGCAGAAGGTACCCCAATAAGTGCTTCTGGAATAAATGACTGAATCTTTAACAAAAATTCAGGTAATCATCACATAACTTGGACACTATTGAACTAGAGGATATCTCAGAAGTACCTTGCATTTTTCAATTAAAAACTAAACAGTGATTAAGGTTATTTCGGGTCTTGATAAGCAGGTCTTCTCAGAGGCAAGCCAAGTTTAGCAAAAACCTTAAGAATATTCAGGTTTCTTTGTGAAATTCTGCAGCAGGGTGAAAACCCACTGAGCTGGGATCAGGACACTGGCTTTAGGCCCAACTACTTTTGCTTTACTGTGTGACCTTGTTAGATCAAAAATCCATAGGATTGTAGAGTTCAGGTTCTTTACCAGCATGCTTTACCTCACAGGCCCGAAATTTCACCATGTCTGAAACTAAGAAATGAGAGTAGGTTAGTATTTCACATAGTAGCTTCTTTAAATACTAATTCATTGAGACCTACATATTGTTTCATTAAAAACAGTACAAGAAAGCTTACATTCTCAAAAACTGTAGGAAATTCATATTACTGTGTCTCTTTGGTGATTTACAATATACATTTCCAGTTTTAAAGTACTAAAAATCCATTAGAAAATACTCTATTTAACTCAGTAAAATTATTTGACATAATCTTGTAAATACTATGAACTACCATTCCATAAAATCTAGTGTGAAAAATATCACAGTAGATGATCATAAATCTATCTTCTAGTAGTCCAAAATTGTCTGGTGCTATAATTTGAGGATGACCACCCTCTATTCTAGAAATTGTAAGAGGCCCAAGGAGCTTTTTTTAGTGAGTACTAACTAAAAATTGGAAAATAATGTTTTCTATACTGAAATCACCTATCATCATCCACAACACAAGGGTGAGTTCTGACACTTTGTACTAGAGCAAGTTTGCACCATCTTCCCAATCCATCTAGACAAATACTGTGTCCGAGGAACTATTAGAAACGCTTAGATCAGATAGTAAATATATGTTCACAGAATTGAAACTGCTAGCCCAATGACATTTTTTCCTTGTTCACTGTTGTATTTGTAGAAGGTGCTCTAATAAATATGTATGGAATAAATAACTGAATTCTTTAATAAAAATTCAGCTGACTTGTCACATACCCTCAAAATTGACACCCTTGGTTCAAACCAAGAGTACATTTATCCTGGTGGTAAGAACCCATTATTTCCCAGGTGACAGACCAATAACAAGCTTTGTGTTTTTGCTTATAGAATATACACTGAAAAAGAAAGTGAACTTAAAGTCTTCCATCTTACTGCCTCTGGCACAGTAGTAACACACAAATGATGACTGAAATGATTTGTTTGAAAAAATTCATCTAGTTGAGATGAGGGCATCCTGTAGGAGAGTGAATCATTGGATCAACACAACCTGATCCTCTTGTGGAAAGAAGGAAATTTGGACACAAAGACAAACAAGAACAGAGAGAAAATGATAAGAAAGGAGCCAGGAAGAAGAATGCCAATTACAAACTAATAAAAGTGATCTCTAATGGTCCCTTCTTTCAAAGCTCTCAGAAGAAATATTTTCTGCTGACCTATACCTTGAATTTGGACTTCCAAGCTTTACAAATGTGAAAAGATAAATTTTACCCCAGCTTGTGCTTTTTGTTTCAGCAGCTCCACCAAACTAATACATGGTTTAAGTGTTGAAATCAGTTTTCTGGATTCTCTACAGACAGATGAATTGCCAATTTAACTCTTCTTTCTGTACTCTATGGGCGGCCCTTGAGAGGGACAGAATAGGTCAAAAAGAAATCTGTGGACTTCCTTCTTTGCTTCCTGTGCCCTAGAATAGCTGGTTTAATGCTCAAATTTTATAGAAGCACCTTTAAAGACATTTTGGTGAACCCTCCTTTACTGTTCTAGTATATTTTCCATCAGCCATAATAAGCAAAGATTGGAAGAAATTACAAATATTTGGAAAGATAAAAGGCAATGAAATTACTTTGAAACCCACTTTGTACATCCCTGTAAGGTTGACTGAACAACATTTTGGCAAAACTGTCTAGATTTTTAAAGTGTATGTTAGAAGCAGCTAATACAGAAAATTGAAACGAATCTTCCCTGAAATTACTGCTCCCATTACCTTGGTTCTTTGAGGATTGGTCTAATGCAATTTATACCCCTTCAGCCTAACAGTGAGAGGTCAGAGCTTAAAAATGGCACTTGTAACAAAGGAAAGAGTCAAATTGCCCTTGTCACTAATTACTTAAGATGTTACTTCAAACTGACTTTGGCTCCATAATTGAATCAAGAAATTCAGTTGACTGTGAAGATGCAACCAGTGGCAGAAGTTAGATCACTGCTTATATATCGCAGAGGAAAAAGGAATTCGGTGCCCACATCTAGGTTCTGTTTAGCACTAATCTCAGTGTAAGTGGGTTGATACAAATATCAGTGCTTGAATCCAAAATGTGGGTAAAATTGTCATCATTTTGTCTGTCCCCTGTTTATGGTTGCTCTGTCTGTTAAGCCAGTTCACCTTAGTTTAACAACCCCATCATCATTCTCTTCATTTTATGCAGTGTTACCAGCACCTTACCCTGCTAAATCTGGGGGACAAAGGCCACCATTCAGGTCCATCTCTGTCCTGCAGCTATTTGTTATTGTATACATGCTATACTGTGGTGCCGGTGGTCTCAGTCAGTCCTTGGTATTTTTTTTTCCAAGGAGGAAATTTTAATTTCTCAATTCCCACCAAGAATTACTGAAATTGTCCACTGCAATCATGCAATTATCAAATATTCCAAAACCTTTTTTTAATCAATGCCAATAGTTGAAAGAATATTTTCATTTTATTAAAGTCAATAATCTCTACTCTAGTTCGGGAATTCAAGCAATAACACAAATATGTTTGGGGAAAGATCACTTCCATTTTCTATCAGCCAAAGTAAAAATATACTTAATCACTAAGTAACACACCTGCAAAATATACCTTCGGTTACTCAAGTACATTTCTCATGTCATTCACAAGTATATAGTAGATGTAGGGGCACTAATATTGCAGTAATCAGAAATGAGACTATGAAGTATAATCTGTCTGATCTGATAGCTCTAGTCAGGGTGTTGGGTTGTAACTTCCTCTACTTTTATTTCTTTCTGTGACATGAAATTTCCAAAAACGGTGGGATTCAGTTTAGGAGCTCTTTCACTGTATGGATTCAGGTAATGTGCAATTTGTGGAGAAAATTGTTTTCTTAAAGCAGATGAAGTTGTAAAGTTTTCCATTCTCTCACTTACCCCTGCTCATGTCATCACCAAGCCTTCATAACCTATTGTGTTATCTATGGGCAAAAATGCTATTTTTAGCCCATTCCTGAATGAGTAAAGAAAAAAGAACAGCAGTCTCATAATTTAACTGAAAAAGCCAAGATGGGAGGCCCTGGCCATCTCAGCACAAGGCTATCTGGCATGGCATCTAAAGACTATGAATATTTATCCCGGTATTAATAATGCTCCCTGTGAGCAGACCTGTCCAGGCAGAAATCAATCATCTCTCTTGTGTTTTCTTTATTTCTCTACAAGTTTCCTGAATTACACTTACCAACAGTTCTATTTTTAAAAGTACTTGCCCTGAATAATTTTTATCTAATATGTTTTTCAATGAACTCATTTTACATTAGTTTTCCAATTATGTACATGCCTGTTTTTTTCCCTGTCTTAGAAGAGTACTGCTGCTCTCTGCTCAACACCTTATCCTTACCATCCTTGTGATACTATGCAATCACATCTCTCTTCATCTCAGTTCACTTTTTTTTTCTCACTTGGAGCATTGGAGGAAAGATAAGGCAGGAGAGAGACCAGCTAGCCGGTGGACACATTTTCATCAGCTGGCATTTGATTTGGTAAATTCACTAGGCTTTGGCACAGCTAACTTCCTTCACCTTCATCACCTGCATGTTGTCACTGTTTAACTAGCCTCTCAAAGCTGGATGTGTGAGGGAGATGTTATCTCAGAGAAACCTAACGGTGCCTCCTACAGACACAGCAACATCAGCCTGACCCTTTCATCCCCCGTTTTTGGGTCCAGCTGTACGGGAAACCTCATGCTTTCACTCAAAACAACCCATCAGATTTTCTTTAGAAATGATCTGAAGCTACGGGAGCTTCCAAAACTCTTGCCCACTGTAAAAGGAAGCTTGACAAGAGGATCATAACATTTCAAGTCTGTTTCTAAAACTCTGGCTCCCATGGGCAACCCTTGAATAGGAAGGTCAGGTTCTTTTTTTTTTTTTTTAGTATGCTATGACTTTTTCTGTACCTCTATTCTGAGCAGTCTCTTAGAATTAATATATTCTTTTTTAAAATTATGATGGTTCACTGAGTCAATATGTAATCCAATCTAGATTTCTTCAGTAACTTACAGGACTTTATGTATCTTAGATGTTCATTTAAGCTAATGGCTAGAATGCATTCAGCCAAAAGTAACAAGAAATTCCCTTAACTGTGGTTTAAACCATAAGGATATTTTAAGTGTCAGAATTTTCCACATCAGGACAGATGCAGCATGCTCAAATCCGCCTTTAAAATTCTTCTCTTCCCACTCTTCCCTTTACCCTTGCTCAGTGTTTTGGCTTTGGATCTTAGGATCTCATAGCTTGGTGACCTCAGAGAATGGCATACCAAACAAGAAGAGGGGAAGAGGGAAATGCGTCTCTCATCAGAACCACTGCTGCTCACAGCTTGCTCATGCCCCCAACCCCTGCCAGCTGTAATTCTGCTTCGGTAGACCTGGATCACCAGCTATCTCCAGATAAATGACTGGCATGGAAGAATGGGATTGACACAAAGAGATTAGAATAATCATGATTCATCCTCAGCACCTGGGCACATTACCTTGGGTGGAGATGCGGGACCAGGTACTCTTAGCAAGCAGGAAATGCTAATACCCGTTAAATAGTGATGTGCAGTGCCTCCCACACCACAGCTCCATGTGGTGATTATATGGTTAGAACATTCTAGAAACAAAGCTTCATTTCTAGGTACTTAGGGTGCTGGGAAACCTCACTACTTTCCTCATGTGCATGCTGCTTATATGAGTTTTCTCTACCTCGTAGAGACATTCTTTTCTTTACTCTCCATATCTTGACTCTCACTGTCTTGAACGAAGATATGTTAAAGTGAGATACACCATCAGAACCTTTTTAGAAAGATATAATTTGTTTGATGCAAACATACTAAAAATTGCAATTGGTTTGAAAATTTTTATAAAATATGTATCTTATTATATATTTTGTGTCATATATTTTGCATAACAGTTCTAGTTCAAAAGTGCTCTATCTCCTTAAAGTTTCATTTTTCAGAAAGACTTAATCTATTCTGAATATTGTTTGGTGCACATAGTATCCTAAAAATTGTTTACTCTTTGAGCAACTTGATTATTCCACATTAGAATATCAGTTCAAGCCGTATTTGCCTTCTTAAGATAATGTCATTATAATTTAGAAAGTTAGTAAACAACTCACAGCTGTTTTAGTATGAATTGTGTAGTTATGAATATTCATAAATATTTTATCTCAATTAAAGATATTGCTTTTACTTTTTAAAAGTGGTAGTGATGACAGAATATAAAATGCTTTGCTTTTTTGAGTTTTGGTTGTTTATTTAAAATATTTTCCTAACCATATAATGATTTGTAGTAGGTTTTTATAAAAGGCTTTTATACAGAATTTATAGAAGGTTGCCTCTTGGGTTGGTGGAAGATACAAAGATTTCCAGTGTGTCTGCTACCTGCAAGCATGTGTGGTTTCTTCTCTTTAAGCATGGTCTGCTTGAGGGTAGATTCTTTACAACTGATAACCCAGCACTGATTCATCATTATGTCCCCAAATTCACAGCTGATGTCAGGATTCACTCTTCCCTTCACACATTCTCTAAATTGGGGTAAACTTATAATCCATGCATTCCACCTTGTAGGATGGTACAAACTAGTTTCACTACCTAAAAATCCTCTAACTTCTACTTATTTATCCCCTCTGTATGTATTTATTTTTCAAACGTTAGGAAATCTTAATAATTGATATAATCCAATAGAGATATATATTACTTGTGTGCATGGCATATGATTCAGTATTTATTGTTAAAATGTTATGTGACAAGTTCTATAATTCACTGAATTCCTCTAAAGCAGAGCTCTGCAATCTAACTTTCTGTAATGATAGAAATGGTCTATATTTGCCATGTTGAATACAATACTACTGGTCACTAGTGTCTACTGAACACTTAATATGGTGTTAGTATAGTTTGGTAACTTTAATACTTAATTTGATAAAATTTGATTAATTTAAAATTCTGGCTACTGCTATATTATAGAAATCATAGCTCTGGAAGAAAGTATAAAGCACACAGAAGAATTTCTGTTTTCAAAATGTTATTAAATGGCCCTATGCACTACCTTTTAGAGTTAGGTAAATGATCTTTAGCTCAGACACAGGAGATGTATCTTGAAAATCAATTTCAGTAATGATGCTAAACTGGAGATGCTTGGTCAGTAGGATCCAAATAAAGCCCAGGATCAAACAATTTTGATACAGATGCTCTGAGATCTGAGCTTTGAGAAACATTGTTTTAGCATCTGCCTGTATCCTTTCCACTGCCTGTTCATAGGACAATGTCAGTATGTACTCTCTCTAGAATCATGACATCTAAACATGTTTTTTCTCTTCCCAACAACTCATGGAAAAACTAAATTTATTAGCCAGACGTGGTGGCTCACACCTATAATCCCACCACTCGGGAGGCTGAGGCAGGAGGATCATTGCAAGTTCAAGACCAGCCTAGGCTACAAAAGTGAGCTCAAGGCCAGCCTGAACTGCATAGAGAGACCCTGACTCAAAAAAATATGGCCATCAATAAATACACACATATGTGCCTATATATGCTATTCATACACGTTTATATGAACTCTGATCTTTGAAATTATACTCTGCTCTTTTTTATTTTAAATCCGGTAGTGACTCACTAAATTGGCTCATGACTCAACAATATGAAGGATTTGAATTTAAAAGCCGTATGTTGCATTGTCATGATTCAGGGCCTGCAGCTGCAAGCAGGACCTCAGGGCAAGGACTCCGAGAGAAGAGTGGAGGTCATTTGTTTCACTCCATCTTGCAGTATCGTGGATGCCACTCCCACCCCCCATGACTAAGAAATTTCTGATTTGGTAAATGTACCAAAGGCGCTTTTTTTTTCTGTTCTTTAAAGAATTCAAGCTAAACTGCTTACTTATGGACTGTCATAAGAATCAAACCTAAGTGTCCAATAAAATAATTATTTTTTGTACATAAAATAGGTTGATCTTTTAAAATATGATGTTGAATTTGTCCAGAAATAGGTATTATGGTGACTATTTAATGCAGAATGATAACTGAGTAGTTTTAATGCACTCTAAGGATGTGTTATTTTCAAGTGTATTCCATTTGTATGGATCCAGAAAAGACAATGCAGTATTAAAAGCACACTTATAATTTATAATTTTGCTCATAGTATGAGCTTAAATATTATAAATCTGTATGCCAAATAATACAATAATGTCTGTGCTTACTCATTGAAAAAGTAGCCTGGGAGAGATTTTTGTTTATAGTATTGTCAGGTTTTTGTTTTTCTCCCTTTGGATAGTTCTCAATTTTATCCATGTGGGTTACAAATATGAAACAATTATAATTAATGATTGTCTGGCATAATAGAACAAGAGGCTATTCAATCCCTGAGGAATAAATGGTTCTTTGTTATCATTTATTATCCTCCTGTTTCCTGTTAAAATATGTAAATACTTAGAAGAGGAACACCTTAAAGGCATTTTCATTTTTTCTGATGTCACTGGGATACAATTTAAAACTGTCATAATGAGTGAATTTTAAAAAGTTGAAAATATGTATTCACTGATACAGTGTTTTCATAGAAATATCTTAAATGTGTCATGAGAATATGGGAGCTATCCTAAAGATCAGTGCTTCATGTGTTATTTGTATGTGGCCATGGAAATTCAACAATTTTGTTAACTCACATTATTCTTTGTTGTTTGTAGATATGGCATGTATCCACTAAACAGTCCACTCCCTGGTAAATGAACTTGTGCAAAATGTCATGTTGAATTTAGACATATGCCTTGTTCTCTTTGTCACAGAGCAGACACAAGTTATCACAGTATGAAATAAATAGAGCTACTAGTGTTAGGTCAAATGTTAAGAATGCTATGGTAGCTTTGCTCAGTAGATGGCCTTGCAGTTTCCAGACATGCTTCATAACAGTTTCTTTTGGATTCTTTGACCTTATGAAGAATAGAAGACAGTTAGATATATATGCACATAGGTAGGTAGGTAGATAAATAATAGAAGAGAGAGACAGAGACAGAGACAGAGGGACAGAGAGATGAGATTTCAGCAGCCAAATAAGAATAGTTTAGATTGTCCATTTAGTAATTTACCAGTGAAATTCCCCAAACACATACACAGACACACATCCATGCACATAGATATGTGAATATGTAATATATATATAATATATATATATTATATATTCACTGTCAAGCCAACTTAGAGCAAACACACTGTAGATAAATCTTTAAAACACCAGTTTGAGTGGATGCCATGAAAGATTTTGAATATTTAACTTTTATAAGAAAAATAAAATACAATAGAGAAAATATAAATGGGCTCTATATTTCATTTAAAAGTGAAATACAAAGCCTTGCTAGACATTTCTTAGTGAGAATATTTTCTGTGACAAAATTTTTACTTTAACCTTGAAATATAGCAAAAAAAGACCTGATTAGTAATGCATTAGCTCTATTTTAAAATCCATTAAAGCTTAGTTCTTATTTTATATCTGATGGCAAAATTTTAAGCTCATGTATGATTCATGCTTCTCTTACAGTAAAACATTTTGTTTAGCAGAGACTCAGGCAAAATTAGTGACAGTATTCATCCTTATTTCTAGCAGGGTGAAATTCATTGGCTTTAGTTTGGGACTGACTTTAGGTTGGAACATGTGCTGTGCCTGAAGGAGACTGATATTATTATTTTCAAAATTCCAAGGAGTTTTTGGAACACCATGTGGGCTTTACAAATGTCAAACAGTTACAAGAATACAAAGCAGAAGGACAGACCAATAGTACCAGCTTTCCAGAAGAAGTCTTTGAAACTTTCCCCTTGCAAAGCTAAAACATAAGGAGAGGGAGAAAGGCTAACCAAGTTAGGCCACAAACCTTCAAAAACTAGTAGATACAAAACTTACTGACTTTTGGTGAAATTTTCTCTGTAGATTTTCTTGAACCAAAGAATTTCTCTCTCTACTTCTAGATTCTTAAAAATTATCCGGTAACTAGCCCTTAGTTTTCAATGTTTGTGCATATAAGAAAAATTCGGTACAAGCAAAAGAAGGTTTCATTTGAATGGGACTCAGGTATATTGAAACCTAAGGGCCAGAACACAGCTGTTCTCAAGGATGGAATTCATGACAAGGACTTCATGCCTGTAGAACTATCTGCCAACTCTGCCCCTCTGTTTCTTTATATCTACCTTTGCCATTTTTCTCTGAGTAAAACAACTTTCTTTCTTTCATAGGCACATGGAGGAAAACATGGCCACTCCTCAGCTCTTGAGTTAATATGTTTCCTATCCAGCCTCACAAAGTGAAAGTGACTGAATTCTGAATCTTAACTCCAAAATCCTAAGAAGAGTAAGCTAAAATAGGTCAAGTGGCCATCCCAGTTCAATCAAATACATGCAGGTAGCATCTCATTGTTCAAAATGCGTAGAGGGGATTTCCTGTTATGTGTGAAGAAGAAAATAGGAAAGGATTATTTTTAATTTATTAGACAATCTGGTAATGGTAGTCTCTATAATGTGTTGTTTTTAATCATAACTTTAATTCATTTCAAAATATCAGTATTTTTTATTTAATACCCAAGAAGAATAGAGTGTCAGCCTAAGCATCATGTGCATTTTCTCCTTTCTTTTTAATTGAAAATAAAATGCTGAATCATATATAATGCCAACAGTTTTATGGAAAGTATCAGGGCTCATAGGCTCTAGTCTTTAACTTACAGCTCTTTGTCAAATGAATGATAGGAATAATAGTGTTATACTGCTCTTATGTGGTTCTTAGCACTAAAATAAGATTTGTATTTCTTGATAACCATCCTAAAAGGAGGACAGTATTTTCAAACACAAATTTTCACTTGAGGAAACTAAGGTTCACTGAGTTTACATAAATTGTTTATGGATCCTGATTGTTTTTAATTATTACTTCAATAACCACTGCTTATAGCACCACTACTCCAGAGCTCAAAACAAACAAAACTACTTTTAAAGTGTTCTGCTATATTATAACCGTTTCATGAAAGACAGAGGACTTTAAATTTAGCAAAGTCATAGGCATGTTCACCAGGTGCAGGGCTAGAGTTGTGGTAGGTAACTTGTTGAAAATGGCTACCATTGAATAGGATGTGAACAAAATCTCATCCATCATCTGTATAATGACAGCTAATGTTACTATAAGTAGTATGATACAGTCCATGCAGATTTTTCTGTGGATTTGTGGTTAGTTAAGGTTTTGTCTGTGGTCAGACATGGTAGTCTGTAGACCCTCTGGTTAGTATTCTTGCCATACCCATTTAATAGAGAAGGAAAGTGAAGGCCAACAAACATAAGTATATTTCTGTGTCAACTCTGAGAAGGGTCATGAGCAGGATTTATGGCCTAAACCTGTTTCTGAAGCATTAAACTCATTCACCTCATCAAGGGATATATCATTTTCCAGGTGTTTCCATGCCATGTTACTTTTAAAATCAGATTATTCTGTCTCAGAGTCACCTTTCCCATTCCTGTGGAATTTATTCAAGCTTATGATACACTGTTAGAACTTCAGGAGAAAATGTCCTTTCAGTTTGAGGATTTAGAAAAAATTAGTATTAGTATTTCTTTTCAGTAGGTGGGTTGCTAATATATATTAGGGAGGTGCAGTAAAGCGTCATCTTAGTGCCATGCATGACTTGATTATATGTATCCAAAAAATTGACACTTTTATCTCTTTTTTGCTAAGAAGTAAATTAGCTACCTATAATTCAGATGTTTCAGAGTCCCCAGAATATTAACATGCATTAAGAATAAGTCTATTTATACGATTTTATTTTCATGTAGAAGCCATTGCCTGTTCTGCCCATTCTGGTCCCTTGAGATCCAACAGTCATACTAATTCCAGTTGTCCAAAAGCCACAAACCTGAGAGGTATTTGTGTGATTCTGGATTATAGAAAAAAAAAAAAAAAAAAGCGCATCATTCCTTTATATGGAACTTCCAACTTGATGTTAAACACAATGGTTTGATTCTGGAAAGCACTATTATCCATAGTATATGTATTAAATGTCCTGTGCAAACAGATCTTCCATCTGATCTGAATTCTTCAACTCCTAACAGTCACACTGATGAAGGAAACATGTCTATAAATGTCACCAATAATCGTCATAATCTTGCATGCTTTTTCCAGTCTTACCAATTTTTCTTCCTGAGCGGCATATCCTCAGAAGTGCAACGCAACTCTGAATTCCACAGAAGATAACTTCCTTGTTACCTGACAGAGCTGTTAAGCTCCTTAGAGTGACAATTGAGTACTCATATTCATTTCCCAAAAGGGTGACTTCTCTTAATAGAAGGTCTCTCTTGTGGTTTGCTCAGAATATGAGAACAATCTGCCCCAAAAAGGATTTCAAGGAGTTTTCAAGAAAGCATTTAGGTGACATTTTCTACTCACTTCTACCAAAAAGGCTTTGAAAATCCTAACACTAAATTTCACTTGAAGATTTGAACTTAAATAACATTATAAAAATTCTAAGACATAATTTTACCTTTGATACTTCTGAGTTGATGTTATAAAAACCAGAAATACAATTTCAACTGTACTTCTTATAATGAAAAAATATATTGAGAGTAAGATGGTACAAAAATAGAAGTATATATTTGAAAAAGTTTTAATATCATTAATTAATCAATTATTAATTAATCAATCATTAATGTAACTTCTTTAAAATTAAAGATAGAAGGTAGCATTATTATTCTGCTACGACTTTATTTTTCTAATATCTTTATATTATTTTGAGACCATACCTCTTCATTTGCCTTTGGATTCAACTTATAAGACAAAGAGATCAATTTTATTCCTAGTTATACCTCTTTTGCACAAAGGTGGTATTACCCAGTGTGATCACTATTTTATTCAGTGAAGTTGCTTCAATTGACATTTAACTGGTTCCAAATAGCTAAATCCACCCTTGGAGAATGAGTACACATTGCTAATAAGCACATAGAGCAAAACATTTTGAAGTACAGCAGCATTTCCAAAAGAAGAGTGAAAATGTATTTTAAACAATGTGATATTTGTCTGAATTTTTTAGGGTGAATAATTTGAGGAAATAACAGAAAATGTATTTTCTGATATGACTATATCTTTTTAAAACCCATTAAGGTAAGGAAATCATAATCAAGAGTTGCCTGGATGCTTTGGTATTTTATTGCACCGAAACATGTGAATATATATCACTGCATAAATTTGGGGGTATAAAACCAAATACTTTGTAACCTGGTCTATTGGTGAAAATTTTCTTCAATTTTTTCTCATCCATAATAGCCAGACAATACACTTCCAGTGTCTATTCCTTTACAGTAAACAAGAATCTCAAAGAAAATTGCTCGTTAACAATGTTACTTTCAATAGTACCTCCATATGTAACATACATAACTTTTAATGATCTGTATTTTTCATGACATCTGACTTAGTTTTTATACTAGTGACTATTCACATTCATTTTTATCTTCATAAGAAATAATTTATGTACATGAAAAAATTCAGCTAATACAATGTGCAGAACAATTTTGGCAAGAAGATATCTCCATTTTTAAAACAAAAATGAGCAAATCAAAGAGTATCTTATTTCTCCAGAAATTTGGAGGCACTGGAAAGGAGTCAAAGGTAACAGAACACTGTGGAGATGGGTAAGTTTAGTTAAGAAAATGCAACTACGTTTATTGAAAAGTGATCTGTGCATCTTCCATAATAAAGCGCCAAGCTCTCAATGTGACAGTCACACACAAGGTAAAAACAGCAAAGAAAGAAAATGAGGAGCAGGATGGAGGGAGATTCAGGAAGATAGAAGGACTTCAAGACTGGATAGATTGAAGTAAATATGCGAGATGAAAAACAAAGTGCCAGACTTGACCTGAGAAAAATAATGTGGCATATGAGCCTGTCGGATGTGCTCAGCAGTGGGTCAGAATTACATTATGCTGAGTAGGGGAATCACCTCTTCCAAACCCCAGGAAATCTCAGGGACCTGGTCAAGAACTACATATATCATCTGTGATATGGAACCTGAGCTTAACATGTATTTCCCACCAACCCCCACACATATGCATATAATTTCAGTCTTAAATGGTATATTGAATTACACAGAGTACTCTCTAGCAAAGAACTTTTGAAAACACATCAATCCAATATCTTGCATGGAAGATAATGGAGAACAGATGGGAAAAAATTAAAATGTGTTTCAAATTCCCAAGCTAAAATATTGTGGTTTATCCTCAAAGGTCATGGTAGAATAATTTGTACTGGCTAGTTAATGAGTTAAAAATCCAGGTTTTGCAAAACTTTATCTTTATTAATATTGTAGTATGTTTTTAAAGAAGAAAATATAGGAACTAGAGAGCATTGTTTTTAAAAAAATGTATTAGAGAACACTAGATCTGATGTGACCATGAAAATTTTGGTTTCAAAGACAGACTTAACACAAAGACAAAAATATGTGAGAACATAAATGATAACTTAGTGCCAGAATGAAAAGAAAGACAGGGATACCCTGGAAGAAGGACTTATAATGTAATAAGTTCCTGCAAGTCTAATAGTCTCAAGAAGAAACAATCAACTAAAGAGCATCCTCAGTAAAATATTTTGTGGGAATGAAGAGCATAGTCCCACAGGCGAGAGGAAAACATACAGGTTTCTGTTCTGTATCCACCAGTTCCCAGGGCTGGAAACTCTGGAGATTGTTTATACTATCTTTGCATCTTTCAGTTTCAGTTTCTCCACCTTTAATGTATGTATTTTAAAAGTGTGTGTAAATATATTTACTTAGAAGGTTAAATGAAATAGATATCTGTGGACACAAGTTAGCTGAGTATCTGGCAAATAGAAACTATTGATTAGTATGATTGTGGTGGTGGCGACAGGGAAATGTGCACAGCGGTGGTTCCCAGTGGATTTTGCTTGTTAGAGGACACGGTCTGGAGACCACTGATATGAAACTTGTACATAGCTACTGGTATTAATACCAGAGAGTTTCCTATAGATCTTTGTGTACAGAATAACTTCAAGTGCAAAGAATTGTTCTGTCCTTAATGTCCATAGAGATGCCATTGATAAATTCTGATGTTGAAGAAATGAGTGAGGAAATCCCACAGAAATAAAAAGAACATCTTGAATAACAGCAGA
The DNA here is from genome assembly GCA_004027455.1 of Hydrochoerus hydrochaeris. Taxonomy (NCBI): domain Eukaryota; kingdom Metazoa; phylum Chordata; class Mammalia; order Rodentia; family Hydrochaeridae; genus Hydrochoerus; species Hydrochoerus hydrochaeris. The sequence goes on from PVLA01002999.1 coordinate 41,015, forward strand.
ATTAAGAAAATACATTTACCTAAACAGAATTTTAAAATGCCAACCTGTGGGCAATATCCAATGGGAGGAAATTCTTGTGGAGTCAGTATTGTTAATGCTAAGTGAACTCCTTTTTTTTTTTAACTAATGATAAAAAAATCACTGATTATTGTGGCCAGTTGAGTTAGAGACTTCCAGGAATCAGTAATTTTTAACACTTCCACTTGATTCTAATGATACTACAAATTGAAAACTTCTGGCCCAGAAAAGATAGCTAATAAATGGAAGGACGTGTGAAATAGCACTTTGAGTTTTATTCCCGAGAAGCAAATGCCTGTTAAAGGCTACAATATATTTCTAGTGCAGTACTTTGCCCCATGAAGAAGTGATACTCCACCGCTGCTGGGAAGATGTTTGAGAAAGAAATGGAAGGGAGTAGCCAAAGAAACCGATTTGTGCTATACCAAGGTCTGTCATTTATGACTCAGGTTCAGGAAGTGGATAGCTTATTCATGGCAAGTCCAAAGTATTTTACCAGTTAGAGTTGTGTAGTAATTGAAATACAGTCTTCTCAGTAATCCATTTGATCACACATTGCTAATACTTTAGTAACAGAAAATAAAAGAACTATGTAGAATACCTCACAGGCCTGTAGAAAAAAGTAGAAAACAGGAAAGAGTCAAACTGAGCAGCAATGAGTAGATGAGAAAAATTCATGAATAACTGTGCAAACAGAGCTTCACACTCTGAGGTGGGAGATGGGAATAGCTCCATGAGACATTTTTCAGGAAAATAGTGTCAGACGGGCTAGGACCATGTGAGAAAGGAAATGTTCAAAAGATTATGTCTTCTTTTTTCTTTTCCCAAGATAAAATATTTCCAAGGTTTTATTCTTTTATTTTCTTGCATTTCATTTCTCTTCTTTTTTCTCTTTTTTAAAAAGCTCTACTTATTTTCCAGAGTTACTTAGTGAGAGTTGTTTTAATACTGTAGCTAACATCAGAGAAGCAGCACTCTTTACATTTTGTTAGCCAGCACGTAGTGCATGGACCAACAGCATCAGTGTCACCTAGAACTTATCAGAAATGTGTCACTTGAGGCCCACTATGGACAGAAAGTATGCTGTATGCTTGTTATAATTTGAGAAGCTTTGCTCTGAGATGTGGAATGTAGGGGTGGGTAGATATACATTTGAGTCAAATGACTGTGGCAACCACTTCATAGTTTAAATTCTGGTTAACTTAGAAATAATTTTAAAAGATTTTTATCCAGTAGATGTAATTTCCTATAAGAATACAGAAGGAATATTTTTTAAAATTCTAACATACTTCTCATGTAAATTAAACATAAACATAGAATTTGTTCTTGTTTTTAAAAATGGGTGGAAATTGGGCCCTTAAAGGAAAAAAGAAGTTAAGCTATTTTATCTGCACACCCTAAATGATTAGATATCTTCCCCTGAGCTAATAGGATAAAAACTGTCATTCTTTTGCAATTGAATTTAACAAAACAGTAGTAATTTTAACAAAAATTCATATTTTATAAATACTTCTGGTATGGAATAAAAGACTGTACATTCTGTACTTAATGGAATTTGTCAAATACAAATATACTAAAGAGCATTTCATATTTTTCATGGAATCTTAGTACTGGAATAAAGTTCTTAGTAATGTAAAATAGTTTACATCTAATTCTGCTACAATAGCCTCAGGATCTGGAGGAGAAGGTTTAACTTACCTGAGCCCCTTAAATATGGTCTTCAGGATGAGTCAATCACTATTTTCTTAAGTAATGGTCACTTCCAATCACATGGAAACTTTTGTGTAGCCTGATGATTTCTTTAGTATTGTTATTGCCACATCTCTATTAACATTATTTAGAACATTTAAAAATGTATCATTAACCTAAGTTATCAGAATGTTTTCTTAGGAGTTCCTGCCAAGAAACTTTTCTACTAAGTATAATTACCACAAAATCAGTAATTTATATTTAGAAGAGCTTGTTAGCATTTGTTAAGATAAATTAAAGTATTGATTCTGTTACTTAACATAGCAGCTCTCCTTCTGCATTTGTGCTATCTTCTAACTTCATACACTTTTTTAATCTTTACTTAATTGATTAAAATGTTTAAGTTGAAGGCAGCACTCTGCTAAAATGAATATGTTCTGTGTCTCCAAGTAGTATAATAATTACATAAGCAATTTTAGATGAATTTGGAAAAAAGTTCTCTTTAAATATATGTTGGCTTCTTCTGTTCAGTTTATAATTTTCTCATTGTGAGGAAGCTAATAAGCACAGGAAAAATAATATTTCTACTTAACCTTTAAGTGGAGAAAAGTTATCAAGACTTAAATATACAGAAATACTCTAATATGTTCAATCAGAGAACATCTCAGGGCACACATTACATCTTTAAACAGAGTAAAAGTTACCCAGAACAAAAGAATGTAGTGTGGCCAGTTATGGTATGGGAGTTATAGTGATACAGGGGAATGAAACTCTCAACCTACTATATCTGAGAGTTTCTGTTCTCTAAAATGAAAGAATGAATTTTAGGAACAATGGAGGTTAAGAGTAGAATATATTTATTGAGAGAAAGAAAGAGTCTGTCTGGAGAGACACAGAAGAGGTCCTGAGCGGGTTGCCCAGGACTCTGTCTTTTCCAGGGACTTTTATAGAGTAAAACCATGGGTTTAAGGTTGGGGAAGACTGGGAGCTCACAAGGCAGATGGGCATGAGGTGGGACATAACTATAGTCAGCCAATAAGATTAATAGTTCAGGTAAAATTGATTATATTAGGGAAAAATGGGGAAGGGAGTCACATAGAAAGCGGGCGTTCTTTTGGGGCAGTGACTCTTTCCTAGGGGGATGGAAACTGTATAGGGTATCACTCCTCAGGATGTGGGTGCATTTATTTGGCCTTTTGTCTTGAGGCCTGGCCCACAGCAGGAGGCATCAGTCTCCCTGAAGCTGCCAGGTGTCTGCACTGACTCCACCGAGGACCCAGCCCTGTCTCACTGCCTGTAACATTTCTAACTCAGCTGTCTACAATAATAGGAATGTCTTAAACTATGTTCCTATTAAATCAATCATAGCATCATTTTATTATGAGAATTTTTATTGAATCAACTTCTCATTTTATGAATTATATCTTTATTACTTCTGAAGAAATGATAAAAGCTTCTAACAATTATTCAGTGTATTTAAAGTAACTAGGCTTTCTGGGTCAAATCCAATAATTAATCTTTCCTTAATGAAAATATAATGGTTTCTTCTTATTAAACAGTATTATATGTTATCTTCATTTATTAATATTATTTTTTCTTTCCAGTTTATATATTGCTAAAAGGATATCATAGTTTTTTAAAAACTTAACCTCTATTTTATTGTTAGGGAAAAAATTGGTATATCAGAAGTATGACTCTCTTTGAACTGTATACTAATTAATTTTAAGGTAATTTATTATAATCTACGACTTCTTCCCTGAAATGGCTTGCTCTGTTATTCATCAAATCACTGATGATTCTTTTAAGTGTCACTAATTGGAAAATCCATAAGTTCAGAGACCATGTCTGTATTTTTTCTCGGGATATCTCCAGGCTGTAGAGTAAGTATCTGGTATGTAGTAAATGTTCAAAAAATATTCAATGAATGAATGTGCTAGTGAAATACAATGACTTGCTTAGGACACATCTAAGCTTGGTTCAAATATATAATGTTTACTTATTCTATCAACTTACTCCTGTGTGATTTTTTTATGATGCAAACTCTGTGTAAGCCCTCTGCGCATTTATGTTGTTATCCAGGTGCACACTATTGCAATCTCTCACACATCCAGACATACTTACTTACCCATGCAATTGCTTGAGTTTTTCTTGTCACTTGAAACTAAACTTTTGCAAGGATACAAAGGAAAAGCAGTTAAATATGTGTATTCCCAAGTGATCCCTGAGGTCAAACTAAGTTCTTTTCATTTTCTAGCTATGTAACAGTACAAAAAAAATATTACTTACCCATGTCTCATTTTCTCCATCTATATTTTGGAAATTATGATATTGTCCATCCCACAAATGCTATAAAAATCAAATGATCAAACTGTTAACTAAGGTCCTTTTGTTATTATATATTCTATTATGTTTGAGACCCTCTTCATATACAATTTATAAGGCACCATTCAGTCTAACCTTCACAGTGTTCCCTAGCTTCATGTAACAGTTCTTAGAAGAGGATATTACATCACATACTTCTTTTTTGTTTTGTTACTGGGGATCAAACATATGACCTCACACTTGCCAGGCAGGCGCTTATGCTACTGAGCTAAATCTCCAACCCCCCTAAAAGAGGATATTAGAAGACACAAAGAGACACCAGGAATACATACATGCACAGAGAAAAAAGACCATGAAAACACACAATGAGAAGGTGGTTATCTAAAAGCCAAAGACAGAGCCCTAGAAGAAGTAAATCTGCTCATTCCTACTCTTAGACTTCTGACCTGCTAAACAATTAGAAAATACATTTCTGTTGTTGGAGCCATCAAGGCTCTGCTGGAGCACACTGTTATGGCATTGTTAATAAACTAATGCACATTTCTGCCCTTCGAGGTCCTATGCTTTAACAAAATGAGTATTAGTTCCCATTCTACACTTTTGATCATGCAGTTTGCTCCTTCTTGAGCACCGTGACTCTCCTCCATCAGCCTGAAGTCTTCTCTTAAACACTTCATCGTAGCACATTTGCCTTTAATGACCGGGACCTCACAAGCACTTTGTGTTACTTTTCCCATATAGCAATATTAGGCTATGCCATAGGATAGGTCATAACTGATTCTGTGCATATTTATGTCCTCAACCAGCCAGGTAATAATTTTCTTCATAACAGGAAACACATGTAACAAGACATGCTTGTGTCATCCTTTATGCTTAGCACAATACGTAGGACAAATTGTGCCCAGTACAGTGAAATCGGAACTACTTTTTCACTTTCTTGTGCTTCATATATAATTGCATCAATACTGTAAATTCTAGAAAGTATAGCCATGTTTATCACAGTGCAAAACACACACCTTCACATGCGCAAATACGCACACTTGCGAACTTGAACAAAAAATAGATCAGTTAGATCATATATGCAGCAATTATTAACTGCCAAAATCTCCAGAATGAGTCTGTTGACAATGCTAGGCCAGTACCACACATGTGTGGGGTGTGTGTGTGTGAGTGTGTGTGTGTGTGTGTGTTGGGTGTGAGTTAACCCTGGAGAAAACTGCTGTGGGTTTTTACAAGAGGATTTAGTTGCCTCATGAATGAATTCTCAGTAAAATTCTGTATCAGGTAGTTTTTCCTGGCATAGTTGTAGTAATAATCTCTAAAACCTCTACCTTTTCCAAAACAACGACTATCATTTGACCTTACCTCAGTCCTTCCTTCCCATTCCTGACAGGAAAATGCCAGGTGGAGGAAAAAAAGATCAGTGACAGGAACAAACGATGTATCTTAAAGGTCTGCTTGAAACTAGCTAGCATCTGCCACTATGTTCACATCTCAAGGTCCAAAGTGCATCACATGGCCAAGCCTGATATCAGTGGGATAAAAACTGTGTTCCTCCAACATTGAGGGTTACTTTATCAATAGGTACTTCATGTAAAGGAAAATTTGTGAAAATTAACATAGTTAGAGAAACTCCTGCATTCCCGTTGCCTCCTCCTTTCCTCCCCATTTTGTCTTCTATTTGCACTTCTACATCCTCTTGTCATAAATCCATAGTAAGACTGCGGTGTTCTTAACTCTCCAGGAAAGCGCTCCGGTTTGCTTACACTGGCAAGCCGGTCACTGGAGCTCATCCTAAAAGTGGTCAAAACACTGATCCTCATTCTAGAGTGCAGGTCATTTTCTGTAGAGTTACAAATAAACACACATTTATATAAAGCACACAATGAGGACATGAATGTGAAAATCTCTTTTCAAACTAGAGGTTTTCTTTTTTTATTTTTTTAATTTCATTCATTAATTCAGTCATCATTTAACAGTATTAAACATCTCTCCTGTGTTAGATTCTGTATTTGATTATGAAACATATTAAATAAATAATGTCTCATTCAGCTCAGTCTGCAATAACAAAATACTATGCACTGGGTGATTTAAATAAGAAATATTTATTTCACACAGTTCTGGAGATTGAAAATGTAAAATCAAGGCACTTGATCTGGTGATTTAGAGTCAAGTGATGACCTGCCTCATAGATAGCAGTCTGTCAAATTGTTGTGTACTCACATGACAAAGGCAGGAAGCAAATTCCTGGAGCTCTTGGAAGAACCGTAGTTCTACTTTTGTGGACTCCCTCATGAATTTACTTCATTTGAATTAGCTTCCAAAGATATCACTTTTTAATGCCATCACTGTAAGAGGTAGAGTTTCAACATATAAATACGAAGGGAAGGAGAAAGTTAAGCACTCATTTCATGGCAACAGTAAGAAAACATGTAAGAACTATGAAATGTTTATATAAAATGCCATAAAGACACAGAGAGAGAGAGAGAGAGGACATCATAATGCACTACAGGTGCATTTTTTCTTTTTAACTTTCCAGACCCAAAGGGGTAGGTACTATCAATTTATAGTAGAATTTAAAAGGACTTAGAGAGGCTATAGAACTTTGTTATAGTCACTCAGCCAGAAATTGGTGGGTTTGGAGTAATCTTGGTTTGCATGACTACAAGCCAAAGCCTTTCTCACTAAGTCTACGTAGTGCTGCATTTATTACCTAACTGGCATGTAAGTGGAAGCAGAATTTCTAAATAGGTTAAATAAAAGTAGAAAATAAAACTTTGCATTGGTAGAGACAAACTGTGATGCTTTAGGTCAATTCAGTCTCTGAAGTTCAAATTAGCCATTTGCTCCCTAAAAATGAGAGTAGGTCTCTAAGATAGCTTGTACTTTGCCAATTGCATGCCAGTCGTGTTCAACTGAAAATTATTTCAGTTATGTAAATGGACAGACCTTTCAACATGTTGATCTTAAATATTAACACTTCTTTTGACAAAAATATTAATTTATTTTTTTAATTTACTACATAATGCAAGGGCATAAAATTCTTTTCAGTTGATTTAAGGATTACTAAAATGCTTCATGAATAATTCTAAGTTATCTGTGCATAATTCTGTCTATTCCATGTTCTTTTTCTTTTGCTGATAGCCTTGTACACACACTTCTCCTTATGATAGATTTTGTGTAACATCTGAATTTTTCTTTAACTACTTGTTTTGTATCATGTAAACTGTGAACTAAAAACTTGAATTGGTGAATTGAAGTTAGACTTCATCAAAAATTTCTTCTTTCTGCAGGAAAATTGATGAGGTGGTTGATGATTCATTGTATTTTACATCAGCAAGCATTTTATTTAGAGCCATTAGGTTACCAAAGAAAATGTAAAAGGCTAAAAAATTAATACCATGTCTCTCTCAAATTTGATGATAGGACAAAAAGGTAAAACTCTAAGTTTCAACCTTCAAGGTCAAAGAGGGATTTCTTGCTCAATTCAATTACTGCTCAATTTGATAGCAGTAAAGGAGTTAAGAGCATCTCTCCTATAATTTGGCTAGACTTTCATTATAGAAATAGAACACATTAACAGGAAACCATTAAACACAATTTACGTGTGAATGGAATCTTTGTTTCTGCCATTTGCAGTGTAAAATAAAGGCAACTATTTTACATCAATTACCAGTCATTGTGAACAGCATACTTTTATTAACTCTGTGGGCAAAAGCATTCATATTTATATTTTACGAATGACACAAATCTATTCTTTTCAATATTAATCTGAGTCGTACACAATTACTGCCCTGACATTTATTGGAGTAATAAATTGGCTTTAGTGTTTGTTGGCTTTTCCCCTCTTTTTGGTCATTCTGCTTTGCTATATTATTTAATGTACTTTCAGTTTTTAACGGACTAGAGGGAAAATGGTTCCACTTTCACACTAGTGAATATGGTCCATTATTTTTATTTGCTTGGTATCTCTAATAGAAAAAGGTACTTGCATACCTGTATTTAGAGTTTAATTCAGAATAGTGACTATAAATATAAAATTTATATTAAATTTGGATTTAAAGTTCTCCTTTATGGTCCAGGTTTTAGTTTGTGTTCTGGATGCTTAAGTATGTTGCCATGGTTATATAACAGTGTCAGTGGAATGAACATGATATAGAGGAAGAAAACTCCCAACCTACTAGATGTCTGATGTTCTCTAAAATCGAAGAATGAATTTAGGAACAGCAGAAGTTAAGAGCAGCATTCTGTCTGAGAGAGACAGAGGAGGTGCCCAGTTGGTTGCCAGGACCCTATCTTTTCTCAGGACTTTTGTAGAGTAAAATAATGGGATAAGATGGGTTTAAGGTGAGGAAAAAGGGAATTCTTAAGGTGGGCATAAGGTAGAACAGCACTATGGTTAACCAATAAGATTAATTGCTCAGGTAAAATTGGTTAAATTAGGAACAAATGGGTAGGCAATTCACATAGTAAGCTGGCATGCTTAACAGCAGTGACTCTTGCTCTAGGTGGTTGGGATGGTAACTCCTGACTTCCTCTGGGTGATAGAGAACTATTTAGAATACAATCCTAAGGATATGGTGTATTTGTTTATTCTTTTGTCTTGAGGCCTGGCCCATAGCAGGAGGTGTTTATCTCCCCCACAGTTGCAAGGTATCTGGGCTTCTGCACTGACTCCTTCACAGACCTAGCCCGTCTCACTGCCTATATTTCTAACTCAGCTGCCTGGTTTGTTGCCAAGTTCTGATTCCCAAACTGAGTTCATATTTTTCCCCTCAGAATTGTGGAATCGATAAAAAGAGCAAATGAAAGTGAACAACAAAAATAACTTTATTCTTGGCCTAGAAGAGAAAAAATTAGAAGATGAATTCACAAATCAATTTCTCCACTATTGGGAGCAGAGAGGTTATGAGTATAGGGCAAAAGAAATGGGGAGAGTAATGACATAATAAAAGGAGAGATGGTCATGTGTTTTCTGGGAATGGGCGGAGATTTTCCTGGACTTTGGTACCATTTGGTAACATCTCTTTTGCTCCATTAATGGTTTTTTTCTGGTCCTCCTTGTAACAATGTTCAACTTTCATGACACTAAGGGGCGTGTTGTTTACCATATGGATGCAATTATAAGGAAGTTAAAGGTTGTCTAGAGGTCACTCTGGAAGTCCCTTTAAATCTTAGAAGTTTTTTGTGAAGGAAGGGTTGGTGGTTGCTTTCTTTGTTTATCTTTGTAGAGAGTGTCTCACTGAAACTTACAGAGCTCCTTCTACCTCTGCCTCTCAAATGCTGGTGTACACCTTTTTGCTCAGCTCTACCTGTTTTGACTGGGCCACTTTTAAATGGAAATTTTGGCCAATAGGCCACCTTTTCTCAAAGACAAACATGATTTTGGTCTGGGAGAAATTCAGGTAGACCAAATAAACTGCACAAGATTAGGGAAAGTCAAGTATAGATTGCTTCTTTCACTCTCTGACACTATTGGTACCTGGCAGTTCTCTTTCTCCAAGCCTTATTTCCAAATCTGTAGAGTAAGATATTAATTCATACTATAGGAGTTGGTGAAATAAAATAGCATATCTTCACTGGAATTCATATCATACCAGGAAGTTTTAGGCACAAATTAGATGAGGAAAAAAAAACCCAGAAAAACCCCTTCTTTCTGGTACTACATTTTATAGACAAAGAACACAAAATATAAGCTACTGGTGACTGAGTAAAGTGCTCACTAGTTCCCAAAATTTCCAGCCTATGACTATAAAAATAGACAAAATTTCTTTAAAATACCAGATTTTGATAGATACAAGACCAAAGCTGCTCCTGAAAGTGTCTTTCAGTACTTGTCAGAGTCCCCAGAGCAGTCAGTCTAAATGAGGTCCAGAGCACTCTGCCTTTCCTTCCATCACCAAAATGAAAGGGAGAAAGGTCTTGCTACTGAATTTGTGCTTGAATCAACGCTGAGGTCACCCTCGCCGTGGAACTCCCACTACCCACTTCCTGAACTTCCATTCCCAGACTCAGGAAATGCCAAGTCCACATTGCCTTATTTCCCCCCAAAGAGAGAAAGAATTATTTATATCCAACCCCATTTTCGATAAGGCTTATTTCTCCATTTCTTAAATTGAAAATTTTTTTTCTTTCTTTCATTGTAGTATGAATGACTATGGGAAGCCTTACTGATTTTAAAGGAAATATCATTTCTAAATTAAAAGATAAATGCCCTGATAGAAAAATTAGCAGAATATGATAATACGTCATCATTCACTCTTGCGTAACACTGAGGGAAACCTGGGCAAGGTTGAAATCCCAGCACGTGGGAGGCTGAGGCAGGAGAACTGCAGTGAGTTGGAGACCAACCTAGGCTATACAAGCAAGTTTAAGGCCAGTCTGCACTATACAGAGAGACTCTGTCTCAAAGTAATAATAATAATACAAAAATAATAACATTGAGGGATACTCATTGCCTAATGTGCGTCTTAATTATATCTCTCCTCTAAGTTCTTCTTGTAGTCTTGTCTTCCTAGCTGTTGAAACCACTACTAAAAGATGTTCATTCTGTTTTCACCATCATAGTTTTAAAGAAATTGAAATCAACTTTTGATCATACCCCAACCCTAAAACATTAGCGGCATCTAAAACAGCAGTCTATGCGCTTTTACTGCTATAGCTCCAAGGAAAACTGCGTTCTCCTTGCCATATTCAATACTTTTTGTAATAAGGTTGAGATTGTAGATAAGAATGTCAAGGGATGTAACACAGTGCAATATTTAGATATGAGTTAGCCATCACTCTTCTGATGTATTTTGATCTAAGTTGTCAAAGCAGAGCACAGAGCTCCACAAGGTAAAAGTGAATCAGATAGTGAAACACTTTATTGATATTTATACATAGGCATTGAAAGTATCAAAATTGTCATTTTCAAACTGGAAGAGCAGATTTTGTAAAACAGTGAGATGACAATAGATTCAGAAATAGGGGAAACTAACCTATGATATGCATAGCAAGTAAGGAGTTTCAAATAACTTCAGATTTTGCACAAAGCAGGGCTTTCTGAGTAAGTTAAGGATTTTTCCATAGGCATGATAACAGATACTTGGAATTCAGAGTTTGGTTAAATACTTACTCCTTCTGGTGGATCCCATACTGTTAGTATTTTATTAAAAAGAATTTGAAAATTATTTAATATTTGAAACTTTAAAGTATGGTTGGTACTGCCATAGATATTAAATGGAACTTTATCCAGGGTTTTGCAAGTTAATAGAGGCTCTGAAAATTGGAAACAAACCAAGTTGAATGTGAGAAAAAAAAAATGAAGAAATTACTTCCAAATATATAAGAATAAATAAGCAATAATATTGTGTTGATAACCAAGTTTTTGACTTATCCTTTTTTTTCTTACATAAAACATCATACTTTTTACTTTTTAACCTTTTTACTATATCACTAATAAATGTTTACTCTATCACTAGTAAATTCACTCCCACTTGGTTTAATGTTTAACCTCATCTGACAATTGTCATTGAACCCATATATACTATTATTTCACTTTCTATCAACTGCCAGTGTTCTACCTATTTTTCAAGATCCTATGTAAATATTACCAGTTTAAGAAAAATCAATTCCCCAGCCTCTCTAGGTATACTTGCTACATTCTTCTGCTAAATACTTATTACTATTCTTATTGACTTTTCTCCATTTGATTACACTGAATTCTTTATATGTACCTTACTAAATTGTTAGTTGCCAGGTGAAAGAGATCATATTTCATCCTGTCTTTAGACTAATAGCATGTCATAAAAGATAGAGAGGCCTTGGAGCCAGACAAGGTAGGATTTTTAGATCTTGGTTCTTAAGTGTTACATTCCAGAGCAAGTCCTTCAGTCTCTCTGAGCCTCTGTTTGCTTATGTATAAAAGGAAGGTAAGAACTTAGCTCCCAAGCTTATTACGGGAATTGGGTGAGATACTATCTAAAGCACTTGGCACCATTCCTGGCCCTGAGTAGGTACTTAATGAGCAGTAATCATTGATTTTGAAGAAGGATAGGAGAAAAGAGGTCATTTCTAAGCCCATCTGAATAGTGATGAAAGTGAAACAGGGTACTGGGGACAAGGCAGACAAAAAGGAAAAAAAAAAAGATAGCTGATGAAAATCTGCACCAGCATACAGATCTGGGTAATTCTCATATGGACAAAAGCATTATTTTACTCTGCATCTCAGAGTGGTGGTTTAGTCTTTATAAATTATAGTTTGCCATGTTCTTACTATATTTATGATATAATACACTATGCCATTACTTTAATTACTTATCAATTAAGATACCACATTATATTATTATATAATATATGATCAAATTACTTGCTGTATTTCTTAGCTTGGGCTACTGTAACAAAATACCATTGACTAGGTGATGTAAACATCATACAATTGATTCTCGCAGTCTTGGAGGCCAGGCATCTGTGATCAGGTTGTGGATGTGGTTGGGTTCTGGTGCTGTTTTCTGGGCTTAAGGACTGTTGGTTTCTTGCTGTTTCCTCTCATGAGATATTGAAACAATGGGTCCTGGTGTCTGTACTTGCAGAGACACTCAGTCCATTATGTAGAAGCTTATGCCTAAGAGCTTCATTACCTGCCAAACGTTCTGTCTCCAAACTTATATTGCTGAGCTATGCTTCCAACAGATGGATCTAATAATAACCAGTTTAGTCCATAGTTCTGTATTTACAAATACTCAAATATTTAATCATAGATTCACTCTACTCATAACTAAAAGTTTAAAAGGCACTTAGTATTCACTTTTTTTACAAGTGAGATTACAGCAGGGTTTAGATGGCTGATACAAGATCATTACAACAATTAATAGGTCAAAATGGAAATGAAACTCAGAATCTCTGATGTATTTATTTCACTCTTTGCACCATATAAGTAGCAGGTGAAGAGACATAAAACAAACATACACAAACCACGAGGAAGCACATAGAGAATAAGAAAAAAGGTAGAACAGAAACTTTTGGAAGAAGGAGAATGAGAGAAAAAGAAGAGAATTAGGAGGAAGAAGTCTGAGCAGGAGGGAAGAAGAAAGCAAAGAACAGGAAGAGGAAGTAGGACAAGAGGAAGATGCAGCAGGAGAAGGAGGAGGAGAAAAGGAAGTGTCAGGAGGTTGCAAAACAGGGCAGTATAACAAAAACAGCCTCAAAGGAACGGCAGATGAGACCCAATGCTCATCATGAAGTAAAGCAGCAACTTGTCTACAGTTCCAGGAGGTAGAGAATACAGGATTAGGCTGCAATAATATGTCACGAGAGGTTCCAGTATGAGCCCAACCTGTTTTTACCCTAAGATGATTCAGACTATTTGGTGGTCTAACAATTTGGTTGTCCAGAGGTCATTTAGAGGAAGAAGACAGAAACTTGTGGACTGTAACTTTTTCTAAAGTAAAAGAGATTAGACATTTATGGGTCAAGTTTTGGATCCAAACTCTCCATAGCAACTGTTACTCAGAATGTCTTCTGAACAGTCACGCCTTGCTCTCACAGCAGTATGAGTAAGAAAATCCCTGCAGAGCTGTTTCTTTAAAATGGCCATGGAACATTGAGTGTAAGGACATCACCAGCAGCCACTATGAGATGGGGCTCCCTTGGCACAGGCAGTAACACCCTCACCATGACGCATCAGAACACCAAGGAAGTACCAGGAGAAATGGCAGCACCCTTTTTGGACCTGCATCTGAGCTGCTGTGTGGGCATTAGAATCTACAGAGACCCCCACTGCAGCCTCAGCGAAGGAGGAAATGCCTCAAGCCCCCTAGAAGCCAAATGATTTAACCTCAAAACAAAACAAAATGAAGCAAAGAGTAGACTTTCCATCCAAGTGAGAGAAACTATTCACAGGAGGTTTATTTTTCCATGGACAATAAATTGGATTAGAAAGGGGAAGGATAAAAGAGAGAGAATCTAGAACAATAAGGCAGGACCTAATTTAGTGTGAAGGATGGGAATAGCTAAAAAAAAAAAATTAGAGCCTAGAAAAAAGAGTGATAATGCGCTGACATTAGAGAAAGAAGGTACATACATTCCACAAATTCTGATCACAGATAAAGGGATTGTAATCATAGTCAATCATATCTTAAATGATGAGTGCAGTTGAACAGATGAAAAGTTTAGGTCACTTTTTTCATTTTATTTTTTCCATGTATCTGATACAAAATAGTACATAATTATGGATACAATGTGAAAATTCCATATATATATATATATATATATATATATATATATATGTGTGTGTGTATAAAATGCCTAAAGATTTAACTAGGGTAATTAACATTTGTCTCTCCTCGCTTTTATCGTTTCGTTAAAATGGGAAACTTCAAGCCCCTCTCTTGTAGTTCTTTATAAAATATATAATAAATTCCTGTAGACTTAGTTACCCTACTATGCTGTAGAACACTGGGAGTTAGATGATTCTTTTACACAGTTGTTATAATATGTAACTTGTTTTCTCTGTGTTTTGGCTGATGTTTGGTCTAGAGTTATATACCATGCATGGTTTTCTAGGAAATTAACTAAAATCATTTATTTGAGTAGTCTTTTGCAAATCAAGTTTATGAAGACTTCTGTATCTTCATTGTGGAGATATATGTATAGTAAATGATCTTTTGAACAACTTGAAAGTGTTTTCCAGTGAATACAAAGGCATTTACATGATTTGTCATTTTAGAAGAATCAGAGGGATTGGTAATGCATGTGCTTACCATAAAATGAACTTGTTCAAAAGGCTCCATACAGTTTATTAGACTGTGAGATTACGTAGGTACACTTAAAGGCATTCTTAAAACAGATTAAAATTGTTTTTAAAAGACATTTAAATACAAAGGTCTTCCTCTCAAATATATGTAACACTCACGTAATGCTCATTAGATTCCTTACTTTTTCCTTTCTTCTGCAATGCTATCTTCATGATACAGATGCAACTATAGCTAGAGACAGGTAGAAAGGCATCCACATCTGAACAGTGAGTATTCCTGGGTGATACAATTATTGGTGAATTTATTTGGGTTTTCTTGAAAGAATAAGACAACCACACCTCGAACATGTTACTTGCTACAAAAGAGAAGGGGAGAGATTATTTTTCACAATGAGAAAATATATTTGTTGAGCATGTGGTTTAAAATCTTTGCATAGATACTATAACACATATATGAGTGTAACAACAATAATAATACATAAATAGAAAACATTATAGAAAGCACGTAAAAAATGCTTTTACTCTTGGTGTGATGCATCCTTTTGGGTCTAAGTGGCAAGATTGGAATTTAACAGTGTTTAATGACCTACTTATAGAACTTGAATTAATATAATAAAATTTTTTTAAAAAATAAAGTAAAATAAGAGGTTAAGAACTGTTACTGAATTTTGTCTTTAGAATACTACATTGTGGTAGATTCTGCTCCTTCTGTATTTTAAAGCACTGTCTTTTGAAATTTTTTAAAAACGGTCAAATATCTTGGATAAATTTGTAGGTCACACATCTATCTGAACCAGTCATTTACACAAATTACAGTACTATCATGTGTAATTTGTCTCAATTAGCAATTTTATAGTTTGTAATTAACTTTACTGCTAATTGATTCTCACTGTAATAAATGCTTGAAGAAGTGAAATGAATATGATCTGATTCTTTGTCAAAAGAAAAATTGTAGATTGAAGTTTAAATGAGGTTTGAATGAACCTGCATTCCCTTGGAAGGACAAATGTTTTTCCTTCCAAAAAATGTCACCAAATGATTGATTGCAGTCTGTGTCAGCTCTTTGTGAAGACTGAAAATTATATACATAATTTTAGTATTGTTTTACTTTTTGCTCTCTAATTTTTTTCTCATTAGAAATATAATTTTATCTAATGTTTAAAATACTGATGGATAGGTCTTGATGTACAACTCTCCCTAAAAGATGTAATTAAATGTGCTTTCATAAGGACATCTATTACAGTAACAGTTTGAGGAAGCCTATATGAATTTGTCAAGGATTAATTTTATATCTGAGTCTTTCCATAATGCAAATGCTAATTTGAGGCTTTGGCTTATTGTTGAAAGACTGAATATATTGCAGTTTAGCACTTTATATTATACCTTTTAGTGGTAAAGAAAAAAGGCTTTCAGTGTAAAGATCTCATTGTTTATGGATATGAAAGAAATGCACAAAATACAATTAGAAAACAATACCCACAAATTAGTATGTGTATGCTTGCATGAATATTTCAAATCCCAAAGTAATTTTTTTGTCATCCAGCTGGTGGTAAAAGCAATAATATAGGGTTGTGGCCTGTGTTTTTATATTATGTAGCAGATTCAAAGAGAAAAGAGAGGAAAAAATTTAAATTTACATAGACCAGAAAGAAATGAGAAGCTTCATTTCCTTGCTTTACCAATTTTACCATTTACTTGATATCCACGTGCCATAAATCTCTTTGTAATGTTCAGAAATTCCTGGTGGTGAATAGGCATCCCTGAGTCTTTCCTTGGCTGGAATAAAGCAGCATCTTTTGTCTATTTAGTTTGTTTTACTTAAAACTTGCTCTAGAACTGAGTTGAAATTTAGCATGTGTTTGTTATTATGACTTAAACACTCTAGCAGCATTCCAGAATGGGGAGGTAAAAAAGAAATACATGAGCCTTTATTTTAAAAAGTACTATAATTACAGAAATGCAGGAATTAAGGGCCTATATGATTTGAATATTTTCATGTAACTGTATGTGATGATATCCTGAAACTCCTTTATTAAACTATAAGTAGCATATATTTCTCTTTTCTATCTTTTTTCTTTTTCTTCTTATACTTCCCTTATTTAGGTTCAAATAATATACAATTTGTAGTAATTCAGATAATTTATTATAAATTTATATAGTTGAACCCTCAAAAGAGTAAATAAATTTACAGAGAAAGTAGGTATGATTGTTAACATAATAATTTTGCTAATTATTATTAGCAATCTGCACATGCATGCAAAGAATTGATTTGCTAATTTTGCAGCATTAGAATAACCTCTGAAGTGTCTAGACTTGATAATAAACTGATATTTATCCTGCATTCATTGAAATAGTAATGAAAATTTAAACTTTTCAATCGTTTTCATTGACCATTCCTCAAATTGAACTGAATAATTAAGGTGACAGCGATACTTCTGAGTATATACACTAGAAAAATCTTAGAACCATCTTCACAAATAAAATGTATTTAGAAGTGTTTTACTTTTTCTTAACTATTTAACAATGTCATATCAGATTCCATGTCTAATGAAGGGTATGAGGCCAACAATCCTAGCCTGTGTTGGGTTATTTTACTTCTCCAAATAAAAAATTCTCATTACCAAGACACTGTTTCTGGTGCAGGTTGTAGGAGATGAAAAGTCATATATTTTAAACAAATCCAAGAACATTGACTCAGGAAAGACAGGAAAGAGCTCCCTGGAGTGAACATCCTAGGAGTTAGTCTTTAAAACACTGCTATTAAGAAGTAGTGAGGTATGAAGTATCCATTGGCGAAATTATGACTCTAGATCTACTCTTCTGGAAGAATATTCATCTAATATAGAATATATCTTTGTCCTTAGTTCAAGGTTTTTCAAGATAAAAATTCATATATTCTTGCTCATTTCTTTCAAAAATCATACATTTCTTGGAAAAAGACATAAGGAAAATTCTAGAGATACTAGCAATGGTTTCTTCTAGATCTAGGTGTTGGTTGCATAGGTTTTGCACTTCGTAAATGGTCTTTAAGCAGTAAATGTAGGGTTTGGGTGCTTTTTTCTGAAATATACTTAAATGAGATGGTACTTGAAATTTAGAAAGAAGTTATTCTCGGTTTAAAAAAATAGTGATGTCCAGCATCCATATATTAGTAAGAGAAAAAGTCCTGGTGAGACAAAGACAAAAAAAGAATGCAAAATAAGCATTTGATCATTGCCACCACAAGTACCCATGTGGGTCCCAGTGGCTGTGCAAATTTGTAAACCATCAGTGGAGTGCCAAGAGTATGCTCTGTTCTGTACATAGGGTACCTTACTTCTCCCTAAAACCTTCTGAGTTAAGTAGTATCTTTTCTATTTTACAGATGTAACAACTAAGAGTTCAATCAAGTTTTATGATTTTAGGATCACAAAGTTAGTGTCAGCAGGCGCTGGGAATCTGCGTAGAGATCTGCCTCTCTTAGGATATGTATGATGCTCTTTGATACAGGAGTTCCCCCTTTTCAGGCCTCCCAAAAAGCTGGCATGTGTTGTTTGCAAGAGTAAGCAATGGGTTGGGGGCGGAAAGCCATAGAGTAAGGATCAGGAAATCTCCAGAGGATGAATGCCCATTCCTCTCTGTGAGGGGAAATTCATCATCACAGTGTGGAAAGGCACTGCTGTTAGCTGTTACATTCTCTGCCCTCTGCAAACAGCCATCTGTCTGAGATCTCCCAGAAGTGGCTGCAGTCCAGGACGACTGTGTCTCTGCAGTCTTTGAGTGGCTAGAGCGCTGAAATGTCTATGGTAATAACTGGGGAATCGCAGCAGCAGCAGCCAGACCACTCCAACGGAACAGTCTGAGTTGGGGTAAGTTTGATCGAGCAACAAAGTCATGCTGACTGTGTGATGAAGAGGCAGAGCCTGCCGTTAGCAGCTGTGGATTTTATGAGAAGGGCACACTGATCTGGAAAATGGGGAGAGCTGACTGGCAATAAGACCTGGGGGTGGGAGGGTCCCGGTGAATATCCTCACTGTTTGTTTATCACCCATAACATGCAGAAGCTTAGGAAATAAAACACACTAGTTATATCACAGAGTGCAAGTAGGCACATTGTGGGTGCTGTTCTAGAGAAGCGAGAATTTTTATTGCAAGAATCTGAATAGAGTAACCGGGCTTTGCCTACTACATCCAGTTCACAATTCCCTGAGGCTCTCAGGGTCCTCATAAGAATAACTTGGACTAGATTACAGTTAACCATCATAGTTTAGCATGGATCATTCATAAATTAGCAATGTTTTTGGATTGTAAGGTGGTCCAAGGAATAGAAAGAGTGAAGAGTAATTATGAGAAAGAGTAATTACTGCTAAAAAGGAACTTGCAGATTAGTTAAGGAGAGTATGTTTGTCAAGAAAAGGTAATCAAAAATTTAATCCATTGTTACCATGCCACATGAGCACTACCTGAGTATAGCAGTCCTGGGTCTCTCTTCAGGAGACCAGGTTAGCTGCTAGTAGACTCAATTATATTTTAAGGAATGAGAAAGAAGCTAGGATTGGGAATACTTTAGTTTATGGTTCATGTATAACAGCTCACAGAGTTACACTTTATACATCCCAGTGAGACAGTTTTTCTCCTTGTACACAGGACAGTCATTTGTATGTGGCCTTCTATAGAACTCCTTCTGAGAATTTCTGGCAAAAAATAAAATAAAATAAAAAGTAGTCATCATTCAGAACCATAGAAAACTAGGCAATCCTCTGTCAGAAGCACCAAATAGACTGATGAAAGTCAAACTGCTCGCCAAAGAACACTATGAATCAAGCTTTCAAAGACTCTAATGACTGAATCCATCCATCTCCTTACTGATAATAAGAAATCATTGCTGCACTGTCAGTCGGCTGTCATTAGTGATGCATTTGAATTTTGTGGCATTTTTTTTTACTTTGAATTATTTAAAATAAAAAATATATATTCAATTTTATCACTATTTATATGCACAAGCTAAACAAATAAAAATTAAAGGTCTACCTCTAAATTATACCCATCATTTTTCATGAGCCAAGCTGGTCTATCTTTAAGTATGTCTAAATAATTGTTTCTAATAGTAATAATAATAATCACTATTTATCATGTGCCTACTGTGAGCCAGAAACTAGAGGTGTTTTATATTTGGGATTAATTATAAAACTTCATGGAATTTTTTAGAAATCCACTTTCAAAAGACTGATTACAAGCACCTAGACCAAACACAGATTTTCCAACGAGGTCACTAAGTCTATGAACGGAAGGATTTCCAGTGCATAATCTTTCTACTGTGGCAAAAGTCATGACTTATTTGTGAATCAAAATCATAAACCAAAATGACAAATGTGTAAATTTTTAAAAGTAAAATATTCTGTTTATTGAAACATGTTAAACACAAACCTAACAGAAACACGACAACATAACAGAAGTCATATTTAGCATCTACAGTTGATACAGGAAATTTTTAGACTTTTTTTTACTGAGGAAATTTCGTAAGAATGGGTGCAAACTAACAGCAATTGTGTAAGGGGCTCCAAGAGAATATGGACGAAGTATGAAATGAAAGATGAAAAAGGGATGTCCAAATGGATGACAAACATATGAAAGAGTTATCACAGACAGAGAGAGACCAAGAGATGGAGGGAAGGGAAAGTGAGAGAAGGGAAAGGGAATGTAAGAAGAACCAAGATGTTTAGGTTGCTGTATCAGCTCTATGAGAAACATAATCATTATACTGAGCAAACACCTTCCCCCAAAATAATAATTTAATAAAAAGTTATTTCCTAATAGCTACCTAATTAGCAGGAAAAATACAATTTAAAAAAATAAAATGACATTTTATATCAATTACTGTAGCAAAAACTAGAAGAATGAGTAATTATCAAGATTATTATGGTTGAGAACGATGAGATTGCTGTGTATTGCTAATAGGAATGTACACTGGACCACCTCTTTGGGGGAAAAGCTTAAAATATGATAGCTTTATGACATTAGCTACATGGCAGAACTTAACTAAATTCCCACATTTAAAAATCACAAAGAGATTGCAAATTGTGTTAGATGAGAAATAATTTTATTGTAGGATGAAAACAGGCCACTTTATGAGTACCTTTTTTAAATATTAAAATTAAGATTTTTTTCCAGAAACAGTTATTTATTTGAATTTATTTCCAGAGGCCAAACACTGTGTTCACTGTTTGACCTTTCTGACAGTAACAAACAACTTGGGCTGTTGCCTTTTGTTTGTTTTTTGAAACATAGTCTCACTATGTATTTCAGGCTGGCACTGAGATCACTATGTAGCCCAGGCAGAACTCAAACTTGCAGGGGTCTTCCCACTTCAGCTTGCTGAGCAGTGGAATTGTAGGTGTGTGACACTTCACCTGGTGGTAATAAATAGTTTCAGTTGTGTTTAAAAAAAATGAAAAAATAAAGCAAATTTTTTAAACAAAATCCTAATATCCAACATATGCATACAATCATATAGGCAATCTTCAGTGAAAAAAATTAAGAAGATACCACAAACATTACTCATTTAAATAAAGAAAGATAAACACATATATACTATATATATATATACATGAGCATAACTCAGGACATATGCGTAACGGAGTATGTGGTAGGGGTAGGGTGATCAAAGAGAAGTAGTCAAGATTGAAAGGTGTGATCAAATAAGGGTTGAGCAGGCTTTAGAATATTCATCCTAACCACACATTATGAACCATCAGGAAAATTTATCCCAGTTCTTTGCATTTGAGCTCCAAGAAGCAACCAAAGGCTTTACTATACACAGCCTATTGTCAGAAAAGGTGATTTGGAGCAATGTTGCAAAATTGTGCGTTCCTAATCTCATTTTCTTTGGGTATTGCATGCTGCCTTTATACCTAAATATTTACATTTAGTTTTGCTAGAAGGATTTATGTAATTTATCAAGCAGCCATTGTGGGTGAGAGACTGACAGTCGTAGGTGCTCAGGTCAAACATGCCTAGAAGTCTAACCTAAATACAGTTTGACTAGGTGAGGTCCAGTTCCATGTTAAAGTGAAAAAGGAAGAAAAAAAAATATCCAAAAGCTCAAAACCCACCTTTAAGCCTTTAAAGCAGTAAGAGTCTGTCTGAAGTGTCATACAGTGCAACACAAAGAAGGAATTCTACAAATGTTCTTTATTCAGCTGCCTTTGAAAGTTGTATCTTTGCAAATTCTCCCCCCAAATCTCACCTTCATATATTCTCTCACATCCTTCTCTGTCTCAGCAGCTTATCTGGCTTTTGAATTGGTTCGGCTTTTTTTTTTTTTTTTCTTCCTCATGTAGCTAACTCTATCATTTTGGGCACTGCAGCTCTTTTGATTTCCTCAGTCACCAAAACAAAACCCTAATGGGCTCAAGGGAAAGATTATAAATACACAGGTCCACAATCCTTTTGGGGACAGCTGTATGTAAAAAGTTCAGATTTTTCAAGTTTTATGAACAAATTTAGTACATAAGAAATATATCTTGTGGGGCTGGGAATTTAGCTCAGCAGCATTAAGTGCCTGCCTTGCAAGTGCATGGTCGTGAGTTTGATCCCCAATACCGATTAAAAAAAAGAGAGAGAAAGAAAGAAATATATCTTGAGTGCACAACAATAAGGTACTAATGACATTATTTCTGCCACAAAATGAGGTTATCAACTCTATGTGGATAAAGACTCATCTGTTTATATCAAATTTTGCTCATAAACAAATTTGGATTACCTCAAGTTTTACTATCTAGTGAGTTTTTAAAGTTGAATTTGTGTAGCTTCATGGATCATGAAACAAGATAAGGAAATGCAGTCCTGTATGTTAATACTCAAGAATATTGCTGCTGAGTTAATTTGTATAATACTCATGGATCAATGTATAGCTAATAATAAAAGCATAATAGATGCCTGGTATGATTATAATTAATACATTTACATGGTGATGATTGCACATGCATTATGTAATCCTCTCAGTCACTTTTTAAATTATCAATTCCTGCTATGTTCTATAGAAGAGAACATTAAAACTCAATACTTTGTGTGACAGCACTTGAATAGCTTTGTCCAATTTGAATTTTCATGTATGGTATATTTGACTTCAAACCATGTACTTGTTTGTTTGTTTGTTTGTTTGTGACAGGGTCTCACTATGTAGTATAGGCTGACCTTGAACTCATGGCAATCCTCCTGAGTGCTGGAATTACAGACACGTGCCACCACACCTTCCTCACACCATGTACTTTTAATAATACCATGATGTCTAATCTCAAAGAATCCATCTGTTTATCTATTCTTTCTTCTGCAATCTCGGTAAAGTAATATTCAAAATGCTTAATCCATGGATGTTGGTAGGGTAATAGAGGCAAAGTAACAAAAGGAAACTTGGAAACTGGAAGGAAGGTGCACAAATTGTAAATGATTAAATAATACTAAAGAAGAAACCTAATTTACTTTGCAAAATCCCTAAAGAACCAAGAAATTACCAAAGTAGCTATCTTTATAAGTGAAGACAAAAACAAAACAAAACAAAACAAAACAAAAACTGTAGGTCAAAATTCTTTAGAACTGGTTAGAAGCCTTTATTTTTTCACACGTCTAAGGTACTTGAAAACTCCTCTCTTTAGATTCTCAGTGTAAAACAGTATAAAATTGGTCTATTATGAAGATTAAGAGAAGGCTCATATAGGGAATGGTCAAACTTTTGACCTTGATTTTGCTTCTGGTGTTCAACATTAGCAGTCAAACTTACACCCTCCAAAAACAAGGGTGAGAAGTCCTTGTTTGGGAGAATCTAAGTGGCCCTGGAATAAAAGGCAAAACCAAAAAATTATGAGAGAATTTAAAAAGTTAACATCTCTGTAATTGTAATGACAGGAAGGAAAAAAAAAACAGAATAGAGATTTTTTTGAATGTGATAAAAAGATAATTATCCAATAACAAATTCCTCAGTAAATTACAGCCATATTTGAAAACATTATAAATATACCTTAAAAAACTAAAAATAAAATCACCATATGATCCAGAAACTCCACTCTGAAACAAAACAGCCATAATCAGTGTATCACAGGGTGTTTACACTCCTATGTTAATTCCAACATTGTTGACAACAATCACAAAATTAAAAAAGTCTAAATGCCCATCAGTGGATGAAGGGATAAAAAGGAGATGTATAGAATTATGCCTTTAAAAAAAACTACAGTATTCCATCATGTAGCACAAAATCAATCAACTTGGAAGAAATATGGCATATATGCCTTTATTTCTCTATATGTTCCACGCTTCCTTTGGTTTCTTTCAAGATTTTCTCTTTGTTTTTAGTGTTCTGATGTTTGAATATGGTATGCTTATTTGTTTAATTAATTTATTTCTTGTATTTGTCTTGCTAAGTGGTCTCTGAATTCCATGGATCTGTAGTTTGATGTCTGACACAAATATTTTTAAAGTTTATGTTATGTTTAACTGACAAAGAATTATATATATTATATATAAGTATATTCAAGCTAGGCTAATTAACATGCATATCACCTAAATATTTATCATTTTTGTGGTGAGATTTTAAATAATTTCTGAGGTATTTTGAAATATTCAACACTTTATTCATAAGGACAATCATAGTGCTGTGTATCAGGACAAAACAGATTTCTCCTAATTAAAAACTTCATACATATTAATCAGTATTTCCCTTTCCTTATCCAGACCTTTCCTAGCCTCTGCTCCCTGCTGGTCCATTCTACCCACTGCTTCTATGCGTATTACTTTTTCAGATTGCATACATAAGTGAGACTTTATAGCATTTGTTTCTATGTGACTTATTTCACTAATTTACATTCTTCCAAGTTGAGTGATTTTGTGCTACATGATGGAATACTGTAGTTTTTTTTAAAGGCATGAATGAATGACAGTACTGTCACAAGGTGACACAAAGACCGGGAAGATTCTCTTATTAATCACCTGGGTAAATATACTGTAGTATACTATTTGAAGACAGATATAGATTAGTTTAAGATATACACTGTAAAGACAAATGCAAGCACTAAACTTAAGCAAAGATAGTTGATAAAAGGAGATAAAATAGAATAATATAAAATGTTTTTTGTTTTTTGTGTTTTTGTTTTTTAACTTGGAGAAGGAAGAACAAGTAAGGGTTTGGGAAGAAGCAAAAAACAAAACAGATAAGGCATTACAAACTAGGCAAATATTAATCCAATTAAATAAAAAATCATTTCATGAATGGTCTAAACAAGACCAATTAAATGTCAAATTATGAGAGTGGATTAATAAAAGCAAGAGTCAAACATGTCTGAAAGAAATCTACTTTAAATGTAAAGACATAGGTTAAAAGTTAATGGATAAGATATGCCACATTAATAAGCCTAATCACATAAAACAAAAATGGAGTGCAATTTTAATTTAATAGAAATCCAACTTGAGACAAAGGGGATTATCTGAAGTTAAGAGGGTTTTATTGCATATGCATATTTGCTGTATATCTAGTACTATGGCAGATTTTTTATGTATATTATTTATTTCTCATGAAAATCCAATGGGTAGGTGGCATTTTTGAATATATGAAAATTAATAAAGTATAAAAAATGCCATTGTATGTTGCTCTCCTTTTGTTAAATAAATTACATTGAAACAACAAACAAAAATTAATGTTTTAGTCCTGCAAGAGGGAACTGCATACACTAGTCTGTTGATTACTATTCTATTACAGCTACTATTGTCCTGTGAGCTTGTTCACACTGTAACTGGTGCTGCTCCCACATAGACAAGAGATCCTCAGCGACATGAGATCATTAGAACCTTTCAAGCCAGCTTGTTTTCTTTCTTTCTTTCTTTCTTTCTTTCTTTCTTTCTTTCTTTCTTTCTTTCTAAGAGAATAAAACAAAACGGAATAAAGCAAATCAGAACACAAAAATTCAAGTGATGCAGGACTTCAAAACAAGACAACAGGAAATCAATATTGGTACTATGATGTCTCTTGTTTTCTTTAAAATAGCTGTCCATACCATCACACACAATAAAATCAAATAAAACAATAAAACCAATCAAAACAAAAGAATGAAAGCATTACAGGACTTCAAAACAAAATGATAGGAAATCAACAGTGACTACCATAATACATCCCATTATCTTCGAAATAGCTGCTTATACCATCAGACACAGTAAAATCTAACAAAACAAGATGAATAAAACCAAACCTAACAAAATTATGAAAATAATAAAAGAATCCAAAATAAGAAATTAACAGTGGTTACCATTTGCCCTTTTTAGACATTTCCTCCCCTATCACTTTCAAAACATATATTTTGCTCTTTGGATCACACTAACGGTCAGTTTTTTATGCTAGGGAGATAACTCAGTGTTCACCCATATGAGTCCAAACTATTTCACCCATGAACACTTGCAACCATTTACCTACAACAGCCTTGAGATTATCCTGCTTTATAGACAGGTAGCTTTCCAGTGTATGAAAATCCCACATCTTTCTTATCTATTATGCAGTTGATAGACAAGTTATTCTTGCTTTTTTCTGGTCTCCTGTCACATGGAACAATTGTTTTCTCTCCTTTGATTTTTAGTCTGTGAATTTCCTTCCCAGTTAAATGTGTTTCTTGTATAAAGTATATTGATGGATCTTGCTTTTTGATACACTTTCCCTGTGTTTCTTTTTATTGGTGATTCGAGGCCATCTACATTAATGGTTACAAGTGGCATGCATTGGTTCGTCTCTGCCCTGCTGTCCTCCTGTTGTTGACCCTCCACTTTTCCCCTTCATTCAATTGCCTGTCTTGTTTGGTGATCCTCCTCTGCTGCTGTTCCTGGAACCATGGTCATCTTTATCTCTCTCTATAATATCCTTCAGCACTCCGTGTAGTGTTGGTTTTGTGGTCATGAGTTCCTTCAGCTGTTCTTTATCATGAAAGTATCTTATTTTTCCACTAATTTGGAAAGATAGTTCTGCAGGGTACATCAATCTGGGTTGAAATTGTTTTCTTTCAGGATTTGAAACACTTCAAGCTTTTCTTGACTTGATGGTTGGTGTTGACAAGTCTGCCACAATTCTGATTGGTTTTCCTTCAGAGACTATCTGTTTGTTTTCTCTAACAGCTTTTGAAATCCTGCTCTTATGTTGAATTTCTGGGATCTTGATTATTATATGTCTGGGTATAGATTTATTTTAGTTATGGTTATTTGGAGTCCTATATGCCTCACTTATCTGTATGCCAGGTCCTTTTCCCATGTTTGGGAAGTTTTGTGATATTCTGTAAATAGTCTTTATATGTTCTTTGTGTTGAACCTTGCCTTTTCACTGGCACTTATCACTCTTAAATTATTTTTCTTTGTATCATCTTGCAGCCATTGAATTCTTATTTTTTAATTTTAATTTTATAAAATTTTATTTAAAGAGAAAAAAAGCAAAACAGAATAAAGGGAAGAAACAATACAGAATTTCAAAGAAAAAGAAAAACAAACAGTAAGAAATGACTAGTTGATAAATTACATGTTGTCTTCTAGATATAGTTGTTCAAGTTACAAAATTAAAGCATACAAGGTGGACATTCAAACAGTGAGGCTGCAAACAGTTCTGTTCAACAATCCAACAAAAACTTAGCAACATGGTTATCAACCCTACAGAGTTAAACATACATGCAGATATATCCTTTAGAGCACTTTCGTTTCTTCCTTTTGCTTTTCAAGCCCATTATCTATTTAGTTATATCATGTTTCAGCTTGCTCTATACTTTACTGATCTGTTTTGTTATTTATTTTAATTTTTTATTATTTTGAAGGTAGCAAAATACAACAGAACAAGACAGAAAAAGCCAACTGAGAGTGCAGTGAAATTGGTACAGAAACCCTCAACAGGTTGCTGGCCTAACAGTAATAGGTACCATAGTATATCCTGTTATCTTCACAACAGTTGTTCTTTCAATCACGTTTAGCCAAATCAAAGGAAATACAGGACATTCTAGAATTTATCAAAACAGAACATTGAATAGAGCAATACCATTAATCAGAACAAAGCAAAACAGTGATAGTAATATTTGCCTTCAAAGAGATGATAGAAGGAAATCCCTCCATTTACTACATTGCATATGGTCCGCCTCTTAAGAGACGTCTAGATCTCCGGCTCACTTGCTACGGGAGGGTGGGGGAGTGGTTGATTCTCAGCCCAGGCGCCTGCAGGGTCACGGGAGCTGCTGAGTGATTCTTCTCCTGCCTCATGCCCGGGATGCTTGCTTACCGAGAGGGCGGGCAAATTGCCCTTCTGTGCTGCATCTTGAGTTCCTCCATGGTCGGAGGCTTCCTTGTTATTTATAAGAGATCTTTCCTTTCACTGTCACTCTCTGTGATCCTGTCTTCAAGGTCTGAAAGTCTTATCTTCAGTCTCCTTCAAGCGGTTTTGCTAGCTTTTGATCAACTTTTTAATTTCCTAGAAACCTCTTTGAATCTTTCATGCATTGTAACTCATTCAAGGTTTCCATCATTTTTCTGTGCTGTTTTTTCTTTATCTATGTCTTCTTTAGATATGCTAAGCAATTCTTATTTTTTGAGATTGCGTTTGGCTCCTTTGTCCTGACATTCTCTTGGGTTCCTCTCAAAAAGCCAGTTGTGGGGTCCCAGGCACTTCTGTTGGCTGCTCTTCCGCGGTGTAGGGGGATGGGACAGGCACCTGGGTTTCTCTGAATCCCTGTTTCCAGGGAGGTAGCAAGGCGTGGGCTTCTCCATACCCCTGCAGCTACACTGAGGCTCCTTCAATGGCCAGGGGTGAGTGGTGGTGGGTCTTTTCCTTCTCTTAGCCTGTGTATCTACACTAGGACTCCCCCAGTGGTGACAGGTACACAGAGGTGTGTTTGATTCTCGCGGTAGGTCCTGGCTGTCCAAAGGAAGCAAGGTTCTCCACGGGTGGCCTGTAGGCAGGGCAAATCTGGCTGCATCTCCTTGCCCACTTGGGCTGCCCTCTGCCAGCTTGTTTTGTTATGTGGTCTGTGGTCGTCTTATCTCATAAAGTACTGATGCCCTGCGATCTCTGTCACTCATAATTCTGGTGACAATTTCTACCGCTCTTCAATGACTCACAGCTTTTCTGCATGATTGGATGTTACGTTTGCTAGGTACTTAGCACATTTCATCTGCCTGCCAAGTTTAGGTTGGCTCCACTTTAATGCAGTTCTCCCAGGGTGTCCTGCTTCAATTCTTCAACCACAAACATCCATCCTGAAGAGCGGAGTTGGAAAGATCATCGCTTCAGTGTTGCTGGGCTGGCTGAAATCCAGGGTCTTTTTGCCAATGAGCCACAATTCCATTTAATAATAAAAAGAGGGGATGGTATTGCTAGCGATATTGCCTTAGAAATCTACATACTGGCGTCTGATCCCATTATCGCTGCCCCGTGTTTAAGGCTATTGATCTCATTGATAGTTACATGATCTCTGGACCACCAATCTTATTCTACACAATCCACTCACAAAACAGACAGTATGTGACTAGTCTGGTATGGAAATTGCCTTTTTTTCCCTTTGGTTTTCGGAGTCAGGATCTCACCATGTAATGAAGGCTAGTCTTGAACTCAGTTTATAGCTGAGGATTTGCTTCTAACCTGCAGTAATCCTCAGGGCTCAGACTTCAGAGTGCTGGGATTACGGGCACCTGCCACCATGTCTGACACGGTTTGTTTTTCATATCTTTGTAATAAAGATAGCAGTTGTCATTTAATTATTGAATGCATATAGCAATTTAGTAATTCATGCAAAACACAAAACATAAATTACATGTTATTGTTTAAAACTTTTTAATCAACTGGAACCTTAGCAAGTAAAAACAAGGGCAAACAAGTAAAGTGGAGATCACTGGGTGTGGGGGCACATGCCCACAGTCACAGCACTGGGGAAGTCAAGGCAGGAGGATCACTGCAAGTGTGAGGCCACCTTGGGCCTCAAAGTGAGTTCGAGGCCAGCATGAATGGAATAGCAAAACCATGTCTCAAAAAGACAAAAAAAAAATGAGTAAATTAGCTAATTAATTAAATAGAGATTAATGGCCCAGTCCTCTCCCACAGTTCCTGGCTTTTGGATTTTATTTTATACATATTAATTTATATAACATGCCTTTGTACTGTACTTAAATGATTTATTAAATTCTCCAAGTGGCTTAGTGCAGACTAAACTGCAGCTTTAGAGTGAAAAGTAGAGTCCCAAATTCTTCCTTTTACACGAACCATATTCCCTCCAGGTGGCTCTTTTCCACATGCTCTTGTCCCACATAAAGAACAATAGTATAATCCTAACCCGCATTATGCATGGTTAAGTTTAAATTAAATTATAAGCTTGGAGCCTAAGAATTCCTAGACAGAAATCATGGAGTAAAACTCTAACACATTTTATTCGGTGATTCCTAGTATCTGAGGATAGAAACTTTACACTCACCTCGTACAGAGTATTTCCTTTCACCTCTGCTTATGTTTTGCCACTAACTTTCATCAGTGTTATTTTCTTCAAATGCCCTACTCAGAAATAAGTGTACTACCGCATGCCTGTTCTCCACCAGTGTGATGAAACTCAAGAAAATGATCTTTTGAAGCTGGAAATCACAGTGGTAATGAAAGCCCTGGTGATGAAATACCTCTCAAAGCAAAAGGCTTTATGATGCAGGACTCTATAGAATGAGCACATTTAGAGAGCGCTGGTACATCAAAGGCTATTTACAGTTATGCACATGTGAGGAAAGAATATGCAAAACTATCAGGATATAACCGAAACCAACACTTAAAAATGGATTTGCTTTTGTTTTGTGCTAATTTAAGATAATTATTTTAAGGCTACACATATCATTAATGCTAGTTTTCATGGTTTGTCACTCTTTACATCCTCTGAAGAGGGGTCATAATTTAGGTTGAGTCACTAACTTTGAACATATTATTTGAGTGGTAATTTCAACAAGAGAAAACAATAAACAAAATAATGAAACCTAAGAACTTGATTTTAATAGGTTGAAGGAGAAGGTATGATGTAAAAAAAGTAAGGGCAGAGATGATGCTTGATATTAATACCTTCAATAATGATAAATATATTGAATGGATTTCATGACACAAATACAGTTTAAGTAAGGAAACATGTTTCTTATTTAAAGATTGGTATGAGCCAAGAAGTTGCCTGAAGAATATTTACTAAAATAAGGTAACAAAGTTAGAGAAAGTGGCTGAAACTGTAGGTCTGAAAAACATAATTGTCTTCAGGAGTTTGTTTTTAACTCTGTAAATCTCTCTTCGGTTTTATGTACAAATCATTAAAAAATTACTTCTCAAAATGTAAGTAAGGATCAGTCAAAACTGAAATTTTGTACCCGTGTCTATTTGCTCTTCAGCCAATGGACAGCCTTATAACCTGGTATAACCAGCTGATTGAGACATCAGCCACACCATGTATTTTTTGGTTCTCAACTCTTTCAGCACATTAACCAAAAATCTAAATATATCTTTTGGTTTTTTGTGTTGTGGGTCATGGGCTCTATCAGAAGTACTTTTTTGGAAAAGGGTTCTTGACAGCAAGACACTTTTGTCTTTATCCTAAAGTTAATTTCAGCATCATCTAAGTACATCTTAAAAATGAAATGCAGTGATAGATATCCCACATCTGTCATTTGTGAGAACTATTCGGAATGTTCCTCCATGTGCTGAATCTTATGAAATATTTTCTCTAAGGTTACAGTTGAGTTCATCACTGGTTAATCTAATGAAATTCCTTTCTTCCAAATAAATAAAAATTCTACCACAGAGAATTAAATCTATAATTCAGAAAAAAAATAATGGAGGGTTATGAGTCCTAAATGTCATGTTTCATTTTCTGAGTGTCTAAGTGTCCCCCTTTACAAAGCACACACATCATACTCAGTCTTCAAATGGCTTTTCTTCATTTCTGGAAAGCTTGGAGAAGTTGGAGAAAAATTCGGCTTTTTTCTGCCTTCCCTTCCACATATACGGTAGGCAGTGATACTTAGCTATTTGGTGGTTTAAATTGTTCTTTAGTTGCTTTGCATACAAGAATCGAGGGGAAAAGAACATGTGACATTTTCCCATGATAAATCCCACAGGACCTGCTACACACTTGAGATTCAAACTTTGCTCACTGAATGCAAAAGCAAGTGGATTCACTAGATCTAAATTCAGATGCTGCTGTCTTTAGATCTTGGGTCGGCTCGGGTGTTGGAATGGCAGTGAGCTTTCTCCCAGAGCCAGTCATTCAGGAAGGAAGTGCCCAGTCCCAGATGCCAGTTGTCCTATACATTTTACCCTCCCATCCACAGCATAACTTTGAATTCAAAGTGAGCTACAGGAAGGACTGTCCAAGATCCCTGGGTTAATTTTTGTGTTTCCAAAGCTTTTCATTGATTCTTGGTGATTTTTTTTTTCCCCGCTTTGAGAGTGAAATTTTTCAAAGGTGTCAGGTAAGGAAGATAAGATCCAGTTAGTGAAGCTATGCGAGTTCACTCGTTGAAAAGGACAAAATATACACACCCAGGAGTTGGGCAGGATTCTGGCGTGAGGGTGGGACCCACAGTTTGTTTAGAATCATTTGTGTTCACAGAGCCTTTGTAGGCCTGTGACTGCCTGTGCTTAGGAAGATAAGGAATGCTGAGAGGTGACAATTTTCTACCTCAGAATATGAGCAACCAAGTAGAATAAGTAGGACCTTCATCTTGCAGCAAAGGGAGCTTGTCGAAGTCGAGCTACTGATAAGCCCAGAATAGAAATAAGGCCAACCTTGTGTGGTCTCAACTACTCCCATGAAAATTATCTTTCTGATGTCAATATTTGAAATTCTTGTAATTCAGGCACTCTCCTAAATTCTCCTTGACTTTCCATAACATTTGAGGTGACCTTTCCACTATTCATGACCATTTCTGATCTGACTACAGTTGTTACATCCAGTTGCTGAATTATGCTACATCCTGTTTCTTTTTGAGTTCTCTCTCTTCAGAAAAAGAGCTGGGCCTCAGGAAGGTTAACGACCATGAAACTAGTTCTGATTTTTTCTACTCATGTGAGAAGAGTGAGAGAGGGAGAAATCTGTGCTGAAAGAGGGAAAGAATATCCTTCAGAAGAAATTGGGAGCTGGGGATATTGCTCAGCGGCACAGCATCTGCCTCCTGGCATGTGCAAGGTCGTGGGTTCGATTCCCAGTACAAAAAAAAAAAAGAAAGAAATTGAGCCAGTAACTACTTGCAACTCTGTGCAGGAGTGAAATTTATATAGGAAACCTGACTAATCCTAGAACTTCCTGGAAGGAACATCCTACAAAACTAAATGTAGGTGAACCAAAGGACAGAATAACTGATACTCATGCAGGACCAACTTTGTGACAGAAAAATTTTATAAATTAAATATGTGGAAATTACACATTTTTACTCATCAGAGGTCCTCACTGAGAAAATCAATAGATGATCCATGGGATAAAATATTTGTAAAACAAAAAACAGAGATCTCATTGTTTGATCTTGGCAAACATTCTTTGCATAGAAATTAAAATTTTAACCATTCAAGAGATGAAAGTGTACTAGAAAGTTTTATTTATTCATTGTCTTTTTGAGGTAGGGTTTCACTATTCAATTCAAACTGGCCTTGAACTCTCTATGTAGCCCAGGCTGGCCTTGAACTAATGATGATTCTCCTGCTTCAGCCTCCCAAGTGCTAGGATTATAGGCATGTACCACCACACCTGACTTGTTTTGTTTTGCTTTTGTTTTGTTTTTAAAACAGAATCTCACAGAGTTTTAATTTTTTCAACATTTTAGTGAGAAATTTCAAACATCAACGAGTGTTCATATGCCTGCTACATAAATTTTAGCCTTAGCATTTCTTTGTGTTTCTTTCACTACTTGTTTACCCACTAAGAGAGATAATGTTTGATGAAGTTGCAAGTAAATGGTTAATACTAGTACATTTCTCTCAAAATCCTTCAGCATGAATCTCATTAGCTGGAGATAAGAATCCATATTTCTCTATAGTTCTTTTACTCTTAATATAAAATATATATACACATCATATTTAAGCTTATGCATCTGATTTATTTTACTTAACATTATGATCTCAATATGCTCCATTTTCATACAAATGATCCAAGGTTATTCTTGAACTACTCCATCCTGTATAAATATCACATTTTCTTTATGTATTCTGCTGTTGACAGGCATATAGGCTGGTGCCAAGATTTAGCTATTATGCATTATGCTCCTATAAACATAGAAATGCATGCACCACTGTGATATGATGTACACAATTCATTTGGGAAAATACATAAAAATGGTATATCTCATTTAAATGATATTTCTAGTTTTAATTAGTTTTTTGAGGAATCCTCACACTATTTCCATAGTGGCTTTACTACTTTATATTCCTACCAGTGAAGTTGAAGAGTTGTTTTTTCCCATGGTCTTACCAGTATTTGCTATTGGTTGATTTCTTAGTGATAGTTACACTTTCCAGAATAACATGAAATCCCACTGTAGTTTTAATTTGCATTTATCTAGTAACCAGAGATGTTGAACATTTTTTCATGTGTGTATCAGTCATTTACACTTCTGGGAATTGTCCATCTTAGTTACTTTTTTTTTTTTTTGGTACCAGGGATTGAGCTCAAGACTTCGAGTTTGCCAAGCAGCAAGCAGGCACTTATGCCACTTAGCTAAACACCTGGCCCTACTTACCCATTTTTTGATTAGGTCTTCTGTTGAAGTTTTCCAGTATCTTTGATTTCCTTATATATTCTAGAAAATAGTCCTCTGTTCAAGGAATTATTGATGATTTTCCCATTATTAGCTTGCTTCTTCACATTATTTTTTTTCCTATTCTGCATAAAAGTTTTTAAATATAATATGATTTAATTATTGATTCTTAGTATTTCTTGCACAATTGGGGTTCTGTTCACAAAGTCCTTGCCTATACCTGTGACTTCAAGGGTTTTTCCTATTTTAACTAGCTTCCTATAATGTTAAATATTTCTGTTTTAACATTTAGTTCCTTGAACCATTTTGATCTTAGTTTGGTACATAGTGAAATATATGGGTTTAGACTCAATCTTCTGCATATAGTTGGCCAGTTTTTCCCATTTATTACAGTTTCCTTTGTCAAAGAGCAGGTAGCTGAATTTGGGGTTATCTCTGCATCTTCTGCTCTGTTCCATTCACCCACACGTCTGTTTTTGTGCCAGGACCATGCTACTCTTATCACTGTAGCTTTGTGATGGAACTGGAAATAGAGGATTGTGTAGTCTCCTGCTTTGCTCTTGTTACCCAGGATTGCTTTTGTTATTTTTGGTTTCTTCTGGTTCCTTAAGAAGTTTAGGATTGTTTCCTATAGTTCTTTCAGAATGATCTTGGTATTTTGAATAAAATTACATTAAATCTCTATATCACTTTTGATGTTTGACCATTTTGCCTCTATTGGTTCTACTTTTCCACAATTGGGGTATTTTTTGATTTTCTGAGGACCTCTTTGATCTCTTTTTTTCAGAGTACTGTAATGTTCATTTAAGGGTCTTCATTGGTTAAACTAATTTCTGAGTATTTAATTTTTCTTGATGCTATTGTGCATAGTTTTGCTTTCCTAATTTATTTCTCAGTGTGTTCATTATTGATATAGTGAATTCACTATTGATTATTGTGTGTTGAGTTTGTATCCTGCTACATCACTGAATTTGGTCATTAATTCTGGGTGTCTTTTGATGAATTTTTTGGATCTTCTCTGTCAAGGATTGTGTCATATGCAAATAATGAATATTTGACATCTTTCAATATTGTATGTCCCCCTTTTATTTCTTTCTCTTGCCTGACTGCTCAGGGTAATGTTTTGAGTATTATGCAGAACAAAAGTACTGACAGACATCTTTGTCCTGTTCCTAATTTTAGATAGAAAGCATTCAGTGTTTAATATGATGTGGGTATTCATATCTATAAACTTCCCTCATAGGACTCCTTTCATCGTGTCCCAGCAGTTCTGGAATGTCATGTAGATGTTATAATTTGATTCTAGGAATTGTCTTATTTCATCCTTTATTTCTTCTGTGACCCATTGGTTATTCAAGAATGTCTTATTTAGTTGCCATGTGTTTCATTTGGATTATTCCTGTAGTTTCTTTTGCCATTGACTTCTATATTCATTTTACTATGATCTATAATATGTATAAAATAATTTTGAATCTTTTGCCTGCTTTGCTGCCCAGTAAGTTGTCTGTTATGGAGAAAAGGAAATTCTATGTGCTGCTGAAAAAATCTGTGTTTGTGGATGAAACATTCAGTAGATATATAATAAGTCTCTTTATTCAAAGTTTTAGTTTAACTCTGATATTTCTTTGTTGTTTCGCACTACACTAGGTAGGACCTGTATTTTGTCCAGCCTCCACCCTTTCCACAGCTGTCTCTTCTGGCTGTTTCTTACCCAGTTGTCAGAGTGTAGCACTGGAAACCCTGAAGTGGAGTTGCTCTGTATTTGTTTTGAGGCTTATTCTTAAACAATTTAATAATCTTAAATGTTTGGCCTGAAAGGAACCATTTGGATTTTTGCTGAAAGAATTATTACCATAAGATGATGGCAAATAATTGAACTAGGCCATGAAAAATGTGCCTTTAAGGCACCTCAGTAATAAGTAAGATCTTATCTTTCATACGCTCAAGGGTTATAAAGTGTTAACTTTTCATCTGAGAAGACAAACCCTAGTTTCTCAGTTCAGAAAAGGCTACCTAGGAATTGGTACTTTGGGATTCATTTCACTCACCATCAAGGCACTCAGAAGTTACTGCAGCCATGGTCCAAAGGGCCCAGCTTCTGCTTGTACTGGTGGAAGATTTTTCATAGTGCATTTGATTTTCATTTTCATACATTCAGAAGGAAAGAGTTGTGAAGTCAGGGAGACTTCTACCCAAATTTCAAAGAAAAGGTTGGAAGGTGAAGCAAAGAGCTCCTGAGTATACAGTGCATGAAGTCATGGAGATGAAGCAGTGGAGATGAGAGGAATTATTTGAGTCCAGGAATGTGGAATATCTGACAAGGAAAGCTACAGGCTGCAAAAAGATCCAATTCAAGAGAATCTCCACAGACGGCAATCAGCAAATTTGGTGTCATTCAAGCCCACTGGAATCTACATCTCAACACAGTGTCCCCTGGGTGCCAGATGGAGCTACAGGACTTAATATTTGTCCTGGTGTGTTTGGGTTGTTTTAATCATATTTTCTTTATCTTATATGTTTATAACATTCACATCATGAAGAATTTGCACATGTACATAGTACACCTTATTATTTTTTATTTTTGTTTTGGTTTCTTCCCCTACTTCCAATCACTCTTCCCCTCCCCATTTGTAAAACCTCTGCTTCCATTTTTTACCTCAATTCTTTTTCCCTTTAAAGCCCTCCCGCCCTCATCTTGTTTTCCCCTTCCCATTCAAAAATGTTCTTGTTACTTCCTAGTAGGAATAATATCAAAGAATTTTTTAAAAAATTAAACTCTCCATATTTAAAGACTCAGTTCAAAAAGTGGGTATCTGAAATGAATAGTCACTTTCAAATAAAGAAATATAGCCAATATTAATGTGAAAAAAAATATTCAAGATCACTGGCCATTCAAGAAATACAAATTAAAACAACACTGAGCTATCATGCCAATAAGAATGACTGCCATCAAGAAATCAACCAATAACAAATGCTGGTGAGGCTGTGGGGTTATAGGAATTCTTCTCCGTTTTCAAGAGTAGCCCAATTCCTTTCTGTCCTCCTATTCTTCCCTTTCAGAATGGGGGTATGTAACTTGAATTTTGAATTTTACAGAGGTTCACAGGTAAGAATTTGCCATCGTCTCAGAGTAAATTTTGGAAAATATTAAAACTTTTGAGACTTCAGGGCAGGAAGTAGTGTGCTTTCTATTGTGCATATCCCATAGTTATGAGTATGTCACATTAGATAGAATTAAGACACTACTTAATACGGAGACCACAGTTTAAAGAGTTGAGTTTGGATATCAAGTTGATGTGGGATGGAATTTGGCAGGTAAACTGGATTATCAACTGGACAGCTTTAGAACTTTAGAGCAATGCACATCCTGAGTGTGTCTATGTGAGTCATGGGAGCATGATCTAGGGCAATATATTTAGTCCCTGACCCCAGCCTCTTCCGTTTTTCTCTGGCGCTGTTCACCTGCTCTGCTTCTCACATAGTATAAACTAGGCAGCTTTTCTCTGGGTGCCCTTTTGCCATGATATTTTTGCCTTGGAACCTGTCAACTATGGACTGAACCCTATGAAGCTGTGAGTTGAAATAAGTCTCTCTTTCTTTAAGTTGTCAGCATTCTTACATTCTTCTTAAATTGTTGAACTTTGCATAGCACTGACAAAAATCTGATTAATACACTCTGTTGTTACTTTGACTCTTTTCTGAGACTTACAGAAAATTTCTAAAATTTCTTTGTTAGTAAGTCAAGGAAAAACAATCCAAATTCAAATTTGACTGAAAAAGGCCGTTTGCATTATTTTATAATATGCTGTTAATGAAAAATGATGCTACAAATCACAATTACTAATCACATTGCTAAATGTATTAACATAGATTTTTCACTGTATTTTTAAAGCAATACTGTTAAATATTTTTATGATAACCATTTAGAGATAAGGAAAGAGACTCAGAGTGGTAAAATAATGTTCCAATGTTACACAGCTCCAAACTGACAGAGTCAAAATTTGAACCCTGGTCTTTCTTAATCCGTAAACTGCTTTCTCAGCCAGAAGGATTTAAAGTCTTGTTATGAAAATCAATATGTCAGCCAAGTGTAAAAACAACCAAACCAAGTGGAAAGTAACTGAAACATTAGTTAAAATTGTTTTTGCTATGTAGAAAACGGGCATAGTGGGACCACTACATTACCTTCACAAAATGAATTTCAAAATAGTAATCCTTTTAATGGTAATGCACTATCTTTAATAACTTAGGTTTTTACACTTTATAATTTACTGACAGTATTTGAATCAATCTGCTTGAAAATTTGATTAAAATAGTGTAGCAAGAATAAGTATGAAAAGCAGAGGTTTAAAGGGTTTTTTTCCTTATCAGTTGAAACAAACCAATTTTTCAGTCCTGTGAAATAATTTCTATGAGAGAGCAGGTACCTTGACTTTCAGAAGTTAAAAAAAAAAAGTGTTGTGAATCAGTTTTCACCGATATGGTGAAAACTACATGCCTATTGGTTTGGAAAATATTTGGTCATTATACTCTTAGTGTTTCAACAATGACCTAAAAAAAGAGGTGTTATCTAAACAGTATGAGATTTATTGAAAATATATTAGTAAGAAGAACTGTGCTACTATTTTTCAAAAGCATATGAAAAATTCAGGCTCCATGCTATAATTTCTTTAAAGTAATTTAACAGTAGCTTGAAATTACTTT
This sequence comes from Hydrochoerus hydrochaeris, assembly GCA_004027455.1. Taxonomy (NCBI): domain Eukaryota; kingdom Metazoa; phylum Chordata; class Mammalia; order Rodentia; family Hydrochaeridae; genus Hydrochoerus; species Hydrochoerus hydrochaeris. The sequence goes on from PVLA01002999.1 coordinate 80,220, forward strand.
TATATAACAAGAAATGACAATAGTATTTCCTCAAATAAACTCAAATACAATGTTTTTGTTCTTTAGATAATAATGGAAAACTGAATATTGGCAAACAAATATATATTTCCTCTACTTTATCAAAAGTAGGCACTGCTGCCTTTTGTAGAAACCAGAACTTTCCTTTGCTGTATTATTTGTTTGTTTTTGCATGCTGTAGTTCTACATTAGTGCATGAGAAGTGCAGTTGTTCAAGATTTCTGGGATTTGCTTTTGATTTTGGAAGCTCAGTCACCATTAGCTATGTGACATTTTTGGATTCCAGCTGTGCCCTTGTGAGCCCATAGTTCCTAGGTTCAACAAACACATACACTTCTGTTTTTGCATAGTGTAAAAATAACCTCAAGGTAACTTTGTATCTGTTTCCTAAGGGTTATATGGCTACCTCCATTTCCTACTAGGGTTCCCTATATAATTAGTACTCATTTTATAAAACTAAAGTGAAGATCTAATGAGTTTGCTGAATAAATGCATTTGGAATAAATGTATATTTTTAAGCATCAATGGATGTATTCTACTATGAATCAAAAAGCTTCTAATTCCATAAGTTTATTTAGTGCTGTGTCACTCTATCCACTAAATTGTATAGAAGCCAATAGTGAATGGTTATGAATATTTTGTAAAATATCTGAGAGGATAATTTTCAAATACTTGAAATAAATCTATTTTGACAAGATTGGGCATGTTCAGGGTGGAATGACCATAGACAAAAACAATCTATCTTGAATGTAAAATTTAAAATTTTAAGTGAAGCTATCAAAAATAGTTAAAATTTCTAAGATTTTAAATATTTCTATCCTCACAGTTATTTAAAAGAATAAAATATATGCTTATTGCCATCATAGGTTGTTATATTTTCTCTGCATTTAGTTACTATATTTCTTACACTTAAAAACAAAACAACATTGCTAAAATTCTAAATATTACCATTTACTTTAATAATATCATATTTACATAATTTTACATACTGTCTGAGTTATATTTTCATGAGTTGACATTTTCTCACTTTTCCCAAGTTAGCAGAGAGGATTCCATTAATAGAAATTTGTTTGATAGTAAATCGTGAGATTCCATATCTCATCTATCAAGTAAGGGATTACAGTTTAGCCAGTCAGATAGACAATTCTATACATATATGAGATATTGACTGAGAATTTAGACATGAATTAGTGTTTAGAAATGGAGTTAAAATCTTCCAAATCTCTTTCTTGATTTGTTACCATGTGTATTATGATATTGTATTTGGTTAAGAAATTTTAAAAAAGATTCTCAACAGTTCTTTCCCTTGTACATTTTCCAATCTGATGAGGGACATGAGATAAGTGAATAAATTTTAAGCCTGGGCACAGAGACACAGAGACAGACACACACTCACACTTGCTTACCCTGCACTGGTTTACATGACTATATATATCAAGTCAATGCCATATGAATGAGTAAATGTAAAGAATTCTAGGGGAAAAAAAACACTATGTGCTGCTGTGAGTTTGGGCAACTTGTATGGATTCCATATTTATTTGTTTGGTTTGATATTTTTGTTCTGCTTTATTGACTCAAAATATTCAACATAGTCCAAAAGATTAGTGCAATGAACAAGTGGGGTTTTTTTTAGACAAAGAATAAAATTTATGTGAAGAAAAATCATTCTAAAGTGAAAGGTAATTCAAGCTAAAAGGGATAGTAATGGTTCTCAATGTGCACTCTGGCATCTTAAATTCTTGGTGGGTGGGCAGAAACTCTGAGTATGTGCTTTCTGAAAGGCCATGAAAAGGAGATTAGTCAGGTTTGTCATTTTTAATGTCTAAGTAAAACAATTGGACAAAAGAAACCAGTCTGTTTCCCATACTCAACAAGGAAAGAAAAGTTCTGTGTCCTGAAAAGACAATAATGTAAGACAGAGTCAACATCCTCCACGCATCATTGCCGCAAACCTAGGAAATTTCATAGGGTTGCTTCCAGGCTGCCCATCAGGGTAGACTACTGACCAAGGATCAGTAAGATCTGTATTATTGGCTGTGACTCATAACTTTAGAACTTTCCCTTTCCTCTAACATTCTAAGCTTTCATTTCACCATTTTCACAATGAAAGAATGCAATGATTGGATGAATTAGAGAAAAACTTTCAGTTTAAGTGTCAGTGATAGACCAGCTCATTATTGTCAACAATGTCAATGGAGTTTTGGAAGAAGTTATGTTGAGCTTTGTCACTAAGCTGCTGTCTTCAAAGAAATTTTAAGGATACTAGAGAAAAGGTAACAGAGAATAATCTGAGCTGAAAATTTCATCTTCTGTCACAAACTATAGCATGAGAAAAAGTATTTTCTCAGGAAAACAGATGAGATGTCAAAGGTCTGTAAGCATCATCAGAATTAAGAATCAAGAAGTAAAAGGAGGCTGAGGATATAGCTCAGTGTTAGGGTGCCAGCCTGGCATGCACAAGGCCCTAAGTTCAAACCCCAGTACCACAAAACCAAAAGAACAAAAAGAAGAAAGAAAGGAAAGGAAGGAAGGAAAAGAAAGAAGAGGCATAAAAAGATGAAAAAAATAGAAATCAAGAATTTTTTTAAATAAAATAAAATAAAGGCTAAATACCTCTAATGATACCTGATCATAAGATGAACTAAGTGAGATAAAATACAACTAGTGCATTACAATTAAATACATAAAGTATTTTATTTATTGGCTAAATAACTATAAATATATGTACTGCATTTTAAAATTACTGTCATGGTTATTGCTCTCAAAAATAGTTTATACTATATGAAAGCAAGATAATAAGTAAAAAACAATCAGAACCTTTTAGGGTATCTTAATTGCTAAAAGACAAAACTTTCTGCAACTTTGTAAAAGATAGGTAGGTGTATTTGACTAGGAGAACTATGGTGGTGTTCATGAGGGTAGAAAAATCCAAAATAATCCTCAAAGAACAGCATTAAGCAAGATTGGTAAGACAACTATATCTAAGCATCAAAACAGCAGGGGAGAGCCCTTGGATGTGGAGTTTTCAAGAGCAGCTGTTCACTTTGTGGGAACAGAATGTAGGTAAAGCTATTGGTGTTCTTGAACACTGTCAATGTATTTCATGATGGAATGCTGATGAAGGTTTTGTGAGACAGTAAGTGGCTTGAAGAGAGAAATTCTTTAGAAAGATACATCTGATGGTAAATTATAGGACAAAAGATAGCACGAGACAGATGAGCGGTTAGTATACAAGTTCTCACAGGAATTTCTACTCAGGCAAAAGTGTAGGTGACAGAACCGGGGGAGTCACAGAGGAAGGAGAAAGAAAAAGATGGAGAGGGTCAGGAAACTTGGCCAGTGACTGAAGGTCAGTTTGTAACTACCAGTAAATGACAGTATGCCCTCCAGTTAATTCCCCCATCTCCAGTGCCATCTTTCTTACTTAGTAAAATAGATTATGGTGTTTTGCTTCTACCTGTCTCAGAGATGCTGTCAGAATTGATTACACATATTTCCCCAAAGTAATCTAACGTGCTTTAATTCTTTGGAGCTGTACGTTATGTAAATACAATTATTCATTATGTATAAAGAGGAGTACAGAATGATGGATGCGCCTAGCCAACGTGAGAGAACTGTTTAAAGAATATTGAGAGGGAAAGAAGCTACATAATCAATATGGTGTTTAATGTGGAGAGTTAAAGTCATTGACGGAATGGTACTGAGCGAAAGGAGTAAAGACAGAAGAAGACAGTGGACTGGAGAGTTAAAATTGAAGAAAGAGAGTGTGTGTTAAATCATTTCAATAGAAGATGTATTTTAGTTGTGTTGTTCAACAATACTAAGAAGTAATAAGAAAAAAGTATAAATTTAAAATCAAAGGTCATTTTTTGTGTTTATGAAAAGTAATGTGAAAACAGGAAAATATATAGTTGTACATTCCAAATGTTAAATCAGAATAAGAAACAATATACAGTTGCATTATAAAATAATGTCATTTCAGAGATAAGTCCAGAGGCTGGGGAGAGTGAGAATTGGAAGCAAATATACAGAGATATGGATCAAAATCCTCTAAGTTAAGGTTAGAAGTAAGAAGTACGGTGGGTAATAATAATGCACTGCACTTTTCAAAAACTAGAAGAAAGAATTTTGAAGTGTTCATCATAGAAAAATGATGGAGGTTGAAGTAGATAGATACATCTGACCTAATTTAAACATTATACAATGTATACATGCAATGAAACATCACATGGTGATGTACAGGTGTTTTATAAATACAGACAAACGAAAGAAAGAACTTTGAATATATAGTAGATAATGATGCTGGTAAGCTGTCATAAAGAAATAAGACAAGTCATTGCAGAATTCAAGTGACTAAAATCAACTGACTACATTTCCAAAAGATAAGCCCAGTTATTAGGTACTTTGGCATTGATATTATGGGATATTCAGTTGACTTACCTACAAAAAACCACTTCGGATCACATTTTTAGATAATCCCTACATTAAAAACCATGGAAAGTATTCTAACAGTAATATTTGGGCTTTGAAGCTAATTTTTTCTTCTTCTTCCAGTTAAGAATGATGGACCAGACTGACCTAGAATGTAGGTCCTAGAATTAAGACCTAGAATTAAGTCCATGGCAAACTGTTAGAAAACAGAGCATTACTTAGCATAAAATAAACTGTGCCACAGTTTGACCACAGATGGTGTCATCTAGTGTAGACAGGATGGTCTGCTTTAGATTAAGATTAGAAATTAACTGGTTTGGTCTTTTAGGCCTTTCTTCTCCACCTCCTTCAGAACTAACTTTTCCACCCCAGCCCCATGGCTTCCTTCCCATTTATAATACTCATAATGCTTATCTCCTAGTTGGTAATATTTTTAAGGTTAAATTCTTGAAAGATAATGAATATCTGTGGGAATGGAGCTTTACTGGTGGAATAAGGACTAGATTTAGTTCTCTGAGGGCAAACATGTACTGCTTGAATTTGTCTGGTCAGCTGAGCAGGAGGATTCCACAAAATCAAGAGGTTCCTGGGCTGAGAGGTTAGATGCTAAAGGAGGTGTGGCTAACTGAAAGCCTGTAATCAGTGAAACACTCTCGAGGGATTTCTGCACCAACACTTCTAAGAGAGCAGGCAGGGGACTTTCATCTCCTTCATTCCCATTCTGTCACATCGGTTTGCTTTTATAAATTTTGTGCAATGGAGATATGGGTATTATTCATTAGGAATTCTTACTCTACAATGATATGGTATTTTTTTTTTGATAATGTAACTAGGGTTCAAGGAAGCAAAGAGATTCACCCAAGTTACCTTGCTCTTGTAGCCCAGAAATAACCCACCTAGGGATCATGATGATTTGTGAAAAGACCCACAGGCAGGTTAGATTTTTGTCATCCCAGTAACCTGGCATCACATTCTGCATGAGTTTTCATGGAGGAAGACTTCTGTTCACACTTTTATGCACTGATCAGATGGCACATACACCACGGAGAGCTCTCACTTGCTCTGTGTGAAGTGACTTTGCTGTAGCATTTTGAATTAGCTGCAGGGTGGTTTTTGTACAACCAGTGTGGGATGGCTTTGACTTTCTCTTACCTGTATGGATAGCAGCCAACTCTACAGGGATGTCTGGAGGTTATCAGGGGTTGGAGAACGTGAACAAGACTGAGAGCTCATGAAAGAGGTCGTGTCCCACAGACTGATAGAAAAGGCTGTCAGTTGTCAGGTATATGGGGAAAACTAATGGGATCAATCTTTTGAAAGGATATATTTCTTGAGAGCAGATGAAGATCTTTTGTGTGACAGCCTCAAAAGCTAGTGGAATTATATTTTGTGTCATTAAAGTCTTTATGCCACCTGCAGAGAACTGAAAAATATATCCCTGGCAGGCAGATGAGCCTCACACATTACTCCCTCTAGTTTTCTCTTTGTCTGAATAGAGACACAATGCAGTACAATTGAAAAGACAGGTAGGTTTATAGGCTTGACAGTTACAGCTCCAGAGAGTTGGACTCTTTGGTTTCCATTACCAATTAATGACCCTCCCCTCTTTTCTATGGAGAAAGTAGTTTTCACGTAGCATGATCTGTTTTAATATTTTGCTCAAGGATCACAAACTTCAAGAAATTCTTCACTAAAATGTTAATTTCCTGTTTTATTTGCAGCCCACACTCATACTGAGATGTCATTGAGCTTTTTCCTCTATAAATGAACCAGGTGGGAAATGTAAAATGAGGTTGTCATTTCTATCTAAGGGAAAGGCCAGGACACATGTTAGATAGGGGCAGACAACTCAGTACTAACCTGCAGCACATCTGTAAGACACAGTGTGAAATTTTTGTGAGCTCTTTAAATAGCATATTCGAGGGTTTTTTTCTTTTTCTTCATGAAAATATTAATATGATCTCCAGAGACTTCATTGAAGAATTAACAAGACAATTGAGCCTCTTTAGTTAACCATGGAATACACTTGAGAATAAACAATTTACAATAAGAATCAACACTTTAAAAAGCCATGAAGCAATGTTTGTTACACACTGCTCATGTTTTACTTGAATACCTATCAGTGAACAGTGCTCAGTGCTCAGTGCTATTTCTTTCTTTTCTTTTCTTTTCTTTCTTTTTTTTTTTTTTTTTGTACCAGGGATTGAACTCATTGCATTTGCTAAGCAGGCACTTACACCACTCAGCTAAATCCCTGGCCCACAGTGCTATTTCTTTGAATAACATATATCCAAACACTAAAAAGGCGATACACAGTTGTAGTTAAGTGTGGCAATAAAAACCAAATTGAACCAACCAAATTTATGTGACAGAAATCTTGAGACCAATATTTTACCAAATCATTTATTTAAACTCATATCTTATTAGTCTTTCATAGGACAAAGGTAAAGTGATTATCTACTTCTACTAAAGTTTACGGTGTTAGTGTCTGTGTCACTGACACAAATAACAAGATCCTGTGTGATTTTTGGTTCTGCAGTTTTGATTTCAAAACTCACAATCAATAGACTCATAAGAAGATTCTCAATTTGGCTGATTCAGTAGAGTTTTTATTTTGTAATTCCAACTGCTTTGTACATGTAGCAGTGGGATTCTTTCCATGACAAATGCTTCTGTCAAAGTAGGCCTGGCAGTGTTTTGTGACTCACTAATCATTCACTACCTTATCCGGTGAGGCCTATGATGATTCCCAAAGCACAGGTGTAGGACTTTTACAGTTATCGTATTGTGTCAGAGTAATGCCATCCTTTTACAATAATAATGCAGCATTGAAGAAAAAAGACCCTAGAATTTGAAGTTAAAAAAAAAAAAAAAAGTTTGGGTCTCTTTTTTTCAAGACTTGGTATCATGTGATTTAGGGCCGACTTCTCAATATAGCCTAGCTGTGCTCATTAAAAACCAGGAGTAAAACCCATGTAATGGCTCAGGTCTGATGACCACTGTGATAATAAAATAAGATGAAGGTAAAAGTACATACAAGGAAAATGACAATGGTCATTATTATATTTTTAAAATCCATGTGTCTGGTTGTCTTGCACCAACAATTTTATTTAGCATAAATGCACCATTTAAAATTGACCTCTGTATTTGTACATAGTTTTGATATCATATTTAATTGATTATACTTTATCAATTGCTGGACTTCTTTTGGTTTGAAAGGATCCTAAGTAAACGTAAACGGTTACACTCTCTTTTTATAAATTATTACTGGCACCCTTCTGCGGTCCCTTATGTTTACATTCATCTTAGAGGGTGGGTACATGTACTTAATATTTCTTTTTTTTAATTCCCCTTCTCCTTCCATTGATCCCATCTACATCTCTAGATTCTTTTCCCATTTATAAAAGACCTACCTCCCTGCTGACTTTAACTTTTTAAAAAATTATTCTTTGGGTATCTCATTAAGCAACGTTATGCAATATTTAAACTTGTTTGTCTGATTTATTTTCCATAACATTATCATCTCAAAGTCTATCTATTTTCCTACAAATGACTTAAATTTCTCCTTTATGCAAAATAATATTCCATTGTAACTATTGAAGTTACCGTCTTGATAGACCAGAAAACAACAGAGTAGATGAAGCTCTGTAATCACTGACTTCCAGGTGCTACCATGGGATAATTATTTCCCATCTTGTCTTTTGCTCCTCTTTGCTTTCTTTCTCCCTGGAACCCTCTAGTATATGTTCTTTTTTTCCTATTCTCTAATGCTTCTTCATGTTTTCCATTTACTCTTAAATTATATTAAATTATATTACTGCTTTCTGTTTATGTGTACATAAATTTACAACACAGGAAATATATTCATGGAAAAATTCTTGAATATTATTCTTACCTAATATAAATCTGAGCAGGTTTCTAAAATTTCACTTTTCTCAAAAAGATCAGTGAAACTCTTGTGGATGTAAAACAATTGTCTGAGTTTTGTTAAAGGCAAATTTATTCAAAATATAATTTTATTATGAACTATATGTATTACACCTTCAAGTATTTGCACTTACTGATTGATGAACATATAGAGACCAGGGATATGATTAAATTTGTGTCTGTATTCTTCATGCCTAGCCCCAAACTTAGAGTAATTAAAGTAGAAAAAAAATGGACCCATTTGGTGAAAACCTAAGGCAATGTTCAAAACAGCAATGTAATTGCACTAATATGTCAGGAAACAGTGTGTAAACTAGCTATGGTAAGAAGAGGAAAGTGGCAGACCTAGGAAGGGACAACAGATTTTCAAGTTGCAGAAAAAGTACTGACTCGTGATCTGATCAAAAATGGCTTGTCCTATATTTCTAAAATGTAGAACCACTGGAAGATAAAACTGGAGGATTGTGAAGAGGTAGGGCTCTGGAATTAACTTGTGGGTTGGTGAAATTATTTATATCTTCAGTCACAGCTCCTAAGCAAGAACTAACTGTAACATGGTATGACTGGTCCTGCTCGGAAAGCAAAATAACCCCTCTTTTGAAACAAGTTGAATTGACTATTAACAGGATTTTTGTAGAGAATTAAATGTCTTACATGGAGAGCATCTAAAACAATGCGTGACACACCATATGAATTCAATAAATAGTATCAATAATCATTCTCTTACCTGATTTCTTAATCTTGTCACACACACACACACACAAAAATCACAACATTCTTGGTGACAGACATGTCTAACCTGTGGTTTACAACCAGTTGTCTCTGTCCCAGAAGAATCTGAGTGTAAATTCTACTTTAAATCTCATAGATTTGAAAATAAATTTCATGTCAAGTATTTTTCTGGTTGTTTTACACGTGTTGCCTCTAATATTTAATCATCACAATTATGCAGGACAAGATGCTAATACTGTCCTCTTTTCAAAGATGAAGAATTTAAAGTTTATAGGTGTTAAGTAACCTGTCCAAAGAAATTTGATCACAAGTAAATCTCCAACACCAAGTCCTTAACCATGATAACATATGCCCTATTTTTTGTAGAAATATATTTAGATATTTTACAGAAATTTAATTAATGTACTGAATAATTGTTGATGATTGTATTTCTCTGTTACTTTGTGCTTTGTTCTCTTATTTTACTTTTTCTCTAAGAGCAAAAATGTTTTTCCATTTCAAGTTCTAGGGTTCTAGAGCCAGAATATTTGGATAGGAAGAAGAACATGCAGGAAGATCTTTTTGTTGATAATCTTTTTCCAGAAATAATTGCTTGTCCTCTTCATTGAATTCTATGTAACATAAAAACTCATCTTAAGAAACACATCTATTAATTTTCCCTGTATTAAGGTTATAATTTATTTAAAGATGATCATATAGTGTCATTTGAACAGATTTTATTTCAGCACAGAGGAAGATTCAAAGCTCTCACCATAGATGCTCTCTAATAGCAGTACATATAACGAGATTTTTATTTTTACTCCTCAATGATAAATGGTCATTTCTGTATTTATTTTCCTGTAATGAACCATTTAATAAAATATCAAATTTCTTTATGCCATTTGAAAATAAGCTCAAGCAATATATTTCAAACATAAGAAAGCCATTCTACTTACAGGCAATTTAAATAGATTGAAAAGACTAGTCACTTAATATGGCAAACATGAACTCAATCAAGTCATTAATAAAGGGCTTCTAATTCATTTTTGGTACTTTCACTCTCAGGGAATACAGTTTTGTGATCTGACTTTAAACTATATACATATAATTTTTTTCACTTTCCTACATTATGATTAATTACTTGCCAATTGGCATTTTGAGTTGGGTCATATTTTCCTCCTGCCTAATTACATCCAATCATTTTGTTATCCTTCTGTAATTTCATGACAACTCTACTGAAAGTATTGTGACTGTAGATTGATGTTCCACAGCTTCTTATATTCTTGTAATTTAGGGCCTATTAATGGCAGACTGAGGGAGAGAAAAAAACAAGCACTTAATTGGTTTTAAATTGGCCTTAAATTGTAATTAGAGAAGAAGAGAAGTAAGCCATAACTTGACTATTTTATCATAACAGAATTTAGAGGCACTGATTCATCAAGGTACTGTGTCTGATAGGGGAGGGGCAGCTTTAGGGTGATTGAATGTGTGGATGCAACATCAGCGTTTAGTAGGAAAAGAAAAACAGCACCTGTAGAGATGTTTATGAGCCTGAATTTGGCAGCAAGGAAATTCTATGCTATCTGTATGGCCTCAGGTCTCAAATAGACAGGCTGAAATGTGAATAAAATAATTTCAAACATAAATAAAACTTTCTAATATGGCATAGGACATAGAAATGAATTACTTTGCAACTGTATTTAAGACAGCCTCCTCTATAGAGTCTTCGCATCTTATATATATTTTCTCATCATATATGTATATATATATATTATAGATAGATAGATAGATAGATAGATAGATAGATAGATAATTTTTTCCCAGAAGCCAGCTCTGCCTTAAAGTAATACTGATCCTACTATAGTTTCAGTATGGAGGTTGATGGAAAACTATTTTAGTTTCCATTGCTGTCACTCTTGGATTCTCTGGAGTTTATTTCACTCACGTGATTTGCTAGGTAGGATCCCTTTTCCCCTTCAGTTCTCCACATGTTTCTCTCCCAAAGATCAGTCAGAAGGGAATGACCTTCTCATACAGCAGACATCATGTCAAGGGAACTGAAGTTGCTGAGTTTCCTGAGTGTAATTGCAAAACCAGCTCTGCTTGTGGGTGGCAGATAATTTCATTTAATTTGGCAAGTACTTCTATCCTTTTACAGTAGCAGGGAGATAGTTTTAGGTGTTGAAGAGAAGTCCTTGTGAAGTCAAATACTGAAGGAAGTGTATAAGATTTAAGATTGGTGTTATCCCAGAGCATTAGTGATTTTGAGGGAAGAGACAGTAGTAGCTCAGATGATTTCTTTGCATTTGCAGTGAAGTGGCTGCAGAAACGCAGTAACAATACAGATGGCAGTTGGTAACAGGGCAGGTAAGAATATATTTACCAGTATTTTTATGCTTCCTTTGTCAAGTGAGCCCCTTTCATATCATTATTCATGTAGAAGCAGTCTGTGATTGGGGAACTTGCCAGAAGAGGCAGTTTTTATTTTCACAGTTGATTTTTCAGAATTATGAAAGCTTAACTTCTTTAACTCTATTGCTTTTACCTTATTTTGATGCATTTTGTAATAAAATTTTATGTCAAGGTAAAGTATTTATATGGGAGAGTACCTGCTTCTGTTAAATCAGATAAAAGTGCATGAATTGGACGTATTTTTCACTTCATTGAAGGTGAATCTTACATTAACACATTTTGGAAAAAAGCATCAGGAATGAGATGTTATAACACAAGTAGCTTCTTATATTTCATTTTACTTCTTTCTTTCCTTTTTCTACTGCTAGTCAAAATGCCTAAAACACAATATATAGGTATTTATGTATATTTGGTGAAGAATTTGTAAATAAGTAGATTAATACAGATTTAAAAAACTAAAGAACTTGCATGATAAATCAGCATTCCAATTTTATTTTGAAAATTTTAAAAAATAAAGAACATATTATCAATTCTAGCTGACCTACCTTTCCCGAACATGCAAGGATATTGTTGCCATAGACATATACTTTGTGTAATTATTGTGAAAAATTTTATTTTTTACAGTAATCTATACCATTTTTGAGATTTCTTAAATAAACTAATTTAGAGGCCTAAATATATAAAGCAGTACATTTGTCAGTACCTTCTCATCTATAGATAATTTCTATTGACAAGGTTTCAGTATTTCCTTGGGCAAGATATTGAGAGCTCTTAAAACAAATGCCAGTTCTTTTACATTCAGCCCCGCAGGCTTGAGGATAAAATGTGAGTAAGCTGCTCTACAAATATATTCACAAATGTGTATAACAGCTATATGTAGACAGAATAAGAACAGTTTCCCATTGCTGTTTAATACTTTACTGAGCTCCCACAATGTGCCTGGTGTTAACAGGGTACCTCAATTATTCTCCATCTGTGCTCACTACCAAGGCTGCCAGGCATTGTACTGCTAGGGCCTTGGAGCCCATGGCAGAGAAGCTGACAAGGTAATGGTGCAGTCCAGTATTTCTTCTTCAGCTAGCATAGCTGGTTACTCTAGTAACGAATCACTTTGCTCCAACATTGGCTGAGGCTATGAAATAAAGCTATAGGTTGTCAGAGCATCAGGGTTAATTTTGCATGTGAAAGATCGTATACTGGAATTCCACTTAACAGTGATTTTGGTGCCAGTGTAATGGAATAGCATAAGAGCAAAATCATTGTAAATGAAAGATTCGGTAGGGAGGGAGAGAAAGAGCGACACATAACCAAATTTATAAAAACCTGGTTGCTTTTCCTGAAAAATTTATAAATCATATTTGCTTTTAAACTACTTTTTGATGATTATTGACACATTTTTGGTAAAAATGAGCATCTATATCTTTTTGTAATATTTAAATCGAGTGTTTTGTTCTTTGATGACCACAGTTACAAACTGACAAGAGAGAACCCCGTACCAGGGAAGATAAGTAACTGTACTGAATTGGCATGGCTAGCATGTTTCTGGATGGAGATTCAAAACTGGTTGTGTGTGGCAGCATAATTGACATTCTTATTTCTAAGATATGCATTGTGTGGAAGGCTCCAAGTCTCTTGCAGATTTGGAGTTGCTATAGTTGTTGGACTCCTATAATTGCCATTTTTGAAACTATTGAAGAATATGTCAGCTGGGGAAAAATTTAAAGTGAGTTTATGTAGATAACAGTGGTGACAGGGAACAGTGAATTGGAATGTTTTCTCTTTTACCTGTAAACATGTAGCTATAGCTAACATGTCACTCCAACTCCTGGGTAAAGAGATTACATTGCCCCAGTTATACATAATTATGCATAATTTAGACTTTCCAAGTTGATGTGAAGAATAAGAAAAGAAAAAAACAGAAAAGAAAATGAGAAACAACTCAAACTGATTTAAAATTGTCAAAGAATGAAATCTCGTGTCTCCCTTTAATCTCCTTGGGCATTAGAACTGTGAGCAAATAGGACTAAACTTTTTCCTTTCCTCTTCCCCATCAAATATTTCCTTTTTTTTTGAAAGAGATTGCTGATCAAAATCAAAGTCTCCTTTCCCCTGTTTTACCACATCCCATCTTGCCCTACAATTCAACTTTCTTACACCTACGCCTTCAAGATTCCTCCACTTCTAGTCAATCAATCATGTGAAGAGCCATGCTGTAATTTTGTGCTTTTCTCATTCTCAACCTATGTTACAATGGGATTTTGAGATGCTTTTTGCTGGCTCGAGCTGATAAGAAAAAATATATATATAAGTGTTTCCTTCTTGAGCTTACATCAGTGTTGTAAGTTGTATAATGAAAACTGTCTGGGTTGGAATCCTAAAGCTATTATCCTTCTAACACTGAGATAGAACACCAAAAGAACCTTTTAGAATCTCTTAGGTATTTATAGCTTGAGAATTCAGGTTCTTTTCCTCTAAAAATTGTTTGTTGAGGTTACTTATTTAACTTACTACATTGTCAACATTTTGTGTTATCAGCCCTCAGGAGACACACTGAATCCTAAGGTAAGATTTCTCTATAAGGTTATTCAGCTTCTTAAATGAGCTCTCAGTATCTATTCTGGAGGTGTTTGAAAAGTTTTCACATGGGATCTTCTGTGACCTTGGTGTTGTGTGCCATTTGTGCATCATTAAAAGGTTGTAATGAAGTTCTACTGCACACAGATTGTAAAAGGTCAAGCAGAAAGTTGGGAGCCAATGAGGTTGGGAAGAAAAATTGTGCTTGCTGCGGAAGTTGAGGGATTCATTATATTGATGCTATGGGGTTTTCAGCAGAGTAATAACTGGGTTAGCAATAGAATGTAAATCTTCTCAGCCACTTAGTCTGAATCTGCTTCTTCTTGATTTGTGGGGATATATTTTTAACAGAGTACAAGGAAAGTCATTACACTCAGAGGAAGCCGGTGGCATTGGTAAATGCTCTGTAGATGGGTGAGCCAAAGGAAGAAAAGAACTTCAGGGATAGAAATAAAGCCTATATGCTTCTTGGTTGCCCGGATAAGATGTATTGTCAACCTGTGTGACATAACTATTTAAGAAGAACTTTGCATAAGTGATTACTTAAATTCTTTAAAAGATATACTGGATTGTTTTTTAGTGTCTATGCTCGAGACACTCAATAATAGCCAATTAAAAGGCTTAAAATAGCAATCAGCACAATTAATTAAAAGGATCTGAGATAAAATTAGCATCAAAACAACAGCAACCTCAAGCCAATTTATTTAGGAAAAATCAGCCAGGTATCTTAACAAGTATTGAGCTGCTCTTATAAAAGGGAGAAATTCTAAAGTTAACTGGGTTTCCTTTGAATATTCACTGGGTGCAATTTCTTAAATTGGGACTCCAGAAATTATGCGTAAAAGTGCAGCAGTTGATTGCATGTCTCACAAGCTTACATATGGAGTGAGATAATTTCTTCTTTAAACAAGCCCCAAACCATCTGTTGACTTAAGTCAACTCTCCGAATTTTACTTGGAAATAAATTGGAAACCTAGTTATTGCACAAGACTAGTTTGATGTATTCTATGAACTCATAGCTAGGCTTTTATGGGTATATATGTGTGTTGGGTGGATTGAGTAGTATGAAAGATTTTTTTAGAGAAGGACAAAAAGTCACTAGCATACATCTTATAAAATCAAGACCTTTACTAATAAATTTAACTTAATTCAAATGCTCAGATCAAATTAATCAATTAAAAGATTTTAAAAATTGCTTTTTGGAAAGATTTTGGTTCAGAAGTGAGGGAAAATTATAGATTATTTATCGTTTTTCCATGTTTATGTCATATTGCTATAGATTAAAGTAACAAGCCTAACTATAATTATAGTTTTATGTACCATAGATGGCATCCTGTTTTATATAGTACTTGGTTTTTCTCCAACAATTGTTAAATGAATCATTCTCCATCCAAATGGTTTTTATCTCTTACTGTTGTTTATATACACTAGTCCAAACATACCTAAAATATTTATTTTCCAAAACTTTAAAATGACTTCAAATATCAAGTAAGAAGGCAATATATTTTAGCAGTTTGGAAGTACCTCCTTAAAACAAAATGCAATTTACATGAACTAGAAATTAGTACAGGTTAAGTGTCTCTTATTCCAAATTTTTAGGACATAAAGTATACCAAAAATTGTCGTTTTTCAGATTTTGTACCACCTGTGCTGATATATAAATAGATAGATAAATAGATCTTGAAGTTGGGATCTCAGTTTAAATAGAATAGGCATTGTTAACATGAAAATTATAGACATAATGCAATGGTAATTTAATGCAATATTTCAAAACATTTCTAAATAAAAAATAAAACATTTCTGCCTATATCAAAGGGAGAAATGTCTTTTCACCATCATACTTACAACATCCCAGGACTCAAAAAACTTGGGAATTCATTATATATATATATATATATATATATATAGAGAGAGAGAGAGAGAGAGAGAGAGAGTGTATATTATGTATATAGTGTATATTATATAACGTCTCTTTATAGCATAGTATGTATCGTATATACATAACATATATACTATAGTGTATATGTATATATATATATATATATATATATACTGTAAGTTACATGTTTTGTATATATTTACATGTATGTATATATAGCTTCATTTTCACAAGAGATTATTGTTTCTTATTTTTCTTCCAAAATGAAAACATCACTGAAATTTCTTCCCTTGTGATAATCACATACTAAAATATTTTTCTTTACTACTTTAGACTGCCTTTTCTATTGAAATAAGCATACTCAGAATACTGTTTACAAAATTAACTGATTTAAAACTATGATTACAGTGTTATCTACTTTCTATGTTTTCTTCTCCATCACACTAGGTTAGACATTGATAATAAAACCCAGAGTCTTTATCTTGGCAATGAAGACTTCCTTTGTCATTTATTGGTACATTTATGCCACATTTCCTTAGCCACTTGTCTATACCAGTTTATAGAAAGTTTCTCTGGAATAAAACCTATTATCAGGTAGGAAACAGACATATATGAAAGGAATTACAATCAAATGTTGTATCTTACATAATGGGTGTGCATCTGAGGCAAATAAAGAAGTTGTTCATATATACACAATTCAGGGTAGCTTTATGTGTAACTGAGTAACTAACTTAAAGATGAGGCATGCACCTGGCACATGGGGTCATCAGAGTCCATCCATTCACCATCTATATCTTTTTATGGGCCATCTTATTATGGGCCAACTTCCCTAGGAGCCTCTTTAAATGGAAGAGAAAGATAGAGACAATAAAATAATCACAATCAAGTATGATGAGTAACTCAATGAAACTATGTGTAATGCTTTTAGTAACCTGTAGTGAAGGAACTAATTAACCTGCTAAGTGCATTGGGAATGTTTCACTGAAGGGAATAAATGGAGGGTGAAGAACAAGCTTAGGCTGATGAATTGTAGTCTATAGGGCAGTGAAAGTCAATGCAAGGAATGGAATAAAAAAAGTAGCAATAATTTGTCAAAAAGGGCATTTTTCATATTAATTGCTTAGCACTGCAGATATAAATTGACATGGTAAGCTAAGAAAATAGTATACCAATATCTGTAAGGCCAAAATTAAATAAAAACCAAATGATGTGATCAATTCGATAGATATTATACATATATATTAAAATTTTCATCATGCATGTGTATGTGTGTGTAAAATGTGATAAAGACAGAAATAGATTTAGAAATACAGAGGTTGAGGTAAAATGTTAACTGTTGGTTGTTTTGTTAAAAATATTTTCATAGATATTGTACTAGTTTTTCAATATTTAATAGTTTTGGGATTTTTAATTATGAAAGAAGTATAATTTTTAAGAGAGTAGATCCTGAGGCATTCATAACTAGATAAAATTCAAGAGTAGAATCAAAAAAGAATGTAAGATTGTAAAGAAAATACTGAAAGCTTGAATGATGACAGCATTAGCACTTCTTTGTTTTTCTACCATCTCCCATAGTGGTGGAACTAGTAGGTAGAGTATTTTTGGATAAATTAGTTAAGGAATAAGAACTTCAGATATGGGAGAATATGGAAAAAAAGGATCAATTGCTCATAATTTTATGGACTAAGCACAGAATGAAGGTCAGGAACCAGATTAACAGTTAGAAATTGAATCTTGACTCCATTAGTTACTAGCTGTGCATCCTTGGGCATACTATTTAGCCCTTCTATACCTTTGTTTTAAATGCTATTAACTATTAAATTCATTAATATGAAACATAGTAACATATGATAATTACCAAGGAGGATGCAAACACTATTCATATATATGGGTTGTGAATGATAGGCTACGTGAATATTTGTGTGGGTGGATGTGAATTGGGAAGAGTTTATAAATATTAGTTGCATTAGTCATTCATCTTTTCTTTTTTTTTTTTTTTTTTGGTACCAGGGATTGAACTCGTGACCTCACACTTGCCAGGCAGGTGCTTAAACCACTGAGCTAAATCCCTGGCCCAGTCATTCAACTTTTCTATAATTTACAAATTTTTAATAAAATACTAAGAGTAAATGAAATAGTGAAACTGACATGCCAATATTTAGATACATTTTACTCAATAAACAGAGACTGAAGAGTGAGTATAGGTATATGAAAGACAGAGAGAGAGAGAGAGAGAGAGAGAGAGAGAGAGAGAGAGAGAGGAGATATATAGATAAGGAAATGTAGATATGCCTATATATATTTTCATATATAAAATACTTAAAAGGAGTGGTAACTATTTTAAGTACCATAAACATTAGTTTTATTACATTATAAAATATTTAAAAATATTTCAAAAAGGCAGAAATTTAATGAATTTTAAATAACTTTACAAATAAGCGCAACATGTAACCATAAAAATTTTAAAATTTTATGTACGTTATTCTTTAATTATCCATCAATTATTTGATCATATCTTCTGAAATATATTTAGGAATATTCTTAAAATGCATAACCAAAACTTTACTCCTGAGACACAAAAAAAGTGCACTGTGGAAGAATAATTCAGGCTTACTTCAATGTTAAAACATTAATTTAAATAACATAGTGTAGTGCAATAGGCTGCTTCTACAGTGGTTCCCATTGATCTGCAGTTTTGTATTCCAGTTTTTGTGTAATTCTCTTGTGTGTAGACAAGCCATCTATTGACTTGTCTCCAGTGAATAAAACATGGATAAAGGGATGGGCTGTCACTTCCAAGATTAGGTTGTGGAAGAATGTGACTTGCGTCTGACCTCATGTTTTCTCTCCTTCCCTCTCCTTGCTTACTTACTCTGAGGAAGCTGGTGGCCATATTGGAACATTCTCCATGGAGAGGCTCATGAAGTAAGGAGCCAAAGGCAGTCCTTGGCCAATAGTCAGTGAGAAAGAAGACCCTGAGTATCACAACCCACAAGGAACTGAATGTTGCCAACAACCACACACATGGATTTGAAAGCATATTTCCCTACATCCATAATGTGAAACTTTTAGAAACCGAGTGTCCAAAGTGTACCACAAAACCCACTTTTCATAGCCAAGTGGCAACACTCCAGTTAAACCTGAATTCTGAGATTTTAGTTTGGAATAAAATAATTCATACATTAACATCTTTTATCTTCAAAGAAAAACATAATAACAAGCATGCCATAGATTTGCCACCACTGTCCTGGATGAATCTTCAAATGGCTGCCACCCTGACCCACACTTTGACTGCAGCCTTGTTAGAGATCCTAAATCAGATGTCCCAGGTAATCATAACCAAAATTTGTTTCTCACAGAACTATTAAATAATATCTACAATGTTTAGAAGTCATGAGATGTGGGGTTAATTTGTTATACAGCATTATTAATGTAGTTGGGTTTATAAAAAAGGTGATTTCTTAAAACAAAATTAGATTACTAGACACAAATGATGTTTTGGCTATCATAAAAGTCGTTGTAAAAGACTTAAAGCTAACTTCACCACCATACAAATGAGTTTTAGATTGTCTACCTCACTAACACAAATTTTTAAAGTTAGTTTGTTCTCCATCATTTTTTTTCCTGCTTATATCATTTGGAACAAACCAACAGGTAATGTATACAACTTGAAAATTATACACAGAGTTTTTAAGACAGTTAAAAATATCTGGAACATGGGAAAATAGAACTAAATCAGTATAGAATATTTGACTTGTAGTCAATTAATTTTTAAAGAATTTGTCAGTCTAATCTAAAGTAGGCTGTGCTTTTTATAAAGTTTCTTTCTTAGTATTTACTTTTGACCTACATATGAACTCTATCTACATGCAGTTCTTACCTGGATTTTGGAAAATGTCTGTGTGTGGAGTGTGTATATGCATATGTGTCTCCTAATTTTGGTTGTTTTGAAGTTTCACTGTAATGAACTAAATGAGTATCTTGTCAAAAAGAGTGTATTAAATGATTTGGAATTAAAATTATTGTGATACTCTTTAAATGTTAACACTAGGAACAATAAGAAAATATCAGAACCAATAATCTACTCAAATGACTATTTCTATGCTGAATATAAGGGGAATTCAAGTAAGTGATTAAACATTCTTACTGAAATGATAGTTTTTTTTCAGACTGATGCTCTTGGTGATACAAAAAATAAGTAGCACAGGAAATTTATTTGACAAAAACCTAAAATTCTTTGGCTTTCCTGTATTTCTGAGTTTTTGTTCAATAAACATTGTACTTCTTCCACTATTTTACTGAGAAAAGTTGTCCTAAGTAACTTATTTACATAAAGAAACACCAACAACACAATCAGAAAGAAAACAGGTAAATGATGCTTTGTTTAAAATTATCCATGTTGACAAATCTTAATTTTTTTCTCTTGCTAAAAGAGTGAAATCAATTTGATAAATCTACCTTTGTCCCTCCCAAACTGCATTTAAATTAATCATAATATAAATGAGAATTTAGTAAAACTAGGATAAATTCTGGGGGTGTATTACTGATTGTAGAGGCAATTTGAACTGTAGTAATGTTTACTTCTACTGAGTATTTAGATGCAGTGGATCAATAATTGCAAATTCAATACCCAGAATTGATTCTCTTCTGTTTTAAATTAGAGAAGAGATTTACAATGATATTTGTTTAGAAAAGCAACTTGAAAATCTGCATAGAAAATCAGTGTCTTTCTTCTCAGTGACATTACTGAATTAGACGAAATTTTAATTGCTGTTTAAGGTGGGCCGATTTAAGTAGATTTCAGTGGAAATAATTGTTCCCAGGTCGTCTTTACTTTGAAAGCACATAATGTTCTGTGTGAGGAGTTTCATCTGGCAAACTTACTGTAAATCTTTGCAGACCAGCTCTATTTTCTAGTTTAAGTCATCATTACACCGTATGCCGCAGTCCTTATATGACTATATTTGAATACTTTTTTAAAAAATTATAACTATCATATTCATTTATTTGAAGAAATGTGAATAGGGGAAGTTCAAAATGACATTAATAATAAAGAAAATAAAGCAAGGCGTACATAAGCATGAACATTATCTTGAGATTCAGGACACAAAAGTGTTCTAGTATTTGTTCTAGGAATAGCACAGCCTAGTTCTTTACTTTAAAGCAATATAGAATTTCCTCTCAGCAGGCTGGCCCAGGCACAGCTAGGAAGTAGGTGAGGTTTGAGTAGGTTTTTCTCCCTTGTGTCATTCCTTCTAGCAGTGAATGTTCATTTGCATTTTAACTGGCCTTTCTTACATTAGCTAGGAGAAATTGGCATTTCTGGCACTGTGAAGATAACTTAGAGAGAAATTGTTTCTGAGGAGTGTAGCCTCTTAGAGGCCCTCTGAGTTCAAGATACAGCTGCCAGCCTGCTCTGTCTAAACACTCCAGGGCCCTACTATCTTGAAGACAAGTTAGGTGTGGTGTATAAAATACCCAGGCATCTCTGGAAACCTTCATCTGTTCTACTCCCTTTCAGCCTAACCACTAACCCAGAGGCTAGATGTTCTGACCTCTATTCCTTCTCTTATAGGCATACTTGGCTTGAACCTGAAAAGTCTGTCTTGTGTTTAGAATCGGTAAAAGATTTTCTGTTTGTTTGTTTGTTTGTTTGTTTAACAGAAATATTCACATTAGACTGACTTTATTTGCAGGATTCTAAATTTTGTTTTTAAATATTATGGATTTAAAAATATTATAAACTTTAAAAAGAAGCTATCTATATATGACATAAAAGTGATTCAAGCCATAATTTCACTTCAATTAATTTCAATCACATTTTACTTTGTTTTAAAGTTCTTAAAGTGATCCTAGATGGTATAAAACTAGATTTTTAATTTTTAATGTAAAAATTTAATCTGAAAATTTAATAGCACATATATTCTATATTAATGTGCATGGGATTAGGTCAGGGAATTTTAAGGATTCATTTAACTTTTATAACATGCCAGGCAGAGAGAAATAAGTTGGTATGAGAAAATTATTGTTTTACATCCTAGTATATAATTCTGTGCCAAACTGTAGGATGGAGTCAAGGATGGTTTCAAAAGTTCAAAGAAAAGTGTTGTGTTAGAGGGCAGGAGACTTGCCAAACTATGAAGAGTAGAACTTAATGTCTGGAGGAAAAAGGAGAAGCCCATGGTTTCTTTTTTTCTTCATTATTTGATGAAAAAAATAAAGTACAATTTCCTAACAAGATAGTAGGAGAGAAACAATACAAACCATACACTGTGTATCTTCATCTTTGACATAATTACTCAGAGTACATCAACAAAAAAGTTCTTTCTTACCAAGGAGAAATAAATAATTTTTAGCACAAAATTTTCATTACATTGAACTAGGAGCAACTAGTAATATAAATGAAACAAACTAGCATATACATTAAAATATTTCTGAAACAATGTAATAGACAATTTAGGACTATCTGAACCTCTCTCCACATCCTAATTATCTATCTTGCATTTTCTTCTCATTTACATACACACACACACACACACACACACACACACACACGCACACACACTGTGAGTTTCTCATATAAGAGAGGCCATGAGATGTTTAAGCTTGTGTATCTGACTTATTTCACTAGGAGTCCCATGCTTTGGAATCAGAATGAACATGACTTTGGACAAGTCATAGAATATGTTTCTGCTACATAGTTTCACGAGGTGAAGTGACGTGCATAAGAAGGAATTAAGTGTCTTGGAATCTAAGCTAAATCTTTCCTGTAGTTTTGTGAGTAACATGATCAAAGTGGTATTCTGGAAATGTAGCTCTGACAGCTATGCACAGGCCACATGAGGAGAAGAGACCAGATAAAAGGCTGTTAATGTGACCAGATGGGTGGTCACGGTGGGACCAAAAGGAATAACTTGGGTGATGATTTGAAAATGTAACTAATGAGACCTCTGGATTATATAGATAAATAACTATGTGTATATTATATATTTTTCTTCTTCATATAGTAAATATAAAAGCTTTATAATCTAATGACATATTTCAGAGCAAGTCAACAGTTTAAGGTCAGACGGAAGAGATGCGACCACGTAGGACATGGAGATATGAAACTGGATGGCCCAGGAGACAACATGAGTCCGTTCGTCGTCCAGCAGGCTGCACGTTTTCTTTCTGAGAGGTCAGAGAATAGCTGGTGTAGATGGAGATGGAGATAAGAGAGATTTATATTTTCAGAATGTCAGATAAATGCCAAAATTTAATCAATTCTCAAACTTGATGCTATCTCTGGAAAAGCTATGTAATCGAGTGGTTATTGATGTAATGTTTGGTGCCAGAAAGACTAGATTTTTGGATTCTAGCTCTGGAGCCTCATACTTGTGAGAACCTGCGCTGAATGGTTTAAACATCACTAAAACTCAACAATCTCATCTGTAAGTTAAAAAAACATGCAATACCGTTAATGTTTCATAGACAGATAATGTTTCATGAGACAGATAATGTACAGTACTTGGGACATTGTGGATTGTAGTGATTAATCAGTGAATAAGTATTAATTGATGTTGTTATTAATACAGTGCTGTAATTATAAGATAACCAGATGAACACTGAATGATGGCTTGAGAGTGAGCCAGACAATATTAGAAATCTGTTTTTTATTTCATGTCTAGTTTCAATAGGAAAGTTTCAAAACATTTCTATAAGACTTACATCAAATTATTTGCTACCACTGACAGAAAATTCCAACGCTTGACTTCAGCACCTTGGACTGACACAGATGCTCTGCTTTGGTTCACTTTCTTCTAGAAGTCAATGTTTAGCAGCAAATCCTGAAAAGACATGTTGGGAATCCTAGAGAAAATGTTTTTTTTTTTTCATATTTGGTTGAAATAATTATAATGCTAATTTTATGCTAGTAAAAAGCTCAGATTAAGTGTTAGTAATAGCACCCAAATTTCAGGAATGTGATTAAGTAGACATGCTGACCCAAATCATGTGTCCAGTCATCACAATGCCTACACCATTTACTTTTGTTTCCACAAAAGTTCAAAACAATAATTAAAATATTTCCAAATATAAGAACCACAGGGAAAAAATAATGCTTTTATAAAATATAGATAGTTTGATATTATAAAGAATATCTTGATTTAAATATTCATAGTACCTGGATTGAGGTAATAAGCAAAACTGTAAACTGAAATAGAAACTCATTTCCATCTCCAACACCAAAGTGGGGGGAGAAAAGTCATTTAAAGTTGGAAAGAGATTCTTCTGAAACTGTTTATAACATAAGGTTATTTGTGAGCCAATGTATAGTGTAGAAGGAGCATCTTCAAATATAAGAAAAAAGGCTGGTTTCTAAATGGAGAATTGACAGTATAAATGATAAACCTGATATGCTTTTGCCTAAGACTGGCTCTTTTTACTCAAAAAAAAAACTAAGAGAATCAAGCAGACCATATAAATCACAATTATGGCCCATTTTCTATTGGCAAAGATACTATGTTAATATTTATGACTATGGTTTAGGTGGTTTTTGTGAATATGATTTCACACTAATTAAAATGATGTTTGTTTTAGCAGAAATATAAACATAAAAGGAAAATACATATCTAAATCAAAACTTTTATTCATGGTTAAAAATAACATGATACTCAAAAGCGTATTCAGTTCCTAGGGTATTGTTTTCTTGCTGAAAACACTAAAAATACACAATAAACTACATGTCGTAATATTTAGTGTTGTACCAATTTTTTTTTTCTAAAAGATTTAAAGGGAAGTCAGCATAATCACCAGCATATCACCACCACTAGTCCTGAGAACTCCTTGGTGGAAACAGCTGTAGTGGATTCTCGGTGGGATGAAGATCTCATCGGTTTTGAGAGCTTGAATGCTCTCTTCAGCCTAATCTCAAAACTTCAAGGTCTGGCTGTTGATCACCATCCCTGACACGGGAGCTTCTTAGCAGTCTTAGCATTGTACCGCACACGGTAGAACGGTTAGCTCATGACAGGGAATTGTTCATTTCATTTTTAATAAATTTCCCGTCATCTACCCTTCGCCTTCTCAGGATTCCCTCACTTGGACCAAGTACAAGCCAGAATTCAGTCTATGGAACTCTAAAGAAGTTTCCTTATCTAGATAGCTCTTCGAATGATGCTAATAGATCTTAAATGGTTATGGAAGTTAGTTGACAAAGCAATGCAAAACCTGCCGTAAATTTGTGTTGCAACTTTGATGGCATTTAACAAGTGCTCTTTTAGATGTTTTATTAAAAGGAATATTTACAGTAGTCTAAATTGTTAACTCATAAAAATAAACAATTCCATTAAAAATTCAAAATAAATACATTTGCATATCCCAGGACATAGAAAACAATAGTTCTTTATTTTAAGGAAGGATACTGTCAAGAGAAGTTTTGAAAATAATGATTTTAAGCCATATATTATTTGATTATGAAATTTAACCAATAAATAGCAAATCAGCTTAAATGATAAGCACAAGCCCTAGATTAACAATAATTGTAATTATTTAAATAAACACCAGACATGATATAAAATGTCAAAATAAATGAAAATATACTTCTAATATTCAAGTTAGTGGTATGATTGGCCCAGGTATTGCACATCCTAATTAAATGAGGAATGAAGTCTCACAAGAACAGATTATTTTTGCAAATTCACATGACTTGTCAATTTCTAACCCAAAACCTAGTAGGAATTTCTGTATTAAAGAATGTTAAGGAAAAAATAAAATGTACTGTAAGACATTTATTTTTACCAGTAATGCTAAAAAATGACATATAAGTAATCCAGCCCACTCCTGTAATTCTAGTACTCTGGAAGCTAAATCAAGAGGATTGCAAATTTGAGCCCAGTCTGGCAAACTTAACAATTTAACTGGACCTTGTTTCAAAGAAAAAATTAAAAAGAACTGGGACTATATTCAATTCTTAGGACCACCAAAAAAAGAATCCATATGAAATTATTTATTACTATAGGTAACAGTAATTTGTTATAAATCTCAGTGGAACTGAAAATAAGTTGTTAATATTTTAATTTCATTGCTTTAATTAACTTTATCAGTATCAAATCATGCATGGGGAAAAAACTGATTTAGTAACAAAATTATACACTTTACATTGTGTGAAGAATCACTGTGGGTGTAACAATATTTGACTTAGTATTTAAGTATATTATTTTACCTGTCTACCCACACTGTATCATTCAAGTAGCTCATAGTTATTCTCATAAATTATAATTTTTATTATTTGTCCAACATGAGATATTTTGCGGCCAAAATTTGACAGGTGACTTTAAAGCAAGAAGTTTTGCTATTTTAAAAATATAATTTATTTTCAAAAGAATTTTAAAATAAGGAATATAGGCAATTACCTAATTCTAAACCTTAAAATGCATTTCCAATCTGACTTTTAATTAGTGGAACCATTTTCTCTATTTATCTGTCTGCTTTGTGGAAATAAACCCATGGCTTTGTATCACTCAATCCAATCCTCAGGAAGATTTTGCTGAACACTCACAACAGTTCCAGATGTGCATAAGATTCTGGGAATCATGATGGGTCAGAGAGACCCCAGACAGTGCTGTGGGCTGCTCAGCCAAGCTTTCATCTCACCTGGAAATGCTTCACATATTCTCTTCACCTAATAAGCGTCTACGAGTCTTCCACAATCCAATTAAATTTCCATATCTTCTATGCTAAATTCTGCTAACGTTTCCAGATGAGTTCATAGTTGCTTCCTACTCTAGGACCCTAAATGTGTGCATATATGTTTATGTTCATGTAGTATGTGTGTATGTACATGTGTATGTATGTATATGTGTGTCTGTATGTTTCTAAAACTTGGCCCTAGTGGAGTTAAAGTTGAGAGCCCAAACTTTGCAACAGCAATAACTTGCAACACTGCTGAGTTATTCAAACACAAAGGCAATATACATGATGCCTTTTTAAAAAGCTTAATATTTAGGGCCTCTTATTAGCATTATATCTTATGGGTACTGTGAGTTACTGACAGGCATATAGTTTTCTAGCTTGGGAGAGGCAGGTAAATTCATAAACCATTTGTAAATCTTCCTGGTAAAATTCCTAAGATGATCACAAAACAAAGATATCAGAGTCTCCAAGATTGTAATATTTGTGGTGTTTTATTTTCTCTTTCTAAATTAATGTTTTATGCCAGATTTGGCATTTGGAGTTTTATCTTCTCCAGAGAAGGCATTCCGAATTGTATAAACTTCAGGAACCACAGAAGTTAAACCTTCTTTTGAAACCTTGAGGTAGAGGTAAGGAGCAGATCTGCTGGGTGAACTTCAGACTTGTTTGTACTTATTCCTTCATTCAACAGAGATTTGAAGAGGTCCCATAATAAAGCCTTTGATTTCCTTTCTTGTATTGTGTTCAAATGTGATCTTTGTAAGCGGAAGTTTCTAGGGATTCAAAGACACTGTATTAGAAAAAAGCAAACTCGTTGAAGTTGGGGAGATGAAGAGTCAAAGTTCAAGTCTGAAAGTAGGCTTTATTGTCTGCCATAGTCAACACTGACCAGTTTAAAGGCCCTGAATTCTAACTATCCAGCAGTGCTTGAGGAGGAGTGTAGATGATTAATATATTAAAACTTATAATATATTGCAGCTAATGAAAATATTATAACAGCCATTTGGAGCACTTATCCTTTCATTAAAATATGTTTTGGAAAATGTATTTTGGACAATATTTGCCCCTTTCTCATAATTCAGATTTACTCTGTGCCTTGTCAGCTCTTTAATAGCAGTAACTTCTTATGTCCAACCTGGAAGGACCAATACATTCAATTTTATTGGAAAAGATATGGACTTATTTTGTCTCAAGGTATTATTTTACCCTCTGAGAAAATACCAGGGAGAAATCTGGCAGAGGACACTGAATATTAAAAAATATAAAAGAGCATCTAGAGAATTTCTTACTTAATAACATTTCCTCTATCCAAGTGTGCATTTTGGATATAAGAGAAGGTGTCTGTGCTCCTTATTGCTTTTAATATTCCCCCAACACTCTCTCTCTCTCTCTCTCTCTCTCTCTCTCTCTCTCTCTCTCTCTCTTCACTTATATTCTTAGGGATTCTTAGAAACCTGTGATAATTGTTCCTAAATAACTCAAATGTCTCTTATCTAAAGCAGCTTCAGGTACATCCAGTGGTGTTAGTAACACCCCACCCCACACTGAGTAGTTTATAAAGAAAAGTTTAGTGTGGGTGATGAGTCCTGTCCGAGGTTGTAAGCTCACAACAGTTGATGGTGTTCCGGTGAGCAGAGTCCTGAAGTGACCCAGAACATTATGTGGAAAGAAGTAGGGAGTAGGTAAACATCGATTTTCTGGCCGTTTTCTTTTCTTGTAAAACTACCCACCTCCAGTCATGGAGCTTTCCCTGGAATGGTCTCTTCTAATCTTAATCATCTCCCTAAAGTTCCACTTCCAGACACCATATTCAGATTGTTTCTCTCCTCTTAGCTCCTAACCATGGAACCTAATCTCCAACATGAGTTTGAGAATAGACTTCCACAGTCAAACCATAGTAATAGGTTTAGAACAATTAACATACAGAAGTATGCACAACTGTTAATGCTGATTTGTTAAAAGAAGTGAAAATATTTGTTTCCTAAGAAATTATTTGTTGATGTATCTTACATATGCATTTTTTTCATAAATCAATATTCTCAAGGATACATTAAATGACAAATCACATAGAAAATATATTTTTCTAAGAAAAAATCTATTTGCTCTGTAAACATGAGATTATATAGAATATATTGTGGGAGGAAATGAAGCAGTACACTACCTAGAAAGTAATTCTCCATGAAGATCAAAATGTATCAACCTAGATACCCTGACTAATTTTATAGGAGTTTAATGCACTACTAAAAAACTTAAATATCTGAAATAGCTCCCTTAACTTGGCTTTTAAGTGAAAGGTGTATTATTTAAAGGAAGCAGTTTACTTTCTAAGGTAGTGAAAATAGAATCAGTAATGTAAAACAAATTATAAAAGTAGTACCAAATGACATTCAGAAAATATTCAGACGAGGAAAATACATTTATATTTAGACTTTTGTCTTTATTGATCAATTTTGTTGCTAACAAGACAAGAAAGTGTTAGGTTTTCAGCGCAATAACAGAGAAAATAAAGTAAAAAGTGGCCTTTATTCCAAGGACCTAGAGAGAACTCCATGATTATAGGCAACCTAGTATTCTCCGACCAGAAGGTAGAGCTGGGGTATATATATAAAACCTCTGACCGCGGGTGGTGCTTAGGGCGGGCATTGGTGACGTTCAAGGAGCTGATTGGAATTTTCTGCACATACAAACAGGAAGGGGAGTTGTAATTAGGGCTGAGGAAGAAGCAGGAAGGGGTAGGCGTTCCCGCTTTAGCTTTCTGCCGTGTTAGACCACCATCGTGACTGTAAAGTAATTTATTCTAGAGCAAAACTCTTTCAGAAAGATCTATCCCTATAGAATTCAAAATATTAAAAATTGAATTCAATATGGAATAAAAAAACACTTCACAGATGAGTAATTTTTCCTTAATGAATCATAATATGGTTTTCTAAAGTCCATTCATTGGGGTGGAGAAAGGAGTAATAAACCAGCTGGTTATGAATATTCAAACTTCACAGGCTTCTGTCTACAAAGGAGGAGAAGTTACACAATTTGATGACTTCACTGTATTTTTTAAAAGAATTTCTATTTAATGAAGGTTGTTGTGGAAATCAACATTTAATATAGGTTATTTGACTAATTAGCATACAGCATGTTACATAGCCAAAGAATGACTAGGAAATGTGTTAGATTCTTTCTTCAAGAAAAGTTTGAAAACTTTTCATTATGCTATTTTATTATGCCATATAATTCTGCACAGTTTGTCCAGTGAGGAAAGAGAAAAGAGTTCAGAAAGCCTACCAGCTCTCTGAGACCTTTTCTTCTTTTTAAAAAATCAGTCTTAATTCCAGTCATGAAGGTTTCACACCCATGATTTCATCAGCTTGCAAATGTCCTAATCCCTAAAACTACCACACTGGTGGTTAATTTTTAAACATTCAGATTATAACCACTCACCTTGAATAATTTAATCGCATTTAGGACATTTACACTGCCCAGTTTATCCAACCAGAAAAGTAGTTGAGGGATGTAATGCCAGATATGTTGAAAATGTATAATAGCTACAGTCTTATTGTTTCTTGCCTGGTAATGAAGACTAAGATTAAGGTCTAAGATATGGGTTTTGCTATTCAAAGTATACTTTTGGTGTTGTTTCTATGCATAACAGCAAATATCAAGTAATTTGCATGCACCTTCCATTTGAAGATGCTTTTATGGAGCAAACAGTACACATATATATCCCCAATATGATCTTGATATGAAACCTTACTTCTTGACACTTTACACACATGTTCTAATATTTTGTGTAAGACCTCATTTATATCATTCAGCAAGTAGTGAACTTATAAAACAAGTAATAATTTAAAGTGGGATAGTAGATATTTTAACACTGTTTAACGCTAACTTTAGCAATTATCAATGTATGTTAGTGGCATGTTATTTAACAATTAAAATAATGTCCAAGAGTCAACATAATAGACTGGAGAAGTATTTAAAATATAATAATAAACATGCTAAGATATATAATGTATGCCAAACAAGATTGGTAAGATTGCTTTTTAAAAAATAAGAAAAGAAAAATTAACATCGTGCATTTATGTTATGTCAAAATTTCTGATTTATTAATTTTTTGTATTTATGAGCAATATATTAGAAGTTAGCACCTCACAAGTAACATATGAAACATATATTGCATATATATTAGAAAGTAAAACACACATTAGACAAATATATTGATATGAAGTTACACACAAAAACAACTTTAAAAATATAATGACAGATCTAGACTGATGGAATTTAATTAGTGAGTTCCCTTCAGCAAGTTGTTTCATCTGTCTCAGTCTCCGTTTTTTTCATTTATGAAATGGGCATACTCAGAATCTTCATGCATGGGTTAAGATTGTTAAGTCAGTTATAAGAAACAGTTAACATACATAAAGCAACTAACATAGTGTCAAAGTAATAACATAGTTATTATGATTACATTTATGAGTCAAAGCATGTTAACAGTTGAGGAGAATCTGCTGTTGTAAGAATATACGTATCCTCACAACACTCCTATAATCACAGTATTTAGGAATCAGAGGGAGGAGGATTGTCACAAGTTCAAGTTCACTATGGACTGCATAGTGACTTCCAGGCCAGCCTGCCTGAACTAAAAGCCAAAAGAAAACTTCAAAAAAGAAATTGAGGAATACCTAATAGATAGTTGTCTTCAAAAACACACCTTTAAAATCTGGAATTTAATGTGTAAGATGCAGAGTAATACCTCATATATTGGGATGACTTTTATATTATCCTTAACTTTAGAGTATAGTCAGATATATGGATTTTTAAGTTTTTAAATATTTAAAAAGATATGCCCCAAAGTTCATAGAATGACGTTTATGTAATTTAGTCTTTAGTCTTAAATTCTCATTCAAATATTTTAAAGTTTATTTTCCATCCAGTGCTAATCCCCTGCTAAAAAGTGATTTACAATCCTCTCCATGACCATAAAAAACAAGAAACAGATAAAGATGATGGTCATTAGAAGGAGTTTCTCTGACAAGAGTTAGGAGAGAGCCGATAGCCAGACCCAGATCGTGGGGATGCAGACAGACCAGCTGTGCATTATAAAAGCAAAGCAAAACATGAATAACAAAAAGCAAGAACCATTCATTCTCTGTTCATTCTGCAAAGAAACCAATAATCTGTGAAAAACATGATCCCTTCTTATTTTTGCAGTACAGTGAATAAAAAAGGTCATCTTCTACTAAATTATTGTTGTTGTAATTAGAATTCACCCTTTCAGAAAGTAAGAACATTTTTCATACATTTTAGATGGATGTATTTTAATTTTGTACTTTTGTGTGGGATAGCCTGTGGGAAGAAATAATTGCATGAAATAGCTGATTCCTTAATAATTTGTGATATTGAGTGCCAATACAAAAATTCCACATCAAGTTTTTAAAGTTGTTTCTCTTTTTAAGTTTCTTATATAGTTTCTAATATTGCATATGAACTTACATTATAGTGGTAGTCAATCAATTTACCAGTATCTACTGAAGAAGAAGATTCACTATGGGTAGATGGTAGTGAAATTTGCACTTTTGTTTGTAGATCACTTTCCAAGTATTTTTCATATACTTTCTTACTCTCAGGAAAAATATTACAAAGTGAAAAATTGGGAGAAAATCAACTCAACAGACACAGAGCATATAAATTACCTTCTTATTTTCTTTGTCCTCTGAAAAAGCAAAATACAAAAGAACACAGATAACAAAAATAAGGGAGAGATTATAGTGTGCTTATCAGTATTCAAAAGTCAAAAATGGCAAGAAAGGATTATGCAGAACTAAATAAGGATGTAGTGATGTCACCCTAATAGTAACTTTCTTGCAAAAATGCTATTCTGACATTTGATTCTCCTGTTATTCCTTTAATCTTTGTTCCGTTCTTACATATGCCATGATGTCTGCTCTGCTACCAATCAATCATGATTCTTGTTTAATCAATGTGAAAAGTCTTTTTAAAATCTTAACAAGAAATTTAATGGAAATATTGAACCTTAATTCACCTTTTTGGGGGTCAAAACTGGGACTATGCTTGCTCAATTACAAAATATCTTTGATTCCAAAAATTACTGGTTGTGTAATGACCCTTTCACACACAAATATTACATTAAAATATATGCTGATTAAGAAATAACATCCACTTTCCCAAAACTTACAATTGTAGAAATATAAAAATTATTTCTTAAAATTTGCTTTTGAAGGATAAACCATGTGTTCACCAAGTATAGTAAATCGTTAAATGTAGTTTTTGTATGAACAGCATTCTCTTGACTTGGCTGTTTGAAAATTTTCCAGAGTAAAAGGTGGAAAAATAGGTCTCTTAATACTGAGCACTAAAACCCATTAGTCAAATTAAGAAAAATAATATTTATTAGACTTTCAATTGCTTGCACTGAATTATCTATTTATCACTCATTTATAAATATGTTTTCATGAAGTTGTATCATTGTAAGTTTGGTGTATAATAAAAGTCATTTGTTGGGCAATATAAGCTTTAGACATTTTTTAGTCATTAAGTAATCTTGTTCAAATTACTTCTTCTCTAATCTGTTAAATTTCATGAATAAGAATTTTCATAAGATAAAAGTCTTCCCATTAGTGCACATTCTTCCTACATAGTTCCTAAATTGTGGTCAATACGTCTGATTTATAAGCATATTGAGGAAAGATGCTTTGTGTCCTGTCATTTATGGAAAAGAATTACAAAATGAGAAAAGATGGCCTGATGGAGAGAGCAGAGAAGACAAGTTTTTATTCTATGAATTAAAAATCCAGTGGATAAAGTTCTAATTTGAATTGTTACAACTCAACTTCTTGGAAAGTGGAATATCTCATTTGTTGACTTCAAATTCATTTTTTGAGATAAATTCTTTCTAAGTAGTCTAGTTTGACCTTGAATTGGCCTGTATGTGATGGATGTTACATGACTGCAATCCCACAGCACTGTGGAAGCTGAGGCAGGAAGATTAGGAATTCAAGTTTTAAAAAGTACTTATTGATTCTGTAATTTTTAATGTGTTATATGATTCTGTTGCAATAAAAAAAATTCTCTGTGAGTCTTCTCATTTCCATTACAATGGTATAAAACAGTCTTCCCATTTTCATTACAATGATGATTATCAATTGACTTAATAAAAGACAGACATTTTTGGAAATATTTATTAGTATTCATCCATGACTATTAAAAGTTAGGTAATACACAAGTATAGGTAGATAGCTAGACACAAAAAAATTATTAATTTCTGATCAAATATTCCATATGTCTAAGTATCTTGATAACTTTCTACCATAGATACAACATATGTATTTTGTGTTGGGGGATTGAATCAGAGCTTTTGCACTGAACTACATCTCAGCCATTTTTATTTATTTACTTATTTTTAAAATTTTGAGACAGGGCCTCTCCAAATTGCCCAGAATATCTTTTGGTATTCAGAATGTGCTTAATCTGATCATGTAGCATAAAAATGAAAATGTCTTCTAAAAAGAAAACAGTGTCTTTTCCTGGACAAACCTTAGGCCTCTACATCTTTAAAATAGGGGAGTTCGTCTACAGCACTTTTGATACCTTCTCGTCACCTGCTTCGTATTCAGCTTATTAAGAACAGAGTTATAAGATTTTCTAGAGTAGTTAACTGTAAAATTAGAAACTATCTAATGCATAAATTCTACTGCCTCAGAAAAAAAGTAAAACAAAATCCATTTTCTCACTCTGTAAGTGCATGAAAATGTGTCTTTATGTATATATATGAATATATATATATATATATTTGTATATATATATTCATATATATATGAACTAATTATATATATGCATACATATACACACTTACACACAAACTCACACTTTGTCGAGTTTTAGTAACTTAATCACAATCCCTCACCCTCCCGCTCCTAAAACAAACCCCAAACCCTACATTCTCTGTACTTTTTCTATACTTCCAAACTTTAAACATATATAAAGCTCTATGTCCCAGCTACACTTGTGACAACCATAAAAGCAATTTTAATCAGTTCCTATTTACTGATATTTTATAACATTTTCCACAATAGATCATAAGGAATCAGCCATTCCTGCTTTTCTTATTGAATAATTAGTTGGATAAGAATCGAGGTCATATATGGAGTTTTTCGTAGCTCCATGTTACACATCAGGAAAAGTAAGTAAATAAGTTCTCTGATGTAGAAAGGGAATTTATTATCATCTTTTGCTTTGCAGTCCTGCAGTGTGACACAATTTGTTTATGAGGGCAAAAACCTTTAAATTATTATGAATGCAACAAAATTTTTAATAGTTTTCCCTGCATGACATATATTTTGCACTCATTATACTTTGTTTGCCCTTCAAATGCCAAGACATAACATAAAAAATATAATAATATGAAAAACAGCCATTTTTTCAAAATTTTGTTTATCTTGACACTGATAACATAAGTGAATGCCTAATTTGAAGAAAAGCAATTAATTCCAGGAGTCAAGAAAGGTTCAGATATTTTAGGAAGTAAGAGAGTGGATTTAGAGTCAAGTAAAAATAAAAGGGTGATAGAAGTGAAAATACATTGCTAAGGCAGCCGTGAGAGGATAAGAATCAAAGCCTTATAATAATAAGGCTCTATCTGGCAAAATGTATTGCCATAACTGACGGATTTGTCTATCAAATTGCATGATGAAAGTGGAGAGATAAACACCAGGAAAACTCAACAATCAGAACAAGTTTTTTTAAAAAAATCTTAACAATAAACAGTACTTGTTCATTTTGCTGAAGGCATTAAAGAAGAAGTCTCAAATGCACACATCACTGGTGTGGAGAAAGGTGGGTTTTCTCCGCCCTGTATATCTATTTTATGACACCTTAGAAATAGAAGCTGAGGAAACCAAAGAAAAGGAGTATGGTCTTTAAAAAAATCAATAGCTTTTAAAATCCCAAATGCTCTCACTGGTGAGATTAATAAAGATCAGGAATCCATCCTGAACACATACAATGAGTTCTATTACAAAAGGAAAAATGAAAACGCTGCTATTACTGACACAGTCAATAGATCCCAACTTGGTGTATACTGTGCTCTCTATATTTTTAATTTAAATGCATATAGTTCCAGGGACAGAAGCATGATCAGCATTCATTCTCCTCAGAGCATAACGGAAGATGAAGAACTTTTTCCCATAAATAAACCTATAACCTGTCTTGGGTGCCATTTGCTTAACATTATTTCCCCTAGAAACTTATCTAGCCATTCTCAGCATGTGGTACTTCTTCCAACCAGTTCCTTATTACTGCTTTTCTTCTTTCAACAAGAACTTGAGCAAAAATCACGAAACCGTGATCTCTGCCTCCAGTCTGAGGATGTGTAGCCCAGTTCAGAAAGCAGCAGCCTCCTCTGAAAGCAAAAAAGGATACATAAATTTGCATTTAGATTTTTGTAAGTTTAAGGAATAAATGATGTCAAAAGCACAAGACTTTCCCAAGTACCTGAAAATATTTTTTACCCTTTGTGTTTCTGAGTCAATGGAGCAATAAGAACCTCTATTAAAATTTTTTCAAAGTCATATATATGTATATGTGTGTGTGTGTGTGTGTGTGTGTAATCTCATTATGAACAAATGATCGCATAGAATTTTGCAATCTCCAACCATGTAATCCTATCAAGTTTGAGAAGTAATTCATTGAGAGATAAGCACACAGAATTTCCATATTAAATACAAAATGCCTTTAGAAGGAAAAATAAGTACTACAGTCTTCGCCTTTGAAACTATGTACATTGACGGGCTTTTTTTCCAAGTTTGTATGACTCGGTTTTCATGTGGATACTTTCGTATTCAGATTTATCCTTATTTTCCTTAAACTATCATCTCTTTATCACCTGAAAAGCAATAAAGATGCACTTTTCATTAATAGTTTCACACCATTTGTATCACACACAGAGTTCCAGCTTGATTCCCTAATTTTGAAGTCAGAAATGAAGCAACTTTTTGCTGCAATGAGAGACTAGAGTGGTAAAAGTTAGAGATGCTGGCTGTTTTAAAAGAGAATACATGCTCTTAATTGTAATCACTTGAGAATGTGTGAAAGAGAAAAATATTCTATTTATATATTGCAAATTGTTTTATAATTTTAAAGAGAAAACAAAAAGAAACAGTGATTAAGATCCAGTGATTTCTGTCCAGTGTGATGATGCACATCTGTAGTACCAGCACTTGGGAGGCTGAGGCAGGAGGATTGCCACAAGGTCTTGACTAGCCTGGACTACATAGTGGTAAAAGTAGCTTAAATTACAGAGCAAGATCCTGTCCAAAAAAAATAAAAAATAAGAAAAAAAAAAAGATAGAAAGAGTGATTGCTGAGGCTGGCTGAGGCAGGATTGCAAGTTTGAGTCTCACCTGGGCAACTTAGCAGTACCTCATCTTGAAATAAAAAATAAAAGGACTAGGAATAAAGCTCAGTGGTGCAGCAGTCCTGGATCCAATATCAAATGCTGCTAAGCAGGGAAGGAAAGAGAAGGGAAAGGAAGGGAGGGGAGGGGAGGGTTGAAGAAGAAATTGCTTATTGTTCTAGAAAGGCCACAAACTATTTGAAGGGGGAAGAACATCTGGACAAATTCATACAGAGCAGCATTTGGGAACCAAACTGAAAGAAATTCTCAGAAATCAAACCCAGTCAGTAGAACTCAGACTGAATATAGGGGCACGTAAGGACCAGTCCAAAGGAATTGGTAATATTTGTACAGCTTACATGGGGAGATTTAAGAGAATAAAGGCTTTATCTTTTCAGAATACTGTAACAGTCTCCCAGAAAGCCCAGGTATCATTCAGCCTTTTTCGACTTGAAATGTAGTCGTGACAGCAATAGCATAGACATCACCAGGGCGTGATTGAGGAATGCCAAGTGCAGACTTCGTCCTGGCCCAGTCAGGAGATTCTTACTCACTCCACAGTTAGCAACGTGACAGCCTTCAAAACTTCCTGCCGCCCCCTGGCAGCTTTTCCCAGCTGTGAACCGCGCTCTGACAGTGATGCACTGAGAGGGCCCCAGCAGCGCAGCCTGAAGTGGTAGGCGCTGGACTACGCGGTAGAATTTCTCTTAGTGGACAGCTCCGCTGACCTGCCTAGCCCAGTGATGGACCTTAGATGACCTAGCGCCTGAAGCACATTAACCTGGAGTGAGGAGGTCAAGATGAAATTCAAGGTGGTCTCTAATCAATCTGGAAAATGAATGATTTGGGGGCTTCAGGGTTGGTCAGTTCTACTTAAACATTTAAAAGCAGCTATGTTTTTTATAGCTTTCTAATTTGTTTTGTTTGCTTGCTTCCTCGAGATAGAATCTCACTGCATAGTTCAGACTGGTCTTGAGTTCATTAGGTAGCTGGTCTCAAACTCACGGTGATCCTCCTGCCTCAGCCTCTCAAGTGTTAGAATTATGGTGTGTGTTAACCATGCCCAGTGATCACCAGGTGATGTCTATGTTCATTTAACAATCATAGAATATACTGTCCTCTATAGATTTTTTTGAATTTTGCCTTACGTGATTTATGCTTTCATCTAAGAAATACTTTTCAATTTTTTTCTAAAAATCTTTACTAGTACATGTTTGCAGTAAATCAATAAGCTTGCCTTCAAACTTTACTTATTGCACAAATATTTCCTATAAATTGTACATAATGTCAGTGTAGGGGCCATGCTGGGTATAAAATAGATCCAATTCTGTTCCAGTGTTTTTGCTTAAAGCTAACTTAGAAATCATGCTCTAATTATGATATTTTTATTTATTTTTTCTGTTTGGACTATGAGATATATATATATATGATATATATCATAAATATTATATATATATATATACATATATCACTAGTTTTGGTTTTATAAAAGTAAAAGATTTGTTTGAGAGATTTTTTTCATTTATTTACAAAATCTTACAAAAGCCTACCCAATTGTTAATTGCAGTTAAATTTATGAATATGTTTAGAAAATAATTTCTAATTCATTAACTGCTAATGATCCTTCTGCCTCTTTCTGCCATTCAGTATTTGATTATTTCACTACGGTCATGAGTCCTCCCATCGAGGCCAAAATCCCAAAGTAAAGAATAGACAAATCACTTGAATCTGTTCTAAAAACACTGTACTAAGAAGATGCAGGAGTAAATGAATTAAAAAATAAGTCCCTGCCCATCTCTCAGCTGTAATATATTCCCATGTATGGAAACATGCATACATCTAAGCCTAAAGTATGAGTAAAGCTACATCAAATATAAGCATATATAAAATAAAGGCAATATGGCTTGTGAAAAGCATTTCTCAGTCTCCTGAGAAATAAAATAAGAATTTTTCTTAAGAAAATAAGAATTGTTCTTATTTAAGAACTTAAGAAGTAGTTGATTTGAGAGATACTAACTAGAGAGAGACTCATGACATAAAGAGGGAACACAAAAGGCAATATGAAAGCTTAATAGCAAAGAGAAGTTTCATAAGAAGAGATGTAAAGCAGGTACCATAGGTATAGATATATTATATTTGTTGTTCTTTAATTTATCTAAGAGAACACCCTGTTGAAATGTTATTGGAGGAGGATTTTGGTACATTCATCTCTATCTACCAAGAGTTGCTCTTTCTTCCTATTAAAAACTGTTTCCAAAAGAAGTTATCATTTAGTAATTTAGTAAGACAAAACAAAAGGAATACCAATAACAGAATAGTGTTTCACGTTTTCAAGACAAACCACAGAGTAACATTATTCACAACTTTAATTTGTTTTCACTTTAGAAGCAAAGTAGATTTCTAAGTTCCAGACCCGTTGTCACAGAAGCATTATGATGTATGAGAAGACTGTCCACATCTTAAAGACATCTAATTATGACCACATCTTAAACACATATAATTAATTCATTCTTAATGTCCTTAAAAAGAATATGAACATTTAACTCAATGATATTTCAAAAGTTACGGACAATCTCCAATTAAAATGTGGACTAAGATTCTAACTTTGAATGTATCCTCTGTCTCTCCTCCCGCCGATCTTTAATCCACCAAGTCTTAAATTTTCTAAGCCATTATCAAGATGAACTGGACCCATACCAGAACTGTAGAAGAGCAAAGTCCCCGAGTTTATTGTTATTCCCCCAAGCCAGCAATTTCCACGGCCCACACCTAGAAACAGTGAAGACAAAGAATAAATCAAACTCTGGATGAACTCTAAGAAGCCTAGTTTTCTTATGAGAATGAAGCTTGAGCCTTGACTTCCACATCAAGGATCTAAAAGAACACAATCTTGCACTTATTTGTGTTAGCCAGAAAGGCACTCCGCCAGCATGAGACTGACTTTCAGCGAACACCATTTGCAAGGTAAAGGGAAAATGAAGTATTAAGATGTCTATATGAAGTAAATTTAACCAGATACAAGACTGCTGTTATAGATAAATAAGTGCAACCAATAAAGATACCACGTTTTCAGAACTGAGCTTTCTTCAACAAAACCTGGCATAGCTGGTTGAAAGAAGTTTAATATTTGAGAGGCAGGCAGCTTCCAGCTAAGCAGCTGCAGTGCACTTCAAAGGTGCACATGAGATACCAGTAAGAGGAATGAAGCAGAGGCAGACCCCAGTGTATTAGGAAAACAGAGTAAAACGGTTGTTTGTCTTTGTGAAGGAAACTGATTAATAG
Organism: Hydrochoerus hydrochaeris; assembly: GCA_004027455.1. Taxonomy (NCBI): domain Eukaryota; kingdom Metazoa; phylum Chordata; class Mammalia; order Rodentia; family Hydrochaeridae; genus Hydrochoerus; species Hydrochoerus hydrochaeris. The sequence goes on from PVLA01002999.1 coordinate 120,530, forward strand.
TAACACACAAACTCATCAATAATGCTAATGCTCAGCAATAGGGTGATGCTGCACATTAGTCTATTCGGTATAAATGAAACCATGGAAACATTTATTTAAAGCATGAGTTGGATAGCATGATTTTTTACCTCCTAGTTTGATCTTTAGTTTTCACATTTCTAACCTATTTTCCTACTTGATACATATTTATTATTTAAAAATACTTTCAGCCAATGTCAGTACGTTTAGTTAATGCACTACCTATGAAAATGTGCAGGTGGGCTACTTTCCTTTTTATCCTAACATAATTGCATTCTAAAGTGTTTAATAAACTTCTTTTTTCCCTCTGGTCATCCTTTCTCCATGTTTTCTCAGATAGCTATGAATAAAATATCAAGTATAGTATAATGGCTTTAGAATTTAAGAAAAGGAATTCTGTTTTACATTAATATTAACTTGGAAAAATTTGTCACATGTGATTCTACAAGTCTGCTGCTTATCCAAGAAAGTAAAAGTTTATATCTTATTGTTCTATACAGTGTAGTCTAGATTCAAAGATGCAGTGGGCTGCATCCAAAAGTAAGGGTAACAACATGATTTTATATATTTGTCTTAAACTTTTTACTTGCTTCCTATTTTGTTGATGTCCATTTGATTACCTGAAGAGCAGTTTAGAATCTACATCCTCAAAATCACATTGCAAAGAGGCATAAGGGGAAAGACAGTTTCTGCCTTTTGTTTTCCATCTAACATGTTTGCACGTTATATTTTAGATACTCATTATCTCCCTGAGACACCTGTAGCTACTAGAAAGTCACCATCTGGCAGCTTGATGGGAGCTAGAATGACTGTTGCTCAAATCCTTTCACATCACTGTGTCTTAGTTTCCTCATATGTGAAATTGGACTTAACAGTTAGCACCACTTGCCCTCAAGATGTAATAAATATACATAAGGTTTTATTTGACTGGACTCACATTTTGAAGGTGATAGTTTATGAATCCACAATAAATTTCCATGAGGGATTCTGAAAATTTTTATCGTGATGCCGAGTTAGTCATGTAATACATGTTGGATTCTAGGGCTATCTAGCTTTTATCAATCTACTAGTATAATGCTCTAGGCAATTCTCTTCTCTTTGTGACTTAATTTCCTCTTTAAAAAAAGAAAAATAATACTTATAGCACATACCTCACTAAATAATTATAAGAAATTGGTAAATGTGTAAAGACTTTTTGAAAATTCTAAAAAGTACTACATAGTCAAATCAATAATATACTTGTAAAAATTACTATTGTGCATTTTACTTTGCATTTTAAAGCATCAACTTAAAAATTTGCTCTCACATTTGAGACAACAGATTTTATAAATATGCATTTCTTGTTAGATAGTACTCCTAAAGATATGGCTTCTCTCTCTCATTCATAACCTAAGTTGAAGTTGATTTCAGCTTCCCTATGTCATAATAGACCTGTGGGAAGAGGGATTCCTCCTCTGTTTTCTTCTTAGGGTGAAGAACTCTCTTATTTATTTTACTAAAATTCTTTTAAAGGAGAAGAAAAGTGGTGTTAGTTAAATGGAAATGAGCAATTTTTTCAAGTGGAGTCAAGTGTTAGAAAACATCCTTTCTCTTTCAGGTCACTGAACAAAACCGATTTTTTACTTGACATATACTTGGTATCTCTATTCAGATAGTTTACCACCACAAATTACATATGTCTGGCAGTTTCATCTCAAATCACACTGTTCTTCTATTCTTAAAATAGTTTAGTTCTTATGGGCTCCAGGATTTTTATACATGCTGTTCTTTTTGCCTAAAATAATTTTCAGTGTGTAGTTCCTTCTCAACTTCTGGGCTTAAAGCTAAATCCATCTCAAATTAAAGAATGTTTCTAACTACTCTATGTAAATACAACTCCACCTATTTTACCCTTTCTCTCCTTTCATAACATTTGTCTCACTTTATAATTATGTACATTTTACTCACTTGTTGTTTGCTTCCTCCATGAGAGACTTACCGTATCTATTTTACCCACCTTCTTATATCTTAAAGAGAGAGCCTAGTAGAAGGAAAGCATTCAATAAGTAGTTATTGAATAAATTAATAAATAGCTAAAAGGAAAAGAGATAGTAAAATTTTATGAATCTTTTGAGAATGTTATTTTCTTCTGTTAAACTTCACTGGTCTCATTAAAAAAAAAAACAAACCAAAAACCTGCCATCACAGAAAACAGCGTTTAGTAAGTTTAAGTGGTGGTTAAACAGCTCATAGATCCCTTGCAAAATTTACAACTTGTCTAAAGACTAAGTCATTATTATCTGTCTCCCCTCTACACTCTTCACCAAGCCAGTTGTCTCAATTTTCTCTCGTTGCTGGGACAAAATATCTGACACCCAAAAGTAAAAAAGTAAAGGGTTTTTAGCTCTCAGTTTGTGGAGGTTTCTGTCCATAATCAGTTGGCTCCAATCAGCGTGGCTTGACACAGGGGCAACTGTTCATGGCAGCTGTGGCAGATACCAGAAGCAACACGAGCATAAAGGGCCAAAAAAAAAGGATAAATCACTCCTCTTTCCTTCCCTTTTAATGTATGCAGGGTCCCTGCTCCTGGGTGGGGCAGCACTCACACAGCCAATCCCAGCCCAAACAATGACTCAGTGACAAATGCTAGATTCATGACTGCATGAGGCTTTGGGGAGACATCCAGACACACACCATAATACCCATTAACCATATGCGCTGTGTATCTTTTCTAATGATTCCATTTTCCTCCTAGTCTAAAAGTAATCCAGCAGAACATATTTGGATCCTTCATCTCCATTGCACAATTTCAAGTAGAATTTTTTCTTTAAAGCCTATTTTATTCTTGCATAGTTACATTTACCTATATAAAAATCTATATTAACACTCAGTATTTTTTTTTCCATTTAAAGAGAAAAGCATGCAAAGGGCAGAGACAATACAGAACTTCAAAAAAAAAAAAAGACAAACAACAAGAAATCACCAGATAATAAACCACACATTGTCCTCTTAGAAATAGTTGTTCAAGCACACAAAGTAGATATTCAAACAGCGAGAGTGCAAACAGCCACGCATGCATGAATCTCTACATGCACCTCCATCCTTCCCGTACTAGAGGGAAAAACAAAACCTAGCAAGACAAAACAAAACAAATTCCCATAAAAACATGAGACCAAAAAGTCATACAAAACCACAGTACAAGGTAATCTACAATGATCACCATGCTGCCTCCCATCATCTTCAATAGAAGGTCTAGATCATCAGGCACAGCTGAACATAGCAGCATAATTGAGTATAGCAGTAAATAACAATATTAACAGTATTTTTCATATATGGAGAGATTTTGTTCATTTCTATTTACATTCTTATATCACCTACTAAATACAAAGATCTTAACAATTATTTAATTAAAATAGTTCCTAAAATGATAATATACACCTAGTCAATTACTTCTAAGTGACTACTAAATTATCCTAGCATTCAGTAGTTTTTATAGAGAATGCAACAATGATGACATATTTTTATATCACTTAAAAAAAACTTCAAACTCCCTGTCTTATAATTCAGCTTTGATTTCATAGCCATTCAAACATGACAAGGCTAGTTCTTCTCACCCCTTTTTGCATTCAACTAGGTCTACCATCAGGGTATAAACAACAATATCTATTATGTGTTATTTAGACTCTCTTGTTATACTCCATTAAACCCTAATAAATATTCTTCATCTGAATTTCTAAGAAAAAATAAATTACTTTCCTGCTTGACATTTCTTGGACCCATTTAAAAGAAGAAAGATAGAGTGCATATATTTTCCAGGAGAATAGGGAAACCATAGTGAGTCAGTCACACACTCTGTAACTTTTTTCACGTCATCAGCTTACTTTTTTAAATAGCAGAGATCCTTCCTTTTGAAACAGATATTATCAAAAATAAAAGGGATCAGGCTGATCAGAGACTGACCTGAACACTTAGCCATTGTTCTTTGCCCTGGAATAACTAAAGACAATTCTTTAGGCTACAACCATCACATAAAATGCTTTGAGCACCTCCTTTGGAGAAATCTATGGGTGAAAGAAAAGAAGGAATTTATGACTAGAAAACCCCTTTCCTCCTTCAAAACTACTTCCATGATATGTCTTCATAATCATCATGACTGACATAAAATAATCTTAACAGTTGCTTAGCAGGATCTGAAAATAGATGAATGAATTTTTTAAATTATTGAAGAAGTTTAAAAAAGAAAAGTTATAAAGGTTCTTTGTAAAAAATAAATTAGATGACTTGGATTTAGTTCAAAAAGAAAAAAATCTAATTTTAGTAACTGATAGGTAGCCAATAAAAATCAAATCAAGAGCAATGCTCACACATCTTGTAGATTACCTTTCCAGATAGTCACTAGCAGCCAAAATGAAGTAGCTAAATCGGATTGAACATACATGATAAGGTATTCATTTCCTTGTATTCTCATAGAAAAACCTATATGCACACACACAGGTTTTTTTTCTATTTGTATTTGTATGTGTAGGAAATACAGCTATGTGTATAAAGACAGCTAGTAAAAATACTGTGTATTCAAAATTGCTAGCAGAATAGTTTTCATGTAACATTTTAATGATCATAGAATATAACAGTCAAAAATGGAAGAATATGATGAAAATATTGTATATATGCATGCAAATGAACATAATCATGGCAGCTATTTAATAGAACATTAATTCATTGTATGAAGCTGTATAACACTCCTATTTTACAAGCAATAAATCAGAACATAAGCAAATATTTTCACAAAATTTATTTAGCTCGCCAAGGCTTTTGTTCTGAAGGAAATTGGCAAATTCATTTAAAGAAAATGAGGCTCACAGTGAATTTGTTCTTATATAAATTTTCTTAAGACATGGGCTTTGACAGTTAAGTTGGTTTTCTGTATATGAAATTAAAATTCTGTTTCTTGGAACTTGAATAGGCAGAATAATACTCTCTGTTTTGCTTCTTATAAAAGGTCACAAAAAGTATCACAGATATTGTGTCTTTGAACTGATTTAAGGTCAAAATAAGATGAAACAAGAAGACAAGAGAGAAAATCATGCAAAAAGACAATGTCAATTTTTTCTCAAGCTAATCAATGTATTTAGTCATACTGAAGTAATTTGTGAACACCCCAGTGTACTGTTCTTTGGAAATCTTACTGAAGTAAACATATTAATGTTTAAAGGTCTTAATGACAAAGTTCGTTACATACTCTAAACTGAGGAGAAAGGTTAAAATTCATTTTCATCACTTTCACTGGAAAGATAAGGGAAATTGATTTCTTTTTTGTCTTAGGCTCCAGACCCTTTACTTCAAAAGTCAGCCTGGAAATAGGGAAAGGAATTGCAGTGTAGACTCCTAAAACCAATCTTCAGTCCACATTCACTTTTTGCTTAAATATTTTCAGAATCTCACTTATATTCAACCAGAGCTTAATAACAGAAAATTATTCTCATATTTGAAAATGAAGCAAGCAATAAAGACTTCCTAACATGAATTCATTACTAATCTAGTAGACACATGCAGTATAAAAGAAATCTGGAATGTAGCCACAGGGATGTAATAGAGAAGTAGGTAGTTTCCTGAGATGTGGGACTCATGTATTTTCTCAGTCACTATTAGAATGCTCTTTCAGGTATCCAAAAATGCCTCTTCTGTCCTGTGTGCATCCATGAAGTATTTTATTGACATTCTGAAAATAAGTAAATCCAAAAATAAGAATATGCCAAAGACTTATTGGTAAACATTTGCTATATTTGCTCTTATTATACTATTAGCCTCTTCTGTCCTGGAGTACAGCTCCATGAGGCGGTGGAAATTCTTTAACCTCTGTATGGAAACTTGCCATCACTAGAAGCTGTTAACAGTACTTACTGCCTATCTATTTCTGTTTGGGAGAAATTTGAGTAAAATTTCAGACAAAGGACTTAAAACACTAAGAAACCATCAGTGATAGGAGAACTGCAGATTTTGTATTCTTTCTTGCTTTGATGAGAAAATATAAACCAATTGCAGTTAAGAGAATTCTAATCTGATCACACTAATTCAACAAGCAGTCCTTCTCAGTCTCATTTCCAGTTTTTATTAATTATCTAATTCCCCAGGCTGGGTCAACTGTGTTTCTTTTCTATTTCCGTATCTCTTAATGTTGCCCTCATCACAGTACTTCTCCCATGGTCCAGGAACAGTCTGAGTTTGCGTGAGTCCTTTATGAACCACAAATTCCTTAGGGTAAAGGACCATGTACTATCATCACTAAGTGTTTGGCATCTAACACAGCCTCTAGCCCAGGAGAGCTTGTGATTTTACATTAATATAAGAACATTAATGTTATGATTACATCAACTCATTATTCTGACAAAAACACAAATAGCACAAGTCTCTTACGGCATTCGCTTTTAATTAAATAATTCTTTCAACTATTGATGATCCAATAGGGAAACAGATGCACCCATAGTTCCCCCATTTTGTCTCTGTGAGCTGCTGTTAAAAAATCAGTTCTGGAGATAGAGGGGAAACTCTATTAGAGCACTTACCAAACATGCATGTGACCTAGCTTTGAACTAAAGCAGTGCAAAACTGTAAAAAGAAAAATGAAGAAAAGAAAGTCAGCTTTTGGCACCTCTTACTATCAAATTTATTTTATCCAGTTTTTTTCAACCCAGATGTCCAGGTGAAACCTCATGTGATAAACTAATGCAGATAGATTAATGAACAGGTGTTACTTTCAGCAGCATAGTTTGGTAACTGTGTCTAGTTCGTTCTCGCAGTAAACACACATTTTAAATAATGTGTAAAGCAGTGGTTTGATCGGGGTCATCTTCACTGGCTCCTCCTTGCTTCACCAGCAACAGCAAAAGACGGTGAATATACTGTTGTGTCAAAAACATCAAAGCAGATAGGTTGACATCAGAATGGCTGTTGTAAATTTGAAAACTCAAATGCCTAGATTATTAAGGATATACATTTGATGATAATTCTGGCAATTTTGAAGCTTTTTAATAGTAAAATAATAAAATTATAACAGTTGAAAACCGCCTGCTTTCTTTCATGTTATTAGAATTTTATTAGGTGGGTTTTGAGAAATATATGTATTTTACTTTTGAGAAATATGTATATATATTAATCTTATCACTTTTATGTGTTAGAATTTTTTTCAGTGTCATTAAATCTGTAAAAACTATGGCAGAAGTATTTAGAAACTTTAAAATAGTAAGAATTTTATTAGTGACTTCAGAAGACAAGACCACATACTTCTGGAATTAACACTTAGGAGTGAAATTTCAATAAATAATGAGAGAGAGAGGTCAGAGGAGATATAATGGGTGTTCATTTTTTACAATGACATGTGGCTTTTGCCACCATAGAATATTTAAAGAACGTCTGTTTACCCACCCTGAGAATGAGTTGTGGGTTAATGAGACAATGATACTACATGCCACTGTAAAAAATGCCAGCTACATATAAATGAGTGTAATTATCCAACTTTCTGATTTTTTTTTCTTAATAAGCAGATGGGAAGTTTCCACTTATGGCAAAGAATTTCAAATACTAAACCATTTCATTTTTGTTACTATTCAAGATTTTTAGCTCTGCCTGGAACTCCAATATGTTTCAGATATCATTCATATTTATTCCTCAGGACAAAAATTAGTGAATGGTTATGAATAACTTTGAACTGCTGACACACCAAATAGCAAAATGAAAAATTGGCAGTTGTCCCATATACTTGAACAGTATGAAATGTCAAATGGAATATTCATGGCCCTAAAGAAAGTCTTCAAAATTGTTTCAGTTTGTATCTAAAAAGAATTGTTTTTATGTATTAGTATAATGTATATGAGTCATTTCTGTCACATCTGTGTTAAAAAAACACATCATTCTGTCATTTACTCAACCGTTTGAATCATAAATCATTTAACCCAAAATTATTTCAATTGATATGGATATAGGATACAATTATGTAGTGTTTTTGAGTCAGCAGTGAGAAAAAAAAACTACTATATGATGGAAAAATCTCCACATTGAGTACACAAAGAAAGCAATTAAAGAGTTACTGAAATAGCTCCTGGAATTCCACAGAGATCAAGACCTGGTGGTAGTGGTCAGAGATGTGGCACAGCCCCTAGTTGGTGACAAGGATACCCCCACTCATTATCATTCTATGCCAATTCCTTCCAAAAAGACTATGATGATTCTCAGTGAGTGAGTGGTACAGTTTCCAATAAACTGCCCACCATTGAGCTAGTGTAGCTCTAAGCAAGTACCTGGATTAGCTGACTTAGTTTGATCAGTCAGTCCTCCAGGGTTCCTTTCCTGCAGCCTATCACTGAGGTGGCATTAACATTCATCTGGTAAAATCAAAGCCTTCCCCCATAAATGCTGGACCAAAGTAAACACATTTGCAGAAAAAGTGAAAAGGAAATTTACATACAAATCACCTTCATAATGTTGCTAATTTGCTGCTACTTGCAGTAAAGCTCTTAATAAGATTATCCAGGATCCAGCCTGTTTCCACTAAGAGTTTTATTTGCCTTCCTAATATTTTTACTTCCTTTGTTACTGTGTACTTATTATACTTGATTATATTTCACAACTTGTAATTCATAGTTTTTGCAAATTTGTAAAAGTTTGTAGCTACCTTGAAAGAAAAACTCTAAGTAATTCTGTGCAGGATTGAATTTTCTTTGTATTATATACATATGTTCTTCCACTTGTCTCCAGTCCCCCAAATATATCTAGTAAATTGTTTAGTCAAAATAAACTTTTTCTTTGCCAAAGAAAAAGTACCTCAAATACCTCAAATACCTCAAATACTGGTACCTCAAATACTTTTGCAAGAGTGGCAGAGAGAAAAAATAAGAACATACCAGGTGTTCAGTAGTCTCAACTTCTTGAAGTCCTATTTAGGATTAAGGACTTATTCACTAATATATCTAATATATATATATAATAGTTAAATTCACCATTGAACCACATGGTTTTGAACTGCAACAGTCCACCTATATGCAAACCTTTTAGATTTATGACAATTTGAAAACACTCTTAAATGAACCATTTTGAAACAAATTAAGAAAAAGCTATGTTACACATACAGAAGGTGAATGTACATAATTATTTTACCATTTACTACCTAAAAATCTGCAGAAATCTATTACAAAAATTTAAGATTTATGAAAAGTTACACACAAACACCAAAGTTATTCTATAATGCTCATGAATAATATAACCCATGAAACTACTAAAAGGTGAATTTACTTCCAGATTAATGAACTGAAGTAAAATTGATATTGTAAACAAAGGCAAAAAAATAAACATGAAAATGTAATATTTTTTGCATTTTAAAACTTCATTGGTCCATTTTAGATGTACATAATGATAACATTCATCATAGGGAATTTGTACCTGCTACTTCCTTCCTTCCCACTCCCCTCCCCTCCCTTTAACTCCTGAAAAATAATAAGTTTGTACAGTTAACACACTACTGTCATAATTTCATAAGCATCTCCTGTTACTATTGTGATGAGTTGAAGTTTTGTGAGCATTTGCTTAAAATATAGTGTAATGTTAATCATCTATGTGAACAATTATCTCTTCATTAAATTAGATATCCAGTGGTACCTCGGTTCATGAAATCAATTCTCTCCACAATTCTGGTTGCAAACCAAATTGGATAAGAACCAAATGAAATTTCCTTTATAAGGTCAACAATGAACGTAACTATTGAATTTGATTCTATTCTTGTCCATCTTGGTTTGTGACTAGAGTCGTAGAAAGAATCAAGTTAATGAACCAAGGCACAAATGTGGTTCCCATGTATTTTTTTTTACTGTATACATACAATATAAAAGTGTGTAAACAAACTATGTATAGTTTTCATAAACCTTCTAATAAACAGCAGGATATTAGTAATTAAGCTCTTGGGTAATTGAAAATTATGCATAAATTTTTAACTGAGTTCTCCCTTATCCTGGTGTTGCTCAAAGGTCAACTGTAATTCTGAGAATTTTATATGTATGTAAATTATATGAGGATCTCTGTAAAATTGCAATTCTGATTTAATCAGCCCAGTATGGAGCCTAAGTGTCTGCATTTCAAATCACATCCTACAAATAGTACTGGTGCAATAGTCAATCGCACCAGGAAGAATACTGTCTATTATACTCCTAATAGCTGAGAAGATAGCTCAGCAAAATGAGTGACTGCCTGGCAAGCGCAACTTTCTGAGTTTGATTCCCAGTACCAAAACAACAACAACAACAACAACAACAACAAACAAAACAAAACAAATCCTGCTAATAGGTAGAATTACTGCCCATTTAAAGAACTGAATGTAAAGCAAATGTATGTTGTAACCAAAGACCTAAAAAACAAAAATATCTTAAAAATGCATGAGCTGTTAGAAAATTCATGACTAAGGTACTTGACTATTAATTTATTGGGTGGTACAACTTTGCTCATTTAATAAGAATGCATTAAATGAATAAAAATGCCAAAAATGAAGCATTAACTGAAGTTGAGCTCCTTGCTGTAAAATTCTGATAATTTCCTATTAAAGATAAATTATTAAAACTGGATATTTTTATTAAAAGCAGACATTTTTATTAAAACTGAATATGGTTTTGAAAATCAAAAAGCAAATATCTAAGGGAAAAAGAATGCTAGTTATAAAACAGATTTTTATCTCAAGTCTGCTATGGAATCAGCTTTCTCTGTTTACAAAGTAAAGATCATAAATACCTAGTCCAAACCTCATAAATGTATAGTGAGATCTAAATACAATATTTTACATGAAAGCATTCTGAGTTTATAACTTATACCTAAAACATTTTTATTGCAAATATTATTTTCTACCATATATACCAGTTCATGACAGAGGATCTGCTAGTGCATATGTTCATTTGGTGTGTAGGATTATTTATAATCGCTCAGCTTGAAGACACATAAAGGAGAGTGTGATCTGTTTTAGCTGGTATGGTGCTGCTGCAAATGCCTTGACTTTACCTAGGAATATACTTAAATGTTGCCCCAGAACAGATTTCATTTAAATGTGTGGTAATATTATTAGTTTCTATTGAAAGTTTTTCCTCTGGTTCTGAAGATTAAAGGAGAGACTATAATTCCATAATTTGAGTAAGTAATTACAAAAGTGACCACATATATCTAGTGATAAATATCAGTGACTATGCTAACTTGTAATATTGATGCCATCGCTTTAACCATTCGGGAAAACATGATAAATGAAGAAGCCACTGGGCATGATGGAGCACATCTGTAGTCTCAGGTACTTGGGAGGGTGAAGTCTTGCAACATAGTAAGACCTTGTTTCAATGAAAGCATAAAAAGAAAACAGAAAGAGGGAGTAGGGAACGGAAGGAAAAAAGAAGACAAGAAAAGGCCCAATCTTGGAAAAAGTTTGTCAGCCCCAAATAACAAATTTGTTGGCAAAAAATATACCACATTGCGAAAAGACAACTTTTTAGTTTTCTAATGCCTGTGTGTCAAAGGAAAATGGACTAAAATGTCAATGGAGTTAATTCTTTCCAGCAGTGGTTACGCGGCTGGGGTGAAATGTGCTGTGTTCTGCTGAGTCAGGATTCCATGTGCTAACTGTCACTGCTGATCCATCAAGTTAAAAACGTGCTTTGAACTTTTCTATGACCCTTGGTTCTTTGACTTTTCTGTGACAATTTCATGGACAGCATAATTTAGTTTACTCAGGATTTACATTTTTGAATAGTGGGTTTGTGTTCCTTAGTGAGAAAAAAGTGTGACAAAAAGTATTCCTTGAGTTTTTCTTCCTAAAAGAGAAGAAAGAAAGAAAGAAAGAAAGAAAGAAAGAAAGAAAGAAAGAAAGAAAGAAAGAAAGAAAGAAGGAGAAAGCAGGGAGGGAGGGAAGAAAGGAAGAAAGAAAAACTTTTCAGGGTTTTCCTTGAGTTGAAAACCCACGGTGCAGTCTCATGATCTTATCACTGCTTCCACTTGGCACGCCAAAGATTCTAGACAACGAAGTAATCTTTTTACATGACATTAGTTTTCTCATAGTTCACCAAATGCAAAGGACAATTATGTTTTGATTTTCAGTTATTCTATAATGTCCATGATGAAATACAATTATTTTTATTGCTTTAATTCAATATTCTTTTATTAACGTCTGCCTCATTGCTGGAATGATCTTCCTCAAGTACAGGGCTATCCTTGTCCCTTTTAGTTTTAGGTTCTGCAACAGCTTTCTAACAAATTTGTTATTTTGTGCTAACAGACTTTGTGAACTTTTTCTTCTGCGATTAAGCCTTCTCTCTCCACTCACCTTCCTTCCTTTCTTGCTTCCTTCCTTTCTTGCTTCCTTCCTTCTTTCCTTGCTTCTTTCCTTCCTTCCCTCCTCCTTCCCAGCCTTCCTTCGTTTCTCCTTTCCTTTTTCCCCTTCTTCCTTCCGGCCTAAACTTCTCAGTAAAGTTGCACCTCCTCAGAGCGGCCCACAAGCCTCCACGTGACTGGGCTTTGCCTATGTGTTTTATCACCCAGTTGCTCTTTCTCTCTCATCATGTCACACGCTGGCTTTCAGCCGCACTGAATGCATCAGGGCCATCCCAGAAGGGCCATTTCTCCCTTACCACCAGGCATTTACATAAGATGTGGTATGTGTCTAAAAAGTCACTTTGTTGGTGTCTCCAAAGCCACTCAGTTTCAGTTAAAAAGTCACCTTTTGCCCAGTGCTTTTTAAAATTCCCAGAAGGGGTAAAGAGCTTGTCTGTTCTAGATAGAGGAACCATGGTTCCTTGTTTACCAGAGAGAATTCCAATTTATATCTACTTTATTAGCATTCACTGTGGTATGTATATATCTACATGGTGTATATCTCAAAGACGCATGTGAGATGATTGTGTCACAGGGATATAATGCATATTGATGAATTTGTCCATGGAGGAGTTTATAGCCAAATGTGATGTTGACTGGTAAAACGAGGTGATAGAGGAGGTTAGCCCTAGGGGGCAGAGACTGGAATGTGTATCTTCCTCCCTGTCACCTTGATGTCCCTCAGCTTCCTGCCACTATGCTGCAAGATGTGTCTCCCTTTGCCATACCCCTCTGTCATGTTCCCCTGGCTTGAAGTCCACCCACTATGGACTCCACACACTGTGGTCCAGATTAAACCTTTCTTCCTTAGAGTTGGGGGTGTCAGCAGAGAAGAAAGCAACTAAGACACATTTGATCAGTACTTTTCCTCTCATGTAGTATGCTCACCTTCTTTGGGCACACATTACTTGATCCTCCTACTTCTAGAGACTCTATTTCTCTGTGCAGCCAACAAGAGCCTGAGAGTATGGCTTTCGCCTTCTATCCACTGTGAAATGTGAACAAAGGTACTCACTACCTATTTTGGCCTCAGTTTTTTCCAGCTATAAAATAAGAAAAGTGACGCCTAACTTCTGGTGGTTTGTAATTTCAAATTAAATCATGCTTGTTGAGTGTATAGTTCCGTGCCTTGTAGATTGCAGTTTCTGTTAAAAGTTAAACTTAGAGTTGGGCTTGGTGGTGCACGCCTGTAACTCTGGAACTCAAAAAACTGAAGCAGAAAGATTGTCATTTCAAGGTCAGCTCGGGCAAATCAGTGAGACTTTGTATTAAAATTAAAAATATGTATTTTAAAAAAGGGAGTTTGAGGTCATGGGTTCAATCTTTAATGCCAAAAAAATATTTTTTAATTAAAAAGATAAAAATCAAAATAACAATGAAGGAAAAAGCAAGGCATCTTAAAATTTCAATGGTTAGCTGAGCAGGCAGTGATTTGAGAATAAGACAGTGCCAAGTTATCTGGGTCTTGGCCTAGCCTCAATCTCCTAAAGGAGCATAAACCAAATGGCTTAAATAAAAGTACTGTGATTTTGCGGGGCTCCAGGAAGGTCAGAATTCTCTCTCAGGAGTAAAAGCTCTCTAGGAGTAAATGCAAAGAACTTTCTCCGGACAGCCAATACAGTTTCCACAGATTCTACAGATTGGGGCGGGAAGAGGAATGTAAGAAAACCCAAAGCCGAAGAAGTTGGAACAAAAGCAATAAATTTTGCCAATTAAGAGAATTGTGCGATCTTAAGGTTGGCAGCTTTACTGCTCTGGGATACGGAGCGTCTGTAGCCCATGTCCTTGGCTGCCTCAGCTGTGGTGTTATCTTGACTTCAGAGCCCTGTGAATATGAGTTTTTCTAACACAGCCAGTAGTTCCTGTGCTTAGCAATTTAACCCTGTGTGGTCCAGTCTCCAATACCAAACCACAAACAATTCGAGCTCCACCCAAGGGGCAGCAGAGAAAAATCTTGTACAAACTCTTTAAGAAAGCGAGATAAAAAATATTTGTTTTTGTTAATGTAGAATCATACACTTTAAGTCCCTCATTAAAGATTAGTGGGTGATTTTTGATTAGTAAAATCCATGATTAGAAATTAGATAGTGGTTTTTGACTAGTTAAGTTTTACTTTACTATTTACACTTACAGTTTGGTTTCCTTATTATATCAAAAGAAAAAAATGCTGGAACCATCTCACACTAATGATGCTCCAATTAATTTTTTATTGGTTCTCAACAAATTACAGCTTCTTTCTTTAACTAAAAAAAGAGACACTGCAACCATATGTTACCTCTTTCATTGGCCTGTTTACTTCTTAAAGACTAAGACTTGTGTTAGTCTTTTATCTGCTTTTTCTTGGGCCCCAGCTCAGTAGTTGGCATGTATAGATTAATAATAAAGGTTTTTAAATGGATGTATCACTAGAAGCATGACTGACTGGCTTGAACAGTGCTGTTTTTATAAGTCTGACAGTGTATTCTAAGTGTTCTACTAGAGAAAGACAAAAGAACACAGAAGAAATCGCCCTTGTTTCTTCTGGGAAGATCAAGAATTATCCACAGAGGAAACGGCATTTGAATAGCAATTCAACAGAGAAAGTAAGAGATAGAAAGCCACCCCAGCACCAAGGAAGGTGCTATCACCATAGTTTCCTTATTCTGTGACTATCTTTCTAAAGTTACTCGCACAGTTTTAGACTTTTTGCTCTCAGAATTTCAATTCCAAAAGAATTAAAGATGTGCTGCCATTCCTTCTGACGATGAAGGTATTACTGAGTCTGCATTCTCTTAGGCTGATATGCAATTAAAAAAAACCATAGCCGGGGATTTTACCCCACTGTCTTGGTTTCAAGTGCTTCACACTTGTGTGTGGGTGGCTCGGTGAATGATGTTCATCTTCTTCTCTTTGCATTTTAATATAAAAATCATTTCTTAAAACTCCAGCTGAAATTAATAAAGATCTTTCTTTCTAAAATTAAAAGGATCTATTTGCTTTGACAAGTTGTAACTGTTTATAGTGTCAGATTATTTTCAAAATATTATAGATGTGGAAAGGGGGTAGAATTAGTTTTGAGTAAAATTATGGCTTGTCAGCAGATAACACAATCAACCTTTCAAAGGCAAATACCTCTTTCCAAATGTGGTGGTTAGGAAATGAAAGCTTTATTCAAATGCTGAATAAGAAAAATGATGATAGGAATAGAAACTCTACTGGAGAAAAAAGTAAAAAAAGAACAGAATTTTTGGCATGGTTTTCAGAGCGAGCTCCAATGGCAGGTGCTACCTGGTTGCAGATTGGTTGATTGGGTGGCCCTGATGATGTTGACAGTGTGTGAGAGTGGGGAATTCAAGCCAATGGACAGCTAATATCGTGATTGAGTGGTGCCTGGTCTCTCTAAGGACAGCAAATCAATAGTCTATTAGATCCCTCTGGAGAAGAGAGGATAAAGAAAGCACGCTGCATATGCCTGCATCACCACAGCTATACTAATTAAGCACCGCCTTAAGACGGAGGAGAGTCAGGAGAATTGAGCTGGTAATGAGATTCAGACTTGAAGTAAATGAAGCAACTTCAACATAAGGTACACTGGCAGACAATTAAACCTCTTTATCAGTGCAGCTTTCAGCCAGAAATGAATTCTCATATGGCAGCTATAAAATATATGGGTGGCTGGGAAGAACTTTAAATCTTTTTTTCAGCCTGCAGTTGTACTTCTAACTTCAGCATTGTTTTGACATTTGGGTTTATTTGCATTAGAAGTTAGTCATAGTGAGTAACGTTTCATTTTTCTGCATAGAATTTCTTAGTGTGTCACATTCATTGAAATGTTTCAACAAAGATTTTGATTAAGCATAAAATGGAAGAGAGATAAAAAGCAATTTCCTGGAAAATTTCTGGACTGGAAAAAGGGACTATTCTAAAGAGTAGTAATTGCTGTTTGAATTTCACATATCCTTTTGATTTTTTTCAGAGTAATTTTATAGATAAAGGCACATTCTTGATTATTCAAATATCAGCTTTTCCTCAAATTAAAAATTCTACAATAGGAAAAATCATCATACTTGGTTGATAATCTTCCTTCCTGAATTTTCAGAACTGGGGCAGGGTTTATTTTTAACAGAGTAGCGGGGGTATGAGTTTTTATTGACAATTACAAGTTGTGGTAAAAGCGCATTTATTAAATATGACATTACAATAGAGCCAACTAACATAACTCAGTGATATTTTATTTAAAGAATACCTTTGAGTAAGAGGCCTCTGGTCATGTAGCTGTGTACTGTTGGTATGGTGAATTTTCTTATAAAACATAAAAATATCATTACTTGTAAATTGCACCTAAATCCCTAACCGCCAGTGTTCTTAAATACACATATGTAGACTGTATGGCACCCTCATGCATTTTCTTATCAAATTTATGCACATATCTCTTTCATTTCATTTCTCAGTACCAAAAACAGTGTACCTCCCACAACTGGCACTAATGATTTTTTTTCTGCAGTTTGTTTATAATATTTACTAGTTTGTCTTTCGTGTAAAGGAAGAATATTATTCACCAAGCTGTTTTTTCTCATCATATGAAGCTATTTCACTTTATCTTTCATTAACTTTTATACATCTCATATGATTTTCCATTTGCTGGTCTATCATGGTGTCTTTTCATTTCTTCTTTCAGATTGAAAACCATCCCCATTTTTTTTTCTTATTTCTTCTACAGTTATTTATCTTTCTATCAAAGCTCTATGGCTTGACTACTCAAATTTTTAAATTTTTATAGTAATATTTTAGAGTTATGGGTCAATTTGTCACTCAGTTGTTAATAACATTTCACACAAAGTTATTTTTCTGAAATAGCTTTTATTTAGCACTTATTAGATATGTTATTCTGGGGTACATTTTTACAGTGATATAGATGTGTAGATTCCCTGATTGGTTTATTTAAAAAAATCTATTAAATGTTTAAAGCTGAATTTCTGCCTATGCTTAATACCAGGAAACAAATGGAGGATTCAAAATCATTCTACTAAGCATATTTAGCCTATAATCTATGTATAAGAATCCAATATATAGTACAAATTAGATACATGAAATTAAACATACTCTGAGTAAAGATGCAGTAAGTCCTATAATAAACACATTTGATGAGCTGTATCGGTAACAAAGAAGTTTAGGGTTTTCCTTGTTTTTGTTCTAAGTCAGATATTAAAAGAGGCTTCAAGGAGGGTGCTACCTGAGTGCAAGCTTGCAGATGGTTAGTATTTTAATAAGCGGGCAAGAGATGGAACAAAGTTCACCATTGTAAAAATGTGTGTCAGCAGAGTTAGAGTCAGTAGTGCTTTTTGACAGGATCATAGGTAGCAATGAAATAAGTAGCATAAAATGAGGGTCAGATCATAAAGAGTATAAATCCCCAGCCTAGGGAGTTTAGGCATTATCTAGAGTCAATGAAATGCCATCACAAATTTCTTCTGATTAAATAGTTACAATACATGATTGATACGTGGTTTCACAATATGACCAGCAGGAAAAGTAGAAAACAATGAGCTGGAAATATATGTTTTCAGGCTACTGAACATGTATCTGGCAAGCTGAGTGGAATCTAGCAAGTCATCAGAGCTCCATGGGAAAACTAGGAAATAAAAATAAGTTTTTTTTAAAAAAGGTTATTTACTAAGATTTTAGCAACTAGGGTAAAACTAAGAAAAATAGGACTAAGAGGTAGTTTAGAAAGTTATAATTCATGGTACTTAAGTTCTGACTGGTTATGGAAGGTGCGAGAAACAGAAAGTGAATCCAGGTTTCAAGCTTTACAAATCAGGTTAAAGGATTCTGTTATTTTCAAATGGGAGACGCTAGATTATTTTCATCATATTGAGAAACTTATTATTGTATGTCACTATTTTCAACTCTTGAGTTATATTATGTATTTTTACATAAGATATATTTTAACATTTATATCATGTTTCTAATAGAAACCACTAATATGCAAGGCGCTTAATGACCCATGGAAATATATATTACCAGCCATGTCGATTTTGGAACCATTGTACAGGCGGCTACAATACTCTGTGGCTATGTAATTTGTTCTGGTCACACGATGGTCAAGAGCTTGCAGTATCAGCTTTTGTCTAGTGTGCTAGACTTTCTGGAAATAATTTGGAAACTACTGTTGGTTTATACTCCATTTTGCACTAACCCAATCACAATATCTTTACACAAAATACCTTATTCATTCCTTGGTAGGAACCATAGCTTTCTTTTAAGATTGATGAAATGAAGTTCAAAAAGTTTAAATCATTTGAATTTTCAAAAAAAATATGTTTCCCCTGAACGTATTTGCAGTCACCTATTGACTTTGCATTATTTCTTGTATCAGTTTGGACTTAACTCCTCTGGAATTGCGATGTTCAAGTGTCCATTACAGTTTTAGAGTTGCTTCATCATTTTCCTCTATTTATAACTTATGAGGACTCTTCTTGTTTTATTATAAATCCTTCATTAAACATATAGCTGTTATAAACATTATATTTGTGCTAATATAGTCACTTTTTTTCAATAACAATATTTTCCTCCATATCTGGCTTTTGGCTCCATAAAGACAGTAACATTAAAATTTTCATTTACGTTTCTTTTTTTAAATTATTATTCAGTTTAATACTATCCAGAGTAAAAAAAATGTTGGATACTAATGTAGTCCATTTTATTAGAATCCTAATAATAAGGATAGATGTGAGAATATTTTAAGCATTTAAAGATCTTTCTAGCATTACATTTAGAACTGCTTTCCAGTAACAAATCCTTTGAAATTTAAATTTGGAGTCAATGTATGCTGATATGATAGCACTCACATCTGAAATAAAATCAGAAGTTTCCCATAAATTTTTAAACTGTCTGGCTTGCTCAATTGAAAAGGGAAACAAAGTAAAAGCTCTTTTGTGAATTAAACATATTTTAAAGAACGATAAAAATCTCAAATGCGGTCTTCACTGAATTCTGTGGATGTTTTACAGTTTTTGGTCTGGAATTACTTAGACTTGATTTGTCATTTTTAGAAATGAATACTTTGCCAGCGCATACTTCCCCCGGCTTGTTAAAGCTTGAAACTACAGATGTTCACTTGGGTGGCTTCCCCTTGGAGAACATTTTCCTGATTTGTAGTGATTTAATTTTTTAATCCATTGGGTACTGAGCTACATTTCCCTGTAGATTTGTGCTCGCACTTCCATATTTCCACCTTCCAAATAAGCTTCCAAATGGAGCATTCTGTTTGATTGCTTGCATTATTACTGTACCAGGGCCTTATGTTTTATCTACCTGTTTTAATAGTATGTTTATTTCTTTTTATTTTAATTTATTGCCGGGTAGGTTAGGTATTATTTCTGTGGTTGCAAAGATTCAATAGCCATAAATAGCGTGAAAACCTGAAACCAAAAGAAAATAAATATTTTATTCCTTACTTACTATTCTACAATTGTTTTTTCTTTGAGTTTTGGACATTGTAAAAAAAATTAATATCATCAAAAGAGTTAGCTTTTATGACACTAACCCCAATGATAGTGCCTTCTGTAAGCAATCATTTATTAGTATCCATGGGAGACTGGTTTTCAGAACTCTCATAGATTCTGTTTGGCAAATCCTCAGGTGCTTGAGTTTCTTACATAAAATGGCATAATGTTTCCATGTAACCTATGTGTAGTCTTCTGTAGGCATTGAATCATCTCAGAATTACTGTAATACCTAATATAATGTAAATACTACATAAATAGTTACTAATATGATGTAAGTGCTACATAAATAGTTGCTATATTATATTGTATAGGAAATAATGATAAGAAAAAAACTTGTACATGTTCAATAAAAACATAATTCTTTTCCTGAATACTTCTGATTTGTGGTTGGTAGAATCCATAGTTGGAAAATTTATAGATTAAGAGGACTGATATATTAATGAGTATTAAAAATATTTTAAAAATGAGAAAAATAATTGTGATGGATGAAGAGTATTTGCTTGATATGGACTTTCAAGACATGCAATTTGGATTAAGGACAGATTTTCTTGTTATTATGGCTCTTTGCCTAAATTATGTGGATAATTTTGCCTCATTTTTTCAAACTATTTTGGCTCTATACACATAGAAGTTTTGAGTATGTCCTTTTAGTCCAAGAGTACCCTGGGAGAAAGAGAAAGAGAAAGAAAGAAGAAAGAAAGAAAGAAAGAAAGAAAGAAAGAAAGAAAGAAAGAAAGAAAGAAAGAAAGAAAAAAGAAAGAAAGAAAGAAAGAAAGAAAGAAAGAAAGAAAGAAAGAAAGAAAGAAAGAGAAAGGAAAGAAAAACAGGTTTAACAAATGTAAATCACTAAACAAGAAATATGTTATTTCAAAGAACAATCTAAGTCTTTTGGTAAATAGCTACTTTTAAACACCCAAGGCAAGTGGTGAGAAATATTTATTGTTAGCCCTTCTGTTTTCTTTTAATTTAAAGAGAATAAAATCTAACAAAATAAAATAATAAAGCTAATAAGAACAGTACAATGAAAGCAGCATAGGACTTCAAAACAAGATAATAGGAAATCAACAATGGCTGCCTTAATGTCTCTTGTTTTCTTCAAAATAGCTGTCCATACCATCAGACATTATCAAATAAAACAAAACAAAACAGAATAAAGCCAATCAAAACAAAACAATAAAAATGTTGCAAGACCTCAAAACAGATAATAGGAAATCATCAGTACTATCACAATGTATATTTCTATCTTCAAAGTAGTTGTTCATGTCATCAGACATAGTAGAATCAAATACAACAAGACAGCATAAAACCAAACCTAAAAAAACTATGAAAATGACAGGAATTCAAAACAAGATAATAGGAAATTAACAATAGTTACCACATTCCCTTTTAAGGCATTTTCTCTCCTATCATTTCACAGTATCTCTTGTGCATTTTGGATTCCATTAATTCCTTCAGTTTTTTATGCTAGGAGATAACTCAGTGTTCACCCATATGAGTCCAAACCATTTCACCCATAAGCATAATCTCAAGTTGTATTCATTTACCTACAAGACCTTGAAATTACCCTTCTTTATAGCCGAATAGTTTTTCGTTGTATAAAGATGCAATATCTTTCTTATTATTCTGTGGTTGATGGACAAGATACCCTGACTTTTTTCTGATTTCCTGTCACATGGAGCAATGGTTTTCTTTCCTTTGACATTTGTTATATGAATTTTCTTTCAAGTCAAATGTGTTTCTTATGTACAGCATATTGATGAATTTTGTTCCTTGATCCACTCACTTGTGTTCTTTTTATTGATGAATTGAGGCCATCTACATTTATTGTTGCAACTGGCATGCATTGGCTCATCTCTGCTAGGCTATTCTCCTGCTGTTGGTCTCCCACTTTTGCCCTCCATTCAATTTCTTGTCTTTTGGTATCCTCCTCTGCTGCTGTTCCTGGAATGATGGTCATCTTTATCTCTCTCTAAAATATATCCTTTAGCACTCTTTGTAAGTTTGGTTTGGTGGACATAGATTCCTTCAGTTGTTCTTTATCATGGAAGTATCTTATTTTTCCATAAATTTTGAAAAATAGTCTTGCAGGATACATCAATCTAGGTTGGAAGCTATTTTCTTTCAGGATTTGAAACACTTCACTACAAAATTTTCTTGACTTGATGGTTTGTATTGAGAAGTCAGCCATGATTCTGATGGGTTTTCCTTTAGAGGTGATCTGTTTCTATTCTCTAATAAGCTTTAGTATTCTGTTCTTGTGCTGAATTTCTGGGATCTTTAGTATTATATGTCTGGGTATAGATTTACTTCGGTTATGGTTAGTTGGAGTTTTATATGCCTCACTTATTTGTAGGCCAGTTCTTTTTCCCATGTTTGTGAAGTTTCCTTCTATTACTTCTTTAAATAGCTTTTTATGCCCTTCATTTGACCCCACAGCTTTTTTGCTGACACTCGTCACTCTTAAATTATTTTTCGTTGTGTTGTCTTGCAGTCATTGAATTGTTATTTCCTGGTTCCTTGTTATTTTTAAGAGAACTTTCCTTTCATGATCACTAGCTGCAGTCTTGTTTTCAAGGATTAAAAGTCTCTTTCAAATGGTTTTGACAGCTTTCAATGGAGTTTTTAACTTCCTGGATATCTTGTCTCTTTCAAATGGTTTTGACAGCTTTCAATGGAGTTTTTAACTTCCTGGGTGTCTCTTTGACTGTTTCATGCACTGTAATTCCTTTCTATACTGTTCATTCAAGGTTTATCATTTTCCTGTGCTCCTCTTTTCAATCTGTGTCTTCTCTAGATATGCTTAGCAATTCTTTCATTATGTTTGTGATTTCTTCTTTTCTCTTACATATTATTTCTGATCTAATTACTTTACAGCATTATAAAAATTTTTTCAGTTGCTATCCTTTCAGAGATTTCAGGTGTTTGACTTCCATTTTCTTCTGTGTCTGTATCTCCCAGATTTGTTTTGTGTGGGCTGGAGGTCTGAGATTGCCTTTTACTCCTTCATCTTGACATTTTCCTGGGTTCCTCCCAATACTCTGATTGTGGGGTCTCAGGTGCTTTCCATATTTGTGCCCCTCCATGGTATAGGGGAGTGTGCCAGGGATCTGGGTTCCTCCAAACCCAGGTTCCTGGGGAGGCAGTGGAACATGGCGCAGGCTTCTCCAGACCTGTGTATTCCTGATGGCCATGAGTGCATGCTGTTGGGGTGCTTCTTCTCTCAGCCTGCATGGCAACACCAGGACTCCTCCAATTGTTGCAGACACATCAGGGCATGCTTGTTTGGTTATCCCATCCCATGCTGCATAATTATGGGAAGCAAAGGTCTCCAATGGCAGCCTTCAGACACACAGTGTATCTGGCTGTTTCTCCCTGCCTACAGGAAGCAAGCAGGTCTGGTTGTTTCTTGTTAGTCCTTCTTATACACCCTTGAAAACTGCCCAGCACTTAGCAGCAATAACTTGCTTTCAGGGATCAGCCATTTTTAAAATTATCATTTTAACTTTTAGAGAACATTTTAAGGGGTTGCACTTTCATAGTTTCCTTAACTTCCTAGATTTTACATTTTGCTAACTGCTGACCAGCCAGTCTGAAAGGAGGAATTAATTCCTGCTCTAAAGCATGACTGGTAATCTAGTGAAGTAGACTGGAAGTTGTACGTTATGAAGTGGTACAATCCAGAAATCATGGTCCTCAAAAGTAAAATTAGTTGGTTCTTACCACATATAAATAACAGACCAAGTATCTCACAGTCTTACCATTATTTAAGAAAGATAGAACTTTTAATATTTATGAGTTCTCCACTTCTAATTCTTAAACGTTGCCATTTGTTTCACATGATTTTAAATCTAATATGACTAAAAAATTTAAATTTCAGAAGTCTTATTATTATAATCTGAAAAAATGTGAAATAAAATTAAATAAAAAAAGATACCAGAGTAAAATGGGCCTGCTACTTTTTGTAAAGTTTCAAGTTATAGAATATAGTTTTAATATATGTATGTATAATGCATAATGCATATCAATGAATTCTAATGAAAGAAAGCAAATAAATAATGAACAGAGAGATATATAGTGTTAATTGTACTCAGTGAAAAGCAAAGGTTGAAATATCAGACACTGGTTATTAATAAAGTTCTGCTATATTCTAAATAAATGATTATTACATTATTTAAAATAATCAACTACATCAAAACTAAACAAATAACAGTGACATATGAACTGTAAACTAGTAAGAAAGCTGGGCAATCAAGTAAGAGTTCAATTCTATGCATATTAATTTCAATTAAAATATATATCAGACCAAGCTAAAAACATTCTGTGTTGGGAATTCCAGTGAACTTTATTCCTGGAACAACCAATTGCTAACCCCTATTCCAATGGAAGAATCCAAATCTGAATAACTATCAAATTAATATATCAACATTTGGGATTGGATCATGGGTTAGGGAGCTATCTAGTGGCTTAAAAAGATTTCTGACCATGATGTATAAAAACTGGATCTTGACAGATGAGTAGTTTTAATATCAAATTTCACCAGATCAAAATATCTTTTTCAAAAATGAAGTCATAAGAACTTTGTAATGTATTGGTTTAATGATTGATGGATTGATAGAAATTGGCTCTTTCTCCATTAATATAACAATTAATTAAAACAAAAAATTTCCTTGTGTTTTGGAAATTTTTTTGTAAATATAAATATGAGAACCTATATACAAGGTAGTTTGAATGTCATAGATATAATCATTCAAATAAGTGTGGGAAAAGTCACTGTTATTGTCATTATTCTGAACTGATCACTGCAATTTCTATTTCTCTTTTTTTTTTTTTTACTCAGTGCCATTTCAGTGATATTTGCTAATACCACTCTTTTCTGCTCACTGTTCAATAGATCTGTGACACAGATTAACTGCTCAGGTTGGACGCAGAATGTACTTTATATCTTCAGTTGTATTGAAAAGTCATTTTTAAAATGTCACTCATTACTTCTACTTCTCTGTAAAAATGATGGATTCAGACAGCAGAAGACCAGCAGAATGAATTGATTTAGAAGTCCAATAACTTCACATTTCAAAAGATATGTTAGAATAAAATGCTAATATAATTTATTCTTTATGGTGATTCTGTTACTGATTAATGTTGAATTTGGCAAGGTAATTAGCATATAGTTGGTACTCAGTAAGTAGTCACTGAACAAATAATTTAATGAATTTGGGCCTGATCTTTATTTAATCCTCAAAATAACTTGTAATATTCTTTCAGAAGTATGCCTCTCTATATATTAATTTTTATAGAAGAAATGTATAAACACATGCACCTAAATTCATGTAGTATCTACTATAATTTCTGTGATTATATTTTAAGAAATATTAATGTTATTATAGTATAGGAGGTTAGTAAGAAAAGGAAGAAAGCTATACTCAAAATATATCGCTCATACATTTTAATGTTTATTTTTTCTTTTTCATCATTGGTGAGCACTTTAACATTTTCTTAACTTAAAAGTATTACTTCTCAGAGTGCCTACTTGCCAACAGTGTATAATCTTCAAACAATATATTTTCCTCTACCAGATTAACCTACTAATTACATATGCTTTTAGAAATTCAACTTCAAAGGATCAAATAATAACATACGGTGATTTTGAGCTCTAAATGTTTCTGAAGAAAAAGTCTAATTTTCTTCTCGCATTCCTTAGCCAAAATGAATTTAAATCCATTTATGTCCTGAGGATTTTGCAATCATTATTTCCATAACAGTTGCTGGCATTGTTCTGTGTTGTTTCAGATCTGGTAACAAGAACTAATGAGCTTAACTTCTGCATAAACTATTGCAGCTTAGAGTCAGTCTTCCTGGGTTTGTGTCCTGGTATTGCCATTGATTGACTGTGTGACTTTAGAATCACCACTTACCTTTTCTATGTCTCAATTTAATCCTTCAAAATGTGGATGCAAAGAATTTTTTTTTTTTTTGGTACCAGGGATTGAACTCACTAACTTGTATTTCAGAATTATTTTTATATTGGTCTTAAGATAGTGTCCTATTTATAGAATAATAATAATACTTTAAACCATCATTTCTGATTTGTTGATTAGACTTGAATTGACTTAAATCTTAAAAATTGATATTGCAAATTCCATGCCAGCCATTTTTTATACTCACATTAAAAGTCTCTGCAAAGGATTTATAACATTATCACAGACAAAACTTAACTACAACATGGCACTAACAGGGTCCACTCTAATAAATACTTTAAAATTTTTCAGAAGTTATTTTCTCTAGCTTTATATTTCTCTCCTAAACTCCGAGATTACATGGTACAAAAATTCTTTAGAAATGCCCAGCATATGTTACATGAAACTACTCTTATATTACAGAAATGTATTTCTGCATCATATTTACTCAGGTTTACTTATTCACTTTATTGTACAATATTGAGCATGTACAAATGGGCTTCAGATTTTGTGTCACAATGTCCAACCTGCTTGTGTTTTCTGGCTTGTCTTAAACCAGGTGGCTTTTAGGGTGTTACAGGTATTTAGGCATTTAAATTCCTAGAAACACAGCCTGCAGTAACAAATGCATTACAAACATTGAGAGTGAGACTTTATGTAATTCATTTAAAACACTGATCTATGAATATCAAATTAAAGCCCCCAGTAATATGACTGAAGTTGTAAAAATGATCTCTTCTCTCATTATGCATAATCCCCAGTTTTAAAGTGGCATATAAACAATTTCAAAATTCCTAGGAGTGCTCTAAATATTGCACAGTGGATGCTTTATACTATTTTATCCAATGCCTCCCACTCAGTGAGGCTTTAAGTTTAAACTAGACAAAATCACAAAAATAATAATCTCTCAAAAAAAGTATTTTCTTTCTTCCAAAATCTGTTTCCTTTTAACTTACAAATTTAGTAAACAGAATTTACTTGCGTAGTTTCTAGTTATGTTTGTCATGCAGAGTACATGCACTTGTATATTAACTTTAATATGTTGTTATAATTGTCTACTTCACAGATATATCCCCAAAATGCATCTGTCTAGTAGTTATATTTTCCTTCCTTGCAAGTTCCTTGAAAGACATGTCAATCTCTTCTTCTCAAGAGACAAAGGCCTCCCAAGTCTCAACAATCTCTGACTGTGAATTTCTTAATGTCAGAACAGTTTCACATTTCTAATCTATCATCAGTACATAATCTAAGATTCAGAGTGATTTACTTAGGATTACAAAGCCAGTGAAGAGTAACTGTTGGATTTGAATCTAGGTTTTGAAGCCTCAATAACAATATTCATCCTGTCCATTGAACAAAATACTACTGACAACTTTAACACCTACAATGATCCCATGATTGTGAACAGATTTCTTTAAAATTGATTAAATTTTGGATCTTCTATATTTTTTCAGCTTCTTACTAGGGAGACATTACAATGTTTATACATGCAAGACTGATTGTTTCATGTATGAGTATGATCTCAAATTGCATCCATTTCACTATAAATGTCTCAAGTTTATCTTTCTTTATAGCTAACTAGTAAAGTTGGAAGAAATTGTTCAAAAGGAAAGAGAAACTGGGATGGGAAAAAGGAGAAAAGAAGATAAAGGAAATTTTTTTATAATAGTTAAGGTAGTTATACTACTAATTGCTATTAGTTCATTGAAAAAAGTTTGTGCGTATATTGTTTGATCAATTTTTCATGCCTATATCTTGTAATATGAGCAACTACTTTGTCGATAGCAGTATGTATTGTACTAACCATTTTTAGTCTCCTATGATCTTATTTAGACATTTTGTACCATTGTTATTATTGGTTTTTTATTTTAAAAGTTAATTAAATTTTGATTTAATACCTGTTAATTACAAATCACAGTTGACAGAATATTGTCATTGGACCACTAAAATGAGTTTGGATTTAGGTTCAGATTTTGTATGGTTGCTTGAGAGCTCTCTTACCTTAGAAAGTGATCAACTTGGGGTTTTCCCATTTGACAGTGAGATTAAATGAAAATAACTACCATACTTAGGTAAGCACAATGGCTCATAATTAAGGTCAAGAAATAATAACTATTACTGTGGTATGAGATTTTCAATTCTCAACTCTAAAGGATAAACAAGGCTTTTATAGGTAAATGGATGCAACTTGAAGCCATAAGTGAAATAAATCCAACTTGCATGTATAAATATCATTTTGTCTCCCTAGTGTAAAAAACTGAATGAGTAAATAATATCCAAAATGTACAATAGATATCGTGAAAGTGAAAAGGGAAGAAAATGCTCAAAAGGAAAAAACTAGGGTAGGGGAAAGGAGAAAAAAAAAGAAGGGAAAAGACAGATATTGATAATGGATCATATAGATATAGTTATGTAAATGGATATACCACTAATTTCTGTTAGTTCATAAAAAAGAATATACCATTACGCTTTCGTTGTTTGATTGTTTGATCATCTTTTTCATGCCTATATCTTGTAACCTGAGCAACTACTTTGAAGATAACAATATGCAACATGAGATTGTTAATCTCGTATTATTTTGTTTTGAAATTTTGTATCATTGATTTTATTCTTTTTCTTTTTAAAATTAAAAAAGAATTAATAGCTAGTATTTCTGTAACTATTAAATAGGAAAATATGATTGGTTATCAGGCACCATTTAGACTCTAACTCTTTCTTTATGTCACCAAATCCTGTGTGACTGTCTATAAATCTTACCTCTGGATATTATTTTCATTATCTGGTAAACAGATACAAAAAAATCTGCTGTCCAGTACCCAAGTAAAGGTAAGTGATTTTGTGTAGAGGTTCTAACAACTAGAGTTCTTAAAAGTCATAGAAACCTTGGGATTCTTGATCTAAGAAATGAAAAGTTACAAATGAATTCAAAAATAGATGGCAAAAGAAAGAGTACAGTTTTAATTTAAGAACTGGGTAGAGATAAGGAAGGTTTAGGGACATCTTATATCCTAGATATGGTGAAAAAGGCAATACTTTAGGGTTTAAAAATTTGTACTATATTCTTTACTGCTAATTTGCTGGAAATCCTTAAAGATATCATTCAATTTCTTTGATTGTTAATAGCTTACAGTCTCAATAAACTGAAAGAGATGATAGTTACGAAGGCACTTTCAGCACTACAGATGTATGTGTCTCTACGTCAGATTAGAGTATCCTAAACTATATACCATTAAACAGTTATTATTCCTCTTGGTTTTTAGACTGAGCATGTTAAATGTCCTCATAGAGAATTATGCATTTGCCAACAAATCCCTAAAAGTTCACAAATCACACCTTAGGGAATATTAAACTTCTGGAAAATCCATTTTAAAAAAACTGTTAACCCATCAATTCCCAAACTTAACATTATCAATGGAACTTATCAACACAGTTTTATAAATGCTATTCTAGGTGATACAAAGCTTTGAAAAGTGCAAGTTTTAGCTAAATGTCAGACACATCATCATTACATTTCTTTCAATCACCACCAATACCAACATTGTTACCACCTTACATTTATCAGCAAAAATTTTATACATTACATAATGTATTATGACAAATAGACTCTATGAAAATCGCAGACCTGATGGCAATTAGAAAATGTATACTCATATAGTAGAATGTTGGATGTTGATTTTGGACTTTAAGTGCAAATATAGAATTCAAATATTATTAGATAATGGCAGTTGAAATAGAAGGCACATAGCCATAATCTAGTTAAATTTCATTTCGGTACTGAATGACTTATTCTATTGCCTCATTTCTTAGAAAAATTAATAGAATGATGTATGTAAAATTATTTTTACTCCATGGGGGAAATGTAAGTATATGCTGGCATTGACAGTCTTATAATTTAATAATACACAAGGTTCAAAACACTTTCACATCCATTATTTTATTTTACATGTGTAACAATTGCATTAAAATGGATTTGGCAGGAATTATTTTATCTATTTTATGAGCAAGCAATCTAAGAATAAATGAGATTAAATCACTTCTTCAAGAGCATAGAAGATTTTGGTTTTGATGATAATTTTTTAACTTTATAACCTATTTTGTTTTGCTCCCATTCCCTTCAATTACATTTCTGTATGCAATAGATATTTGTCAAAAATCTGGCTCATGTGGAGGAATGAAGATTTCAAATAGGAGTAGGTCATTGTTTCTCAAGTTTTTTTGTGTTTTGTTTTTGTTTTTTTATTGTAGCACACAAAGAACCTCAGTGGGATAAATGAGCTAGTCTGCTTATAGCTGGTGAGGAATGACCATGAGGGTTCTGAGGCCAGTTTCTAGTACACTCCCCACCTCTTTGTAACGCACCATTGTGCTGCTGGCCACCAGCTGGGACATTCTGAAACCCATGAAAAGATGATTGATTTAACCAAAGATTAGCAGAAAACTCCGTTATTTCATGTTCATCACAGATCATTTTTATGCTGCCCATTACTAATGCTCTTTACTTACCATATAATCTTAACAGATATTCAAATCCGGTACTCTATTTCAGGATCTGAACTAATATGTCTTCAGGAAGAACAAAGAAATCTAACATGCAGGGCATAAATTTGCTTTGCCAGGAATTATTTATTTTTTCTCTTTGTTGATTAAGGTCATATCATCTTTTCCTGCTTCTTCATCTACTTATAAATCTTCTCATTTTTTCCTTTTTATTTTCAAAGTTCATAAATTGATTCAGTGCCATTTACCATTGCCTATGTTTTTCTACAGTTGAATCTCTGTACTGTCATGATTCTAAAGATGTTTTTCTTGGTGCTGTAGTTTCTGGTACGCATTTCATTTGGTATTGTTGGAGAGGGTGCATCCCTGCCTTAGCTTTGGAGCCTTAAGTGAGATTCTACTCCAGTATCTCACATGTAGTTTCTTCAAACAATTGCTTTCATTGTCTAAACGCCTAATTGGCCATTGACTGGGGACAGAGTTTAAGTAAACTCTGATAACTTTTTTTTTTTTTTTTTTGGTGGTACTGGGAATCAAACTCAGGACCTTGTGCTTGCCAAGCAGGCGCTGTGTCACTAAGTTATATTCCCAGTGCATCTCTGGTAACTTTTAAAAAAAGGTGAGGGGGGGGAGTTTTTCTAGTACAAAACTTAGTGATACGATCTAAGAATATAAATTAATTTCAATTACATTGTAAGAATGATAAGTAATAAGTTTTAATCTTTAAAGTATCATTTATTCCCTTGTAATGCAAAAGGTGAACCTTGCGAGAAAATGTTTTAGAAAAGGGTAAAATCCTGAAAATCTTCAAGAATAATTCTCCAATGTTCAATATCTGTATCTATATCTATTGCAATGAAAGTAAAGAAATCCTAGAAATTTTCTTCTTACTCATCAACTTATCACACATATGTAGAGTCTGTCAAAAATGTCTACACATTTCAGGAAAAGGGGAATTTGTATCAATATTTAAATTAAATTCATTGAGACATCATAAGATTAAGACTATTAAGATTAATTAAGACATCATAAGATTAAGATAAATTATCCCTTTGGCGTCTCCATTACAAGAGGGGCTCAAAGTGGTGACCATTGGCTTCTAGGCATTCACTATTAGTACAGTGAACTGCTTCTTAGATAATCTTGGTCATTTCGATCATTGCACATGCATTTTCAGATTCTCCTCTAAGGGCCAGTAGTAAAATGGGTTTTGTGCAACGCACTACATCCTCATTTGAGGGTAAAATCATCTGTCAAAAAAATATCATACTATTTTTCTTTTCCTGAAGGGTATATGCATTTTTGGTGAACTCTCTATATATGATAAGTTGATGGGCAAAAAGAAAAGCTCTACTATTTCTCTACTTTAATCATGTAAAAGAGACGTAAGAAAGTTTAAGTATTTAGGAGGATCTGGGGAAAGATGTAGGGAACTAGTGACTTTATATTCCACACTGAAGGCATTAGGGTGGCTTTTCTTGATTGTACCCCTGACTTGTATAGGTTACATAGCAGAATGTGAACACTACCTGACATTCTCCAGTTAATACAGTGAATGGCCCTACATACTTTCAATATTCTTAACTCTAATCTTTTTCTTAAAAAGCAAGTATAATGTTAAAGACAATAAATCAGATACACAACCTTAAATAGCACATGTGGTTTCTCTTATATGAGAAACCCAAAGTATAGAGAGTAAAATCAAAGATAAGTAGTAGGAAATAGTGATATAAATCTTTGTCAAAAGAAAGAGGACTGAGATGGAGAGAGTGGGGAGGCAGAGAATGCTAAGGAGGCATAAAATAAACCAAGGTGTGTGATGTGCATGTGACAGCTCTCTATAACGAATGCCATTATTATGCTCTGTCAATATTTATTAATGTAAAAATGTAACAAGTAATAATAACTGGTTTTCCATTCTTAGTTAAGAGGATATAAGGAAAAGGCCACTTCAATGTGTTTCTTACATATACTTAGAATATTTATGGTTTAATTAAAATAAAATAAGTCATGTGCGCATATTGATGTTTTAATCAGTGATGCCACATAAACAATCAAGATGCCATAAGATTATAACAAAACGGAAAAATTCTGTTGCCCTGTGCCACTGTAATCACCCTAACATCTCAGCAACATGCACCACTCACATGTTGTGGTGATACTGTGTAAACTTACTGTACCGCCAGTTGTATAAAAGTAGAGCACATAGTTATATATCATACTTGAGCCTTTATAATGATTAAAAGTATACTACTGGCTTATATATTTCTTATACTACTACTTTTATCATTATTTCAGAGTACACCCCTTTACTTATAAAAAACGGTTTATTGTAAGACTTTGGACTGTGTGGTCTCATTCCTGTCGTGTTTACTGCAGCTCACTTGCACTGGACTATATCGTGATAATGGACTTGTACCTTTTAGGTTTGTGCAAGTGTGCTCTAGGAGGTTCATGAGATGATGAAATCACCACAGTGCAGTTCGCAGAATGTATTCCTGCCATTCAGCAAAGCACAACTGTATTACAAAGCAACACATGTTGTTATTGAAATAAAAAATAATACAAATACTAGAAAAACTGAATGTTTTCCTTGACCCACAATTCATTATCCCCAAAATCCTATTTTCAGGAGTAATTCATCAGTAAGAGCTTGCATATGCATTTCTATGCATTCCTAAATGTCCATTTTTTCATAACATTATGAGTGAAATTTTCCTATGCTACATTTTTTTGCAATTTCTTTTTCCCTTAAAAATATGCCATTATAACTTCTCCTGCAATCTATATGCTTACTTCATTTTCTAAAAATTATTTCTAAGTACTCCAGACCTTGGATTTATGCTAATTTACATTTAAATCCCCAATATCTTAGAATTTTTTCAAGCCCATTAAATTGGTCTTATTGTTCTATCGTCACATAAACCTATGAAAGTACTGTAATATACATAATTATTCTGCATACTTACATTAAGGGCCCCATGGGCTCTGCCACATGCTAATGCTAACTCTAAAACTGCTTTAAAACATGGATTTCTTCCTACAGTGATACAGTATTACTGTATAACTTACTTAGAAACTAAACTATGGGTAGTAAAAGCACTGTTT
Organism: Hydrochoerus hydrochaeris; assembly: GCA_004027455.1. Taxonomy (NCBI): domain Eukaryota; kingdom Metazoa; phylum Chordata; class Mammalia; order Rodentia; family Hydrochaeridae; genus Hydrochoerus; species Hydrochoerus hydrochaeris. The sequence goes on from PVLA01002999.1 coordinate 153,960, forward strand.
TGACTCTAGGAATATTCTCCAAGACACCTAGCTCTAGGATTTATCTAATTTCTTAATCTCTTTTCCAGAATTTCCTAGTCTCTCTTCTGTGAAATACTCATATATTTCAGAATGTGTTCAATACCAAGTGGAATTCTTTTGTCAAATAATATGTACTATGTTATTTTCCTTTGGATATTACTGGTGCATTGATTTATACTTAAGTTTAGCCAATTTGTGTAGTAAAAATTTTATTTCTTTTTGTCTTACTTGCCATTTCTTAATATGAATGATGGACCCTTTTTAAAGTAGCTGCTATAACTCATGAAATACTACAATTCACAGTTTGAAAACCACTGATCTCAAGGCTTAGATACTTGAAAAAATCATTAATGTTAAAAATGCAAAAGTTAAAATATTACAAATAGTAGACTTGAAAGTAGCATTAAAAACAAATATGTGGTTGTAGATAATAATATGAAGTAATTAATATGTTATTAAATATGCAGTAAGTGTTCAAAAAATACTAAGTCAACTTTTTAATTCTACCTACTTGGTCATCTCTCTGAGTCATTTAATTTTTTATTCTGTAAAAAGTATTTACTGGGCCAGGGATATAGTTCAGTGGGACAGTGCCTGCCTGGCAAGTGCAAGGTCCTGAGTTTAATTTCTGGTACAGGAAAAAAAGAAAATAAAATATCTCTCTATAATTCACTTTGCTTTCCTCAGGATTATTTTTGTTGTTTTGTTTTTTGTTCTTTTGAGATAGAGTCTCACTGTGCAGTTCAGGATGGCCTTGGGCTCACTGTGTAGCCCAGGTTGGTCTCAAACTTGCAATGATCCTTCTGTCTCAGCCTCCTGAGTGCTAGGATTACAAGAGTGTGTCACCATATGGGGCTTCCTAAGGAATTTAAACTTTACCTTGTAGCACAATGAAACAATTGGTTTTAAAACCATACGTGATAGTCTGAGTTATAAAAAAAAAATATCTCTTTGTCTCTGTCTCTCTCTCTGTCTTCTCTGTCTCTGTCTATTTTTCTCTCTCTTCCCTTTTATGATATGGCAATTGGATTGGCAAAGAAAAGGTTAAATTCAAAGGTAGCAAAGTTTCCTACCCAACATATTACAATTAAAAGCACCACAACAAAGACAAGAACTGAGAGCTACTTGATGTTCTGTTCCCCCTTCACTCCACCGTGAGACTGTCTATGCCACTTGTTCTGGTTAAAATGAAGTTAGAAGCCATTGTTTGACTCAATATATCTGAATTTGCAGAGCAATACACACTATTATGTCAGCCTTTCCCTCCAGTAAACTAATAGACTACAGCTTTCAAATTCCTGGAACTTATGCACTAGAAATTACCTTAGAGGCAGAGAAATTCACATTCAACTTGAATGATACCATTGGAGTCAGCTGGGTAGCCTTGCATGTGCCCTACAGCTGGTAAAACATCAGGAGTTCAGGCCCAAGCCCACATGCTCATTATTTCTGCTGCTTTGGAGCAATGACTAATGACAGCATTTGAAAGAACAAAAGCAGTGAGTTCAGTCTGAGAGCCACTTGGCCTTTGCAACTCTACTTGACCTGTGCGCTATCCATAGGTCCTAAGTGAAATGAATGTGCTCCACAGTGTTATTGTTATTTTACTTTGAGATCATCGGCCAGACACATTTCTACCCAGCAGAATGACCTGTGCTTTGTGTGAAAGTGCTAAGTGTACAGCACAGGGCAACATGGCTACACTGGTCCCCATTTATAATCTAGATGAGTAGGGAAGCCCATGAAATTAGCTAATCAGTGCTTAGGCACTGAGTTCCAAGCAGCCCTAGAAATTAATTCTAAGGTAGGTTTCTAGCACCAAACAAGAAAATAATTCTCTTTTTGCTTCATAGGTACAAGGAGAACATTTAATTCTTAATATATTGACTTGGGCATGTTCAAATATCCAATCCTGGTCACTGTTTTCCATCAAGATAAGCAACGAGTTTCCCATTTCAAATTCCTACACAACTAGTACCTCGCACAATGATAACTGTATGCTCATATATTAAAGTACTCATCATTTAAGGTATATCAGATTTCATGGGGACAAATCCATAAGCCAGAATGCACTACCAGAACATATGTTTCTAGTTCCCTTACTTTATAGAGCCGAGTCTATGTGAGCATATCAACAGGAGAAACTGAACTCACCATTCTTGCACTTGTCATTTTCTTCCTTACATCAAGCAGACTCTTCTGCCTCTGATTTACACCCACACTCTCCTCCATTTATTCTTCTACCCTGTTTCATATATGTGGATAATTTCCTCTTTTTTTCATAAGAAAAGACTTTTCTCTTTCTCTGCTTCGAAGTCCTTTCACCTTTGCACTGTCTTTCTCAATCACACTATGTTGGAATATCCTGTAGAATTTGGAAGACAGATGAAAGGAAAACGAGTAAACATCTTTTCAAGCCCAGGCAGTCTGTCCATTTTTAATGTCCATAATATTTTTAAATTTTTTGATCTATATCTATATCTGTATCTATATTTTTCCCCTTTTAGGAAACTTTTTTCTACTTAAGGGTTTTAACCCATTTTAAACACTGAATTTGACTGAATATGATGGAAAGGTTTAATAACTTGATAAAGTAAAAATAGTAGGGCCATTCAAAGAAAATGTAACCTTGCTGCATCCTTTTTTGCTTTAACTGAAAGACAGGTTATGCCCTCTGTTAGTTGAAAATCCTCTAGGATCCCTCAGGCTTTTATTATCTTCTACCTAGAGGGTGAGATTATTTTTTCCACCTCTCTGATGACATTTTCAAAATAATTCTGGTTCTATAATAACCTCTTCAGGGAGAAGGAAAGAATTCAATTTATGACACCACTATGATCATCATGTGACAAATTTGCCCTTCAGATTTCAAAATGGCTTTGTTTTTGGCCAAAACCTAGAGCTAGACCTCCCGAAGCAAAGACCATTTGCACTAACTTCTCCCTTACATGGGAAATCATTCCTGTTCACAAATTTTTAAAATAACTTTTTTTTTAAATCATAGAGAGAAAAGAGATTTTTATTTCTCATACTGGATTTGCTGTACCTACTCTGGTATATTTCATAGTCAGAAATGTAAAAGATTATTTATTTCAGTATATATATATATATTTTTTTTTTAAAACAAAAAATTCAGTACTATGGATCAAACTCATGTCTCATGTTCTTACATATGTCTGGCAAGTGCTGTACTATACAGCTACACTCCTAACCCAAGAAAGATTTTAAGATGGAAAGTATATATTCATATATCCACTAATATTTGAACATGAATTGGAACCATCCATAGCAGAGAGGCCAAGTACTCTCAGTTGTCAGTTTACGTAGAAGACAAATAAGCCTTTTGATGTTTAATTTAAAGAATGTTCCCCTAATATGAGGTTTTCCAGTGTAGATTCCAACTGATCAGGATTTATAACTGTAAATCTCAAAGTAATGAGTAGAGTCATTTATTGGCAGGGTTTAGACATAAAAACCAGTGAAAAAAAATCAGAAAAAAATAATGGATACTTGAGAGACCAGAACACTGGGGTTCATTACTGGTGAATTATAGGAAACGGACAGCTAAGAGACCATGCAGCCAGTTTGAAAGTAAAAGATCTCTCCTTTGGAGCTGAAGAATGCTGAGTTTGTAGTCCAGTGGTCATTTTATTTTGTTTTTCTGATAGTTTCTCTTTGGAATCTTCCCCCTCATTGAAAAAAAAATCTCTTCACACTTTCTGCATCCTTACAGTGCTCTTATCACCCTCTTGTTTCATAGAGCTATATATAAATTTTTCTCCCAAGCACTCAAAAGCTTGTTTTTCCATTGTGTAGAACTGTCCTAAAATGAATTCTACCCATCTGTCCCAGAGCCATACTGTGCTTCTAGCTTCCACGCCTCCTGAGTGAGTGGATCCCATGACCAGAGCTCATCTGATCCACTTTATCCACAGTTGCCACACTAGCCTTCTGTTGTAGTCAGGGTTTGTGCGGAGAACAATTAGAGCAGGATGCAGAATTTATAATATTATTTTATGTTGGTGACCCAGAGTTAACACAAGAAAGTGCAGGAAATCTCTCCACAAAACTAAAGACTCAGAATATTCAGCCAAGGGCCTGCACCCCACAGCAATGTCCTGCATGAGTCCAGATGAAGACCTAGAGCCCATGACAGTGCCTCCCACGAGTCCAACTGGAGGTCTAGAGCCCACGGGAAGGACTCACTCCAGTCTGTTTTACAGATCTGCACTGGGAAGACCCAAAGGTCAGTGGTGGAAGCTAGGAAGTCTATGCCAACGGGGTGAAGGAGCTGTGCTGGGAGATTGAGGGTTCTACACTGCAGCTGAGGAGTCACACTCATAATACAGACCAGGGCTGTCCTGAGAAGCACCACAGCCATCCTCAGCAAGATGGAGGTCCTGAGCTCCTCTGATGATAACAGTTAACTCCATGCCAGGAAGCCAGCATGATGAGTTTCTCCTGGAGAATAAATGGCACACGTCTTCTCTTCCAGAACCAGAAAGTGGTGCTTGATGTAAGGACCAGAGCTCCCCCAAAGTCAAAGTGAACCACAGCCACTCTCATCAACAAGGTCCTGAGCTCCTCAGGTGACAATGGTCAAACTCACACTGGGGAAGCTAGTCATGACAGCTCCTCCAGGAGAACCAACAGCTCAAACAGCAATATTTAGAGAAACACACAACACCTAGCTTCTCCTTCTCCATGTCTCTATTTATGCTGGCAACTGGTGGAACATCTACATTCAGCACCTTACTGATTTATTCCAGCTGGCATTAAGTTGACCACCAGTTCTAAATCCATAATACCTTCCTATGAAGTTGTGTTCTTCAGAGCTCTAGAATCTGCAGTTATTTCTGAAGGTCTGCTGTACTAATCAGTGCATCTACTTAGCTTTTTCAATATTCTAATATATCCTATACAGTTTGATTGCCTTTTTCTCCACATACTTTTGCTCATTTCAAGTTCTTTATCTGTTTTACAAGATATTTGCACTTTGACTTGAATTATCTCAAAGAAAGAAAGAAAGAAAGAAAGAAAGAAAGAAAGAAAGAAAGAAAGAAAGAAGAAAAAAGGCAGAGTACTTTAAAACCCTAAGCTCAGTGTTACTGTATCTAGAAATAGTGTCTTTGGTAGGTAGATAAGGCCAAATGAATTCACAAGGATGGGCCCTTAATCCAAAAGTGCTGTGCTGTGAATTCATAAGGAGAGAAATAAATAGTGTGTCCCTTCTCTGATGCCTTAACAAGAGAAAATAGAGTTAGAATGTAGTCCTCTGTAAGCCAGGAAGAGAGACCCTATCAGGAATTAAGTTGCTGACATCATGATCTAAGGCTCCATATTCTCTACCCTGAAAGAAAATAAATTTCTGCTATTCAAGCCACCCAGACTTTGGTATTTATTATGACAGCCCAAGCTGATTAGTTATACATTCCCACTAACATCATCATTCATGCTGTATTGGTGAATATTAAGGCAATGAATATTGAATATTCATATATTCAAGATATTTCTTGTTCACCTGTTTTGCACAGGGCAATGTGGATGCACTGACATCTGTATATAAAAACACCAGCATCACTATTCTATGTCTCCAGGGGAAGATGAAAATGACATTAATAGATAAAATTTTTTTAAAATTGTGTATATTTCTGTATGTGTGTTTTAAAGTTGTGTATGTATGTGTATACAGTAATTACAAATGTACTCAAACTGAGATGGAGAGCGTGGTTTCTCTGAGAAAATTTAAGTCTACCTTGAAGTTTAAATGGGAATTCACCAGTCAGAGACATAAGGGCCAGCGGGAACAAAGAGCCTGATTTAGGAAAGGACTTGGGGCAGATAGATACCAAGGCTATCTAACTGGACAATGCTGAATGAGAGTGAACAACAAGAAGATATGAAACTGGACAAAGTCTAAGTGCTGGAGTAGAGTGGAGTATTTTAAGCAAAGGTTGCAATTTTTGTCCTTATTCTAAGAAAAAATAGAAAACCATCAAAGGGCTTAATGTGCACATATAATTGGAGAAGATTTTCAGTTTTATAAAAACTTCTTGATAACTGTCTATATGATGATTTAGATTCAGAAAGAAAAATTAAATTCATTCAATAATTTAGCCTAAAAACAGTGTTAGCTTGTTTTAGGATACAGAGAGAGAATAAAAACAGGTGGTATGACTTAAAATTTGTTCAAGAAAAAATTGTGAAAAGCCTTGGCGAATGGTTGGCATGGACAAGAGGAGCATCAGAAATCACACCTAGATAACTTCCTAAATGACTGCGGAGATAGTGTTATGATTTGGTGAATCAGAAGAATATAGAGGAAAAGAGACTAGTGTAGGAAAGTAGTGAGACATGGTCATATTCTCTTAGGATGTGGATGAAATAATCAGGTAGGGATAATTAAGAGAGTTTCATATCCCATTTTGAAACTCAGTAGTTTCATATCCCATTTTGGAACTCTGAAATGTCATTGAAGGGCTTTTTATCGCATGTGTCAGTGTGTGTGTGTGTGTGTGTGTGTGTGTGTGTGTGTGTGTGGTATGTGATGGATGTTTTTCAGATTGTATAGAAAGTATTCTATGATAAAAATGATCCAAGTTTGGCTTAATGCTGAAATGTGAAAAAATCTAGAAATAGCCCAAGCAAAATTTTAAGACAGATGAAAGTCAAGACACAGGAACGAGGATATATCAAACGAGTAGTCACCAGCTATCTTGTAAGAAACTACCACGAAGTCAAATAATGGGAGAGCAAAGATCCCCTTTAAATTTAATGACACGGAGGGTCTATTTTCAGCAGTTACCATGCGGTACGTTTTTTAAATCTAGCTTTAGTTCTCACAGTGCAGTGGGTATTACTGTCATAGTGCAGATGAAAGAAGTGAGCATAAAAGTTCAAGGTTACACCTTAGGTAGGCCTCATGTTGGTGAGATGGTGCGCTATTCTTCACACTGACAATTAAATGCACCTCAGCTCTCCTTTCCACGAATGGGTTTTGCTGTTTTTGTTGTCACTGCTGCGGCTTTTTGGTTTTGTTTTGTTTTATTTGTGAGCATTAAAATCAAGGACACAGACCACATTTTGTTGATTCTTTTATTGTATTATATGTGGTAGCCTTGTCTCTCCCATTGGATTTGAGTTTGCTAAGTGCAAACACCAGAGCATAGTATAGGAGAAGAAAATAAACTTTGTCATCTGACACACTTGGATCATAGTTTAAAAATTATAATGTCTATGAAGTGTCTAGTTGAATGACAGATACAGATGAGCCATGTGTGGAGTGGATGTGAATTTTATTTTTGGGTATCCCTTTTATCCCAATGCACTACAGAGAGTAAGATTAAATAAATATTTATTGGATATAAGTCTTATGATATTCTAAGTGACAATAAATTCTTCATCAGTTAACTTTTCCTATCATAACTGCTAATAAAGTTTGGGAATCAATTCACTCTAGGCAATAAAACTTACCTTACCCTGGGACTGAGAAGAGAACAGAAAATATCTTTCCTTAACCCTGTGCAAATACCACATCATAAAACTAGACCCCAGAAAACACGAGCTCTTTGAGGACAGGTTCTGTGATTTTTCTAAGCTGCCACTTTCCTTGCACCTAATCTAGCACCAGGCAGATGGTATTTACACAGTATTTACTAAAATAAAATAAATAAATTTGATGTTGATAAAGAGGAGATTTCTTGGTCTCTAAAGACATTGGAAGCTTTCTTTCCAAAATTATAAATGTCAGGTGTTAACATGGCATTCTAACTGCTTAACTACTGCTCCAAACTCTTTGTTATAATACATACAGTTATATATCATATTTATATATGCATGCACAGTATGGTGTATCTTATCATATTTTTCAAAAATGTCATAGGAACAAATGTTTTCAGAGGTTATATTGGACAGAGGAAGAAGCTATAGATGTTTCCTAAACTGAAGCCAAGACTTCATAAATATTTTGTATCATCATGACTCATCAAACTTAATATCTTGAAGTACTGCATTTGGAAATACAACTATGTGGAAATCTTCTATAAATTGTTTAGTCATACACAACAGTATGGAAAAATCTGATAAGCTTATATAAAATAGGTATTTTAAAACTTCTAAGTTACCTGTTCCCCCATCTTCAAAACTTTACTACTATAGAAACAAATTTACAATCGAAGTAAATTATCATTTTCTTTTACTTGGCGATAAGCTTATTTTTTTTTAATTTTATTTAAAGAGAAAAAATCAAAACAGACAAAAGGGAAGCAACAATACAGAATTTCAAAGAAAAAAATAAAGAGTAAGAAATCACTAGTTGATAAATTACATATTGTCTTCTAGATATAGTTGTTCAAGTTACAAAGTTAAAGCATACAAGGTGGACATTCAAACAGTGAAGCTGCAAACAGTTCTGTTCAACGATCCAACAAAAACTTGGCAACATAGTCATTAATCCTACACACTTAAACATACATGCAGTTATATATTTTAAAGCGTTTTCTTTTCCTCCTTTTGCTTTTAAGTCCATTATCTGTTTAGTTATATCATGTTTCAGCTTGCTCAGTACCTTACTGATTTGTTATTTACTTTTCATTTTCCATTTATTTATTTATTTATTTATTTTAATTTTTTATTATTTTGAAGGTAGCAAAATACAACAGAACAAGATGGAACAAAGCCAACTGAGACAGTGCAGTGAAATTAGTACAGAAACCCTCAACAGGTTACTGGCATAACAGTAATAGGTACCATAGTGTATCCCATTATCTTCACAACAGTTGTTCTTTCAATCAGATATAGCCAAATCAAAGGAAATACAGGACATTCTAGAATTTATCAAAACAGAACATTGAAAAGAGCACTACTGTTAATCAGAACAAAGCAAAACAGTGATAACAATATTTGCCTTCAAAGAGATGGTAGTAGGAAATCCCCCCTATTTGCTACATTGCATATGGTCAACCTCTCAGAGATGTTTAGATCTCTGGCTCTCACTTGCTAACCAGGGGTGGGGGTGAGAGGATGTTTGATTCTCAGCCCGTGTGCCGGTAGGCTCATGGGAGCTGCTGAGTGATTCTTCTGCCTCGTGGCAGGGGCAAATTGCCTTTGTGTGCTGCACCCTGAGTCCCTCCATGGTTGGATCTCTGGAGCTGCTAGTTCTCCTCCCAGCTCAGACCAGAGGCCCCTCAATAAGCTCATATTTTAAAACTACTTAATTCCATATTATTCCTATACTATTTTACAAAATTCACTTATATATAGTAGCTAATTCTTTAGACATAGTAACAATAGTATCTGAACATTTTGCATCAAGGAAAGCCTCAGAAATGGCAATATTTTCTTCCATGTCCTATGTTCTTGATTAACTGATCTTCAACATTCTCAAATATGGCAGATATCTTACCTTCACCAGGATTGTCAGATTTCATCATATATATTACTGTATAAATTCACCTCTATTCAAAGCTCTGTTACAATGCATTCCCTCAAAGAAAGTGCCTATAGTGGGTTAGTATACCTGTGAGTATATTGGTCAGGAACTTGCTTAATCTAATCACTCATATACTACCATGCAATATATGGAGTGCCATATAAAGTCTGTTTAACATCTTTTGAATGAATGCATGAATACTAGAATTATATTACAGCCATCTCAAACACGAGTGTTTATAGGAACATGGCAGTTAAACGAGTAGACGGACCTGACGGAGTGTAGTTGGAGTGATGGGAGCTATGGTTAAAACAAGCGCAGCCTTTGTTCATTCTAGCTGAGTTTTGCTACAATTCTTTCTGTCCTTTTATCAATGCATATTAAAGTATCAATTCCATAATATTTGTTGAATTATAGAGGGGATTAACTGATGGTAAATGAGATACCGTTGCTGCCCATAGTTCAATTTTTTTTTAGTAAGGAAAAGAAAATTTTAAAAATTGTTGAAAATATTCTGACTTTTTAATTTGGATAACTAACCTGCTAAAAGAAAAGATCTTTAGACCAAATCCATCTACAGATGAAGTAAGACCTAAGAGCAAACAGTTCTGTTCTCATTCAATCTTTGTTAACCAAGAGAGAATTAATTTCTAATAATTTTGTGGTGGCTAATAATTCAAACTCTACTTCTAGCTCCTGACTGGAGCCGTGAAAATATAGTGAAGCAATGATGGAAAAGGTAATGTGTAAAATAGGATTTGCATTTCACGTCCTCACTTGGGTTCTCACTGCTCCTTAGAGGGCTCAGTTAAATGGAAAGAAAGCAGCTTTCTCCTCCATTTTCCTGTCTTTGAATGCATCTGGTCTCTTCACTGCCATTCTGATTGAATTGTGATTATTTATTGACCCATTTTTCAAAGCACCCCTCAAGTCATGTACTGCTTGTCTTTCTTTGTTCAGTCAAACTAACTGACCTTACAGAACCTGTATTACAGGGCTTTTACCTGCTCAGTCGGTAGCTTGTAACTTGTCCACTTTGGGAGAAGCTATTTCAATGGGCTTCATAAAAGAACCACCTGCCTGGACATTCAGGAAAGCTGGTTCTTTAGATATGGTTCTGCATAGAGCAACTTGAAAAGACCACTGTAATGCATGTCCTGATTGTTGCTTTCCTTGTGGGTTCATCTGGAAATGCGTCGGCCTAAGTGGAGCAGGCCCAGAAAACCAAAATAGAAATGGGAAACAAATTGAGAAGAGAGGAAGAAAGAATGAAGGGAGGAGAGAAAGAAGAAAGAAAGAAAGAAAGAAAGAAAGAAAGAAAGAAAGAAAGAAAGAAAGAAAGAAAGAAAGAAAGAAAGAGGGAGAGGAGGCTGAGGGGCAGAAGAGAGAGAGAGACTGAGAGACAGAGAGGTAGAGAGAGAAAAGATGAGAGAATATGAATGATTGGATTTTAGAATGTGTCCTTAACCTGTGAAGAGGCTTTGTCTGTTGCAGGTCAACATCTAGACAATGTAGGTAATAATCTTCAATTTAAAGATGTCCTTACGCATACAGCCAGTGTATCCTTTAATCTGGAGATGAGATACATAATACGAGAAGATGATGATCATATAGATATGAAAGCCTTACCACTAAGTAAGTTCTAATTTGCTTCAGAAATCTGGGTCTGCCAGGAAGATTTTTCTGTTTTCTAATTCAAGACTTAGTAGTGTTTTGGCTAAAGTAATTTTTTGTTGAGAATTTAAAGAGTTAATGATCTCAGGTTGCTGATTTAAAACAGACAAATAGATGTGCTCCAATGTATGATTTGTTATTCATTTTTTCCACACCAGCTACACACAACACACACAATTCATTCATGCATTCATTCTATTGTGTCTATTTTAAAAATGTGAACTGGGGTTGAAAATTTTCATAGTCTCAATCTACATTTAATTCTTAGGAAAAGCTATGAATTTTATTAAGGTCAGTAAAGGCAAATTCACAAGTGTTTATTTATCTGACATATGGATTAGACATGCTTCTCAGGTGATCTGAAGACTTTAACTGGTTTGAATTTTCACTGACCCAACATCAGCTGCTTCTGAAGAGAATATCCCAGGCAATGAAACAATAGAGCTTGATCTTTAAGCCCGCCATATCAATTATATATGTGAAAGGAAATTTGCATTTAATAATCATTAAAAGGCATGCAAAACTGAAGTAGTTAAGTAAGGTACTCTATAAAATAAAGTTTAAATGTAAGTTAAATGGTTGCTAAGCACTGCTTTTCACTGTGTGCTCTATCACTGTTGTCTTTGCAAATTTGTGCAATTTTCAAGTAAACAATGCCTTTAGATTTGCTGATGACAAGACTATGTTACTTATTGAAACCACACCTTTTTTCTAGCCATCAGCATCCGAAGGACACTGTCTTTTCTAACTTGCCCAAAGACATTGCAACCTACACCAGAAGAAAAGATTGAACATCAGGAAAGAGGAAAGACAGTCCCCTCCTGAAATCAAAATCACTGTGTCACAGATCCATCCACAATCCTTGAAGCCTTTTTCTGGTTTCCAAAATAAAATTTCTCCTGCCCTAGCAGCTGTAAACCTTGGGTACTCTAAACTGGCCAAGTATAATATAATGCATAACTTTATTCCTATCTTTATGCATTCTACCAAGTTTTGAGGATGCATTATACAGGCAATATGCAAAGACACAAGAAGTAGTTGGGAGGTGGAGGCTGGGAGATAACATAAGGATGATATGATAGGCTGAGCAGACAAGAAGAATGAAGGCGAAGAGGGACTGAATCATTCATTAAAAGTAGCAGTAGTTCGTGATAGCAGAAGGATGCAGGGGAGAAGCGATCAAAGAAAAGGATAACAAGGAGGCTCAGAAATATGTTTTTAATAATGAAAGGTAAGAGGATGTAGATCATCCTGTCAAGAGCAAAAAAGTGTCTATTCTGAAACTATTTACTAGCATTTGTGTTTTTGTAGTGTCTGGCATTCAGTTCTTGCCAAATACTCATTGAGCAAGCATTTCTTTTAAATTCTCAAGAATTCATATTCATATCCCTTTCCTAAGAAGAGAAGTACTGTGCCACATATAAAGTATGCATTTGTTAATCTTAATCTCTATGTTAAACCAGGTAACTGGAAAGAATGTAAACACGATGCACTTTAACTCCTTATGCTGATGCCAACATGCGTTTACTTACTACCAAGGCTAAGGTAGGGAATAATGATACCTAAGGATATTTATGCACTGCCAAAAGTATTATTTAAAAGGGCATCTTCTATAACGTTGCTCATAATAATTGATATTTTTTTCACATGTATTTCTCTTGGTTCTCCAATTAGCAATGAGAAAGTGTTTCCCATTTTATCATAAATTATAAAAAGCCAACCGGTTTAGATAGCCATGAATTGTTTTTCACATCAGTTGAATGACTCAGAGCATAGAATTTAAGCCCTCTGTGCTTCAGTTTTCTAGGAAATGAGACTAATGATAGTATTAATAGTAATACTAAAGGATAATATGAATAGCAACAATAGTAAATAATAAAGCCTGATATATTATTGAACATAACTTACTTTCTAAAACCTCTGATATACACAATATAGTGTGTGTGTCTGTTCATGTGCTTGTGTGTATGTGTTAATAAGCCATCATCACTTCCTTAGCGTATGATGGTCCTGAATCAGGAATCCACATTTCACGCTGGCTATGTAAGGATGTCAAATATTATTAGTGAATCTGCACCACAGTATTTGCCAATTAGAACAAGAGATACAAGAAATCTATATTGTGAAATTACAAGTGATTAAAATTTGCCATTGACTAATAAGCTGTATTGACACCATTGCCTTTTCCCAGGCTACCACAATGCCAAGCTCGTCAGATGTGCAGTAGAATCAGCTCAGTTCACAGAACTCTTTGTTTTCTGATCCCGATCAAACTTTGACTTGCTCAGCCTTGTTGTATTTGCCCAGGATGCAACACACAGTTAATTTTCATTCATATTTTTTCCAAAGTTCCCAAGGACATAGGATATGTGATGCTTTGACATTAGGTGCTTGACGATATTTGTGTACTGGCTTGCTGATTATGAGCACATTTGGCCTAATACTTATTTTCATTGTAACACATTACCTCATAGTCTGGGGAGTTACAGGATTCACAAATTTCTGGTTACTAAAGTCTACAAGTATTTATAAAGCCACTAAAAGATTGAGGGCAATATCATGCTTACCTTTCTCATTAGTAGTATGTAAAAAAAAAGTTACATGGAGAGAAAATATTCTAAAAACTAGATTTAACCAAAATAAAATTTATTCTCATTCCTATACTCATAGTATGGCAGTGTATTACTGACATAGAAATATTTTCATAATACAAACTACATTTCAATCATTACAAAGTAGATTATAAAACAGTGTGCTACTGATTATATTTTGTTAAAATTTACATGCACAGAAAAGCATCTTAAATAATATACACCAAAATAATAAGAGATTTTTGCCTGAAAGACATAATTATGGATGGTCATTATTCTTTTCAACAAATTTTTTGTACTCAAAAAATAATAAGGAAAAAGTGTATTTCTATCTCAAATCACAGAACTAGAAAATAAGCCCGCAAATGCAGAGGCTGACAAAACTACTAGGAAACTCTAATTCACAAATTCATATTTTCAAGTGAACTGTGTTTTTTAAAGCCTCGAGGAATTCTCAACCCATTCTGCTCATTTAATTCTTCATTGTGCCAAAAGTGTGAAGAACAGTGCACTAGAAAATTTAAGTCATCCCATTCATTACTTGTATATTAGCCTACTTATCCTTTAAACATTATTTCTACAGTATTATTACTCAAGCTTCATGAGTTCTTATGGTTTATATTAATCTCTTCACTTTCATTTGTTTGATGAGTGATTCTAATATCATGATAGTAGATATGCATTCATATCATATAGATATATGGTAGAAATCACACCAGATTCTTTGCATGAATAACTGAAAATTAATGAAAAACATCATAGTGTATTAAATTATCTCCTTGAAACATCCCTAAATCATTGAACTGTTTTTCATATATTAGTTTCATATAAATGTTACCATGCTCCAAACATATACTATCTGTTGTTTATTTTAAGCTTATCTCAAGGGATCAAAACAAGTTCAGGAAAAAAGCATTTCTATTAATGGGTTGGCACTGTTTGTATTTCCCCTAAGGTATCAGTTATTAGTAATGAGAAATGCTGAGTAACCATTAGTGAAATCATTGACTCAGGAATGGATACCAGTGGATCCAAACTTATGTGACATTTGGGTGATATGAAGGGGTACTGTCAAAGTTTGAAATGTATCTTTACCCTGGAGAAATCTAGTAGGATACAGCCCAGAAAGTAATCAAATTTATCTTTCTAAATTATAGAAAGACCTGAAATTATATACTTTCTGAATTATACTATGTATAACACAAACCAGAAACCTAACAATTTTGTCAATAATATTTAACATAAATCTAATCAAACCTTTAGATTTAACTTCTAGTTCACAGGAAATGTAGAAGACAGAAGAACAGGTTAACAAACACCAGCAGAAAACAATCAGAGAAATCTGTATTTTGGGTCATTCTTTAAGACACTTAAACTAATTCGTTTAAAAAGTCAGAGTAATAAGAGAATCAGCGATGAAGGACATTACGAAGGCATTACGAAGGTAAATGGAAGAATTTATGTTTGACTAAAAAAGATACTTTAGAAACACTTGATAATATTGTAATATTAACTAGTTATTGGGTAATATCATAATATTAACTAGTTATTGGTTTTGAAAGACTAGGGGTTGCACCCAGGGTTTCACATGCTAGGAAAGAACTCTACTACTAAGCTGTATGTCAGTCTTATGTACGACTAAATTTTCAAATGTTATTGTCAATATATCGAAGTGAGTACTGAATTATTTGGGGTTAAAATGTGAGAAATTTACTTCCAAATATTTTCTTTCCAAATGAGAGAGAGATAGAGAGAGGTAAATATTAACAGTTGTTGAATTTAGATAGTACGTATATGTACTCTTATTTTAACTATTCTTGACTTTATATTGTTTAGGGGAGATGAGAAGGTTAAACCGAAAAAGCTGAACCCTTTATGTAACTACTTGGCATTCTGACTGCATTTGCAAACTTCCACCGTAAAACAGAATATTGAAAGTATTTCTTTCATGGTTCTTTTCTCTTTAAACTGTTTCAGAGAAAACAGTTTAAATAGTCTTGTAAGTCTGGCTCTGTCTTGAGGGATTTATGGATTTTTTTTCAGTCTGTTTATAACCTCCTGTAAAGCTTCTGGAACCTTTTGGATTAATCATCAATAAATATTTACTAAGCACTTGCCAGAGTTCAAGGTACTCTACTAGTCACAGTGGGCTTAACGGTGTTCAGGGTGGACTCAGTCACCGCCTCGGGTGTCAGCAGATTCTGTTCTTTATCCAGTAATGAGATTATTTTATGTGATCTCAACAAGGAAATTCAATCCAACAAATGACTGACTACGTCCCAAGTATAAGACTGTTCCGCCAAATAAGTAGATGGGAATGTAGTTTAAGAATGCTGTAGGGAATGTTTACTATGCATGTAACCCAAGGACCTGCTAGGGTATTCTGTACTCTGGCCACAGATAAATCAGATTCAACCTCTTTCCCATAATTGGTAGAAAGCCCAGCTCTTTGTTCCTTTAAGCTGTGGATTTCAGGGGGCCCCCTCCAGGGGCTCCTCACATACTATCAGTAAATTAATTTAGTTTCTCATATACTTTTCATAGTCACTTCAGTTTTTCTTTCCCTCTTGTTCTTTCATCTAAGCCTTTCTCCCTGATTTCATATTAAAACACAGACCTTTCTGGATTAACTTCCTGAGCAGCATTGGGTCAAGGACATTAGTTGTAAGACAGAAAGAGAGAAATGTAAAACCAAAAAGGTAGTAGCCAAAAAGTTAAAACCTTTATAGGTCGTTCATTCTCTTATAGAAGGCTCTAGATCCTAATCATTTTCCTTGTCTTCAGATCCAGCTTCTCTTGAAAAAATTTCTTTCTAATTTTTGATATCTAGACCTCCAACTATTTTTTAGGTGTCCCATGCATTTAAAATTTCTTTCAAGATCCATTCCTCTCATTTGCCACAGTACAAATCCAAAGACTCAGAAACGTAGTTTATTATTGCTTGCCTTACTTGCCAGTCAATTCTGGGAGGTCTTCTGACCTTAAAATCACACATAAATATTATTTTGAGAGGAAGAAGGTAGGTAAGTATTGGAAGAAATGGTAAGAGGTTTTGGTAGTTGAGTCAAGCAAGAGTCCAGAGAAGGAGACAGTGTTTTCCCCAAAGTGAGTGGAAGATCTTAATTATTCTGATTGTAAAAACCAACTCATATATCCCCCAAAGATAAACAACTAATTTCTGGGGAAAGAATATACATTTCATGAGAGAAAATATTTGCCTAATTCTTTCTTAGTTAGCAAGGTTGCCTCACACTGATACATTTTCATTCCTCTGTACACGTGGGTTCTGCATCTGTGACTTCCTCCTGCCAAAGATCATTGTAATACTCAGAAATAATTGCTTATGTATTAAACATGTACATAATTTTCTCCCTATTGTTCTAAATAACCCAGACAGCACATAAAACACACACACACTCTCTCTCTCTCTCTTTCTCTCTTTAGTTAAGCCTTTTTAAGGAACAGAATGAAATTTAATTACTCCAGTACCTAAACAAAACTTTGCAAATAATATCTTATGACATTAAAGAGTTCGTGGGCAAGGTTTTCTTCTTCTACAGTTTTGATTTTGAAGGTGAAAGATGAGAAACACTATATTTTATTGTAGCCATACGACCAAATAGGGATCACTGGTGATTAAAGAAAGAAATAGGTCAGTGGGTGACTAAATAAGCAGAGCAAAGAAAAAAAGAAACATCAAAAGAATCATACTATCAAACTGCGGTTATGAAAACCAATTTCGAAAACTAGACTAGATCACAGGGGATTAGTAACATAAACTCCAACAATGCTTTTATTTATTTATCTGACACAGAACCCAAAAGAGGAATAGAAAAGTAATAGGCTTATTCTGTTTGGTTATCAATTCAACTGTTTTACATATCAGGCAATAAGCTTTATAATTTGAATTGTATTTAAGATTTTAAGGTTATGAAATGTATGTTCTTTTATGAATCTGAATGAGATGTGTTGTTCCCTTTGTAATGAGAGACTAGGAAACTAGCCAATCATTGGTGTCCAACATAATATTACATAGAGAATGGGGTGTGTGAGATAGTAAGAAAGACTTCATTCAACTTGATGTTTTTAGCCCCAAAGGAGCCTGCAGCTTCCTAGTAAATGACTTGAAGCTGGCTGGTGTGGGCCCCCAAAATTCTGATGAAATTCTCTCATGCCATCAGGGAAGCGAAGGCTGGATCAGTTTATCAGACATGGTGAAATGCTATCTGACCAGGGGAACCACAGCCAGGGGCCCAATTAAAGCAAAAAGCAGCATCAAATCCTGTCTTTCCAGGTCTACAGTGAATTCCCAGAGTGCTGTGCAAGAGGGATCAGAGCAGTGCCTTTTTGCAGTCTTCCTGCAGGGGTCAACACCCTCCTTGATGTTTAGATTTTCTCTTAAGACACAAATTGTAAATTGGGCAAGGTGGCGCATGCTTATACTCCCAGCACTCAGGAGACTGAGGCCCTAGGATTGATGTGAGTTCAAGGCCATTCTGGGCTATAAAGTGACTTCAAAGCCAGCCTGACCTGCAGAGTGAAACCCTGTCTCAAAAAGACAAAAAAAAAAAAAAAAAAAAATGGAAGAAGAAGAAAAAAGAAAAGAAATTGTAGCTCCTTCTGATATAGAAGAAGACAATTTAATGTTCTGCCAAAGTTCTGAGATTACTAAAACACTTTCCCTAATGTCTTTATTATAGCACCTACCATTCTGATCATCCTACATTCAATGTTACTGTTTCTTAAGTTTTCTAATGCATCTTAATCAGACATTTGGTTTTCTAAGTTCACCACTCTTGTGGCAATTTCATGATGATGATATTTCTGAGCACCTTGATTTAAATAGTTCATTAGATAAATGTCTGAAAATACTGAATGAATAGATAGGGTAAAACTTTTTATTTATTTATTTTTTGACACAAAATTGTAGCTAGAGCTTGCAACAGGGTCATTTTTTAGTTGTGCCATAAGAACAAGTAAGTTGCAAGATGAAGGTGTAAACTGTGTTTCAAAGTAAACAATATTACAAATACTCAAGGAAGATATAGATAGCTAAAGAACTGTTAAAATCTTCAAAATATTTTGATGATTCTTATTAAAATATAGCAAGCCTCATTATCCACTCCAGTTCTTGGTAAATGGATTTAATGTTCTAACAGTTTTGATTTTCGAAAAATCTGTTCTGACATTTCCAACATGTTTTGAGGAACAGAGGCTACACCCCTACAAAGGTTGAAATATGGCATAAAAGAATCCCTGGGAACACAGAACCTCAAGGCAACAATTGTCACTGTGGTTACTTGATACTCAATTTCATTTTTAAAAATAGTTTATTTTCTCGGAAGTTTGTGGAACAAAAGTTACCTGTCAACAAGTAACTCAAGTGAGCCAATCTTAATTATTTTAAAGAAGTAGGTACCAGAAAGCAATTTTCAAGATAAAGAAGTAACTAAGATTTATTTTTTTATTTGAAGAAAAAAATAAAACATATAAAGGGTAGAGATAATACAGAATTTCAAAAAAAGGATAAACAGTAGGAAATCACTAGTTGATAAATTACATATTGTCCTCTTAGAAATAGTTGTTCAAGTTACAAAATTAAAGCGTACAAAGTACATACTCAAACAGTGAGACTATAAACAGCTACACATGCATGAGTCTCTACATGTATTTCTAACCTTACTGTATTAGAGGGAAAAAACAAAACATAACAAGACAAAACAAAACATATTCCTATAAAGATATGAAACCAAAAAGTCGTATAAAACCACAGTACAAGGTGATCTACAATGATTACTGTGTTGTTTCTTATTATCTTCAACAGAATTGTCTATATCATCAGTCATAATTAAATATAGCAGTATAATTGAATATAGCAGTACATAACAATATTAGTAAAAAATAAAACATTGTAGACAGTATAAAACTTCAAAGGCAGGTAATAATCAAACCAGAGTGGATATTCTAGTGAATCTTGTCATCTTCAGTGTAGTTGCCTATACTCTCAGACTTGATACCATCAATCATAACAGCTTTGAATAAAATCTATCAATACAAAACAGCGACCTAACAAACCAGATTCAATTATGATCTGTCATGGTAAAACAGTGTAGGTTATACAGAGCTTTGGATTAAGTTAATATCAAATTAAGGATGATTACCATACTATATCCTGTTATTTTCAGGATTACTGTCTGTGCCCTCATATCTAGTACAGGTAGAATGACTGGAACAGAATATAATACATCTAAGCAGAGTGATGTGAGTAATGTGGGTTTTAAATCCTGGTACACTAACAATATAGTATATCAAGGCCATCTGTGTTAGAGATTCTAGCCATCCTTCTCTGCCTCATTTCTGCTATGCTATTTTTCTGCATTTGTTTGTCTACTTTTCTCCTTCATTCTACTGCCTGTCCCACTCATTGAGGCCTTTCTGCACTGTTCCTAAAATCCTGGTATTTTTTTCTCTCTCTCTCTCTAGAAAGTCCTTCAGTAGTCTCTGTAGGGTTGGATTGGTGGTCACAAATTCCTCTTTGTTATGGAAGCATCTTGTTTCTCCATTAATTTCTAGTGACAGTTTTTCAGAGTACATCAACCTGGGGTGGAGGTTATTTTCTTTCAGAGCTTGGAATACTTCGCTCCAAGCTCTTCTTGATCTTATGGTCTGTGTCGAGAAGTCTGCTGTGATTCTCATGGGCTTACTTTTAAAGGTAATCTGTTTCTTTTCTCTGATGGCTTTTAATATTCTGTTTTTATACTGAATTTCTGGTATCTTGATTATTATATGTCTAGGTGTAGCTCTGTTTTGGTTGTAGGTGGCTGGAGTTCTGTATGCCTCACATAACCAAATGTCATTTTCTTTTCCTATGCTTTGGAAGTTTTCCTTAATTATTTCCATGAAGAGCCTTTGTAAGTCACCTGTTTGTATTCCTGCTTCTTCATTCACATTTCTTATTCTTAAATTATAGATTCTCTTGTCGTCTTCTAGACTTTGTATTGTTACTGCCTGTTTCTTTGTTGTTTTTAAGAGACCTTTCCTTTCATGATCACATATTGCAAACTTGTCTTCAAGTTTTGATAGTCTACCTTTAGTTTCTTTCAAGGAGTTTTGCCAGCTTTCAATGGAGTTTTTAATTTGCTGGTAATCTCTTTGAATCTGCTTCATATATTCTGTATTTTCTTTATATTCTTTATTGAATGTTTCTTTCTTTTTTGTGTGTTCCTCCCTTATTCCATCTGTGTCTTCCTGAGCAATGCTTTTAGCATTTCTTTTATTAATCTACTTATATCTTGCTTTACCTGATTTAATATTTCAGTTTTGAGCTCATCTACAAGGTCCTGAAAATATCTTTTAATGTCCATTGAAGCCATGCCTGATTTTGCATGTTTGCCTCCCTCAGTCTCCCTTGTTTTTCCCTCTCCTGGATCAGTGCTCTCAGGGTTTTGGTTTGGGGGCTTTTTCTTGTTTCTCTCTCTTGTCATGGTTTTGGTTTCTTCCATACAGGTTTATAGTGGAGGTCTCAGCCCCTTTTCTTGTTGTTTATAGTTCTTCTGAAGCACACTGGTGAGAGATTTCTGCCCTCTCCTGTTTGCTCTTGTCACTGAGGTGTAAGCAGGGGTTGCATATGCTGGTCTCTCCCCACCAAGCCAGTCAAACTTCCCTGTCGGCCACAGTTCCTCCAAAGCAAGCTGGCAAGGGACCTCCACCCTCTCCTGCCTACTCTTGTCACTGAGGTATAAGCAGGGGCTGCATATGCCAGCCCCTCCCCACTGGGCCAGCCAAACTTCAGGGGCCTTCACCAGGTTAGTGCATGCTAGACACAGGGAATTGATTTGGGATGGCTTATTGGGTCCCGGCCAGGGGCATGACCCAGTCCAAGCAAATCCCAGGATTCCACTCTGGGGAGGGAGCAACCAACTAAAGTCACTGTTGCTCCCAGTTCAGTCTCCTCCTGCCCAATTCCAACATGTCACCCATTTGGTTGTGCCTTTTCCATGGGGGGGTTCTCATTCCCAGCACTGACTGTGGATTAATGAAGGTCTCTTCACTGGCTCTGCTCTCCGTTGGGCTCACCAACCCCTGACTTCAGCTTGACTGTGGCTCCTATGAGTGGCAGCAAGAACAAGTTTGGACAGCTCTCCCGGCAGGGGTGAATTTGCAAATTCAGGCCGGTGCAAACTTGTGGGTCACAGTGGAAAGCACCATGTCTGGTAATTTTAGCTGTTCCAATTGTAGCCCTGAGACTGCATGTTTGACAAGCTTTTTTACATTTTAATTTCTTCCTGTGTCAAGAGAATCCATCTCCATCTGGATCTCTCCAGGATGTTTTATTCTGGCATATGAGGTTGTTTCTCCTGGGGGGCTCTGTATTTTGTTGCTAACTGATTGGCCATCTTTAGCTCCTCCAGATGTATGTTTCTTTTTGGTTTTTTTTTTTTTTTTGAGACAAGGTTTTGCTGTGTAGTTCAGGCTGGTCTTGAAGTCATTATTGAATGCAAGGTGATCCTCTTGCCTCAGCCTCCTTAATTCTCAAAATTTACTTTTTAAAAATAAAAATGGAAACTGTCAATGTATCATTAGAAATTAAAATCTAATAAAGTGTAACTATTTTGTGAGAATTGTTTATACATTTTAAAAGTCTATGCTTCTATTTTACCTGAAAACATCATTTAGTCTCTACTGCATTATGTTTAAAGTTATGCCCATTTTTGGAGAGTTTTGATCATTGCTTCATCTGGAAATAATTCTAAAACTACAGGTTTAGAAAAGTCCTCAAAAACTGAATAGCCTGCAGTGTGCAGGATACAGCAGATGTCTTTGGGCTCCAAAAATAAATATCTGACAGATGAGTGAGATGTTCACATTAATATTCAGAGCAGGAAAATGGAAGATACGTAGTCATACTTACTATTCATGTTTGTTACCTCTACTTTCAAATAAGATAGCATAGGAAATAATCACTTCTAAATAAATACTCAAGCTTCTTTTTTACAAACAGTAACTTTACACTGATATGTCTCAGTATTTTCTAATTTGAATGAGGTCATTGTATTGTGAGACTGCAAAGCCATATGAGATAATAGGAAAAGCTTGACATTTATTAAAGTAAGCAGAGCAACATTGTTTTGACAATGAAAATTACCCAGTTTTTAAAGAAAGTAAGACTTTATAATTATCAAGAAAAAAGGAGGGAGGGAATTTTACTGGAGAAAGGGAAGAATTTTTTTTTCTTGACATTATTCATTAGTTTTAAGGAAACATCTGTTTACCAAGGGTAAGCTGGGCCTTTTCCACTTGAGAAAATACCTACTCCAGGCAGCTCTGCTGATAGCAGCTTTGCATGAGACTTTAGGACTAGGAGTTTGGTTCCTGGGTGAAGCCAGCTGCTGGTCTCCTTAGCTAACTGTCGCTGTGGCCAGATACCGCCATAAGGGACCAGGCCTCCTCGTGGGAATAGCACTTATTGTGCATCTTGTCCCATGCCCAGATTGACCATTAATATAGCTGCTGACTGTTTACCCCTGGACTTGTCCTCCTGTCAATTTCATATCCCAGCATTTAAGCACATGCATATTTAAGTGTATCTTTTCAACTCTTGATGAGAGGGCATTTCACAGCAAATTTATTCAGTGAAATCAAGCTATGAGAAAAAATTGTAAGTGAAGGTGATGTTAGACCACTGCTTCAATGGAAAAAAAAACCTAATTGAATTATCCTAAAATGGTGGGATTAATTGTATACTCATTGACATATATCTTTTAATTTGAAAAACGACTCATAAATCAGCTGTCCATCAAGTTTCAGATAGTCTGTTAAAGGAAACACAGTAACACTGTCTTCAGGGTGTCAGAGGTCAGTCATGTTCTGCTAAAGACATTAAGATCATTCATTATAGTTAATGTTTGAGGGTCCACTCTCTTTTTATCAGAAAGAATTCTTCATTCATTGCATTGCCCTATATGTTGTATTACTCTTTGCTTTTGTCTTGTGTGTGTGTGTGTGTGTGTGTGTGTAAAATTCTAATTTTCATTGTGAACCGTGGAGCGTTTTCCTGTGTTCAAATGGGAGGAGACAGGGGAAGTGTGATGGTTAGCTCTTCTTCTGTTCTCAATTATAAGGTAGGATATGTTTGTATTCTGCTTTGAAAGAAGAATGACCTCACAACCTGAGATCTAATCTTTTTCCTTCATTGTTTAACTCAATCTAAGAATACAGTATTGCTAAAAAATGTTTTTTTTATTTCTGTGTGAATACTAAAATCTATGTTGGCAAACTTTCTCAATTGTTACAAACCTCCAATAAGATAACAGAAATGAAACACAGTTAAAAAGTTATACACTAAAGAGATATTATTATTCTTTACCATAAATACTATGCGATGTTTAATGCCCATTGGTAAGATTAGTGTCACTCTGGTTTTGCATCAATAGAAGAAACCAATCATTCCAGGAACATTGCTAATTCATTTGACTCCTTTAGAATTGGCACTATTTTCCAACAGTGCTGCCTGTTACTATGTTGACATCATTTCAAATATTAAGCAGTTTCAAGTCCTTCATAACCTAGGATAATGTTTAAGATAAAACAGAAGTAATTTGATGTTTGGATAAATAGGTAAGTTTAAAATAGAACATATTTGGTCTTCATGAAAATGTGCCTGTATAGTATATACAATATAGAGAAGTTATTTGAAATTTGGCACAGAAATTTAATCTTTGAAATACAATCTCCTAGTAACCAAAATTAAGAGATACTGACTAAATTTTGGCAACTATTTCTAATAAAGTTAGTTTTTATTCTCCTATGTCTTAATTGATTTATTCTACATTCACTTTTATCACTAATTCCTAAAGCTTCTTAAGACTGAGTTCACTCTGCTTAAAGGTCCAATTCTAGTTGTTTTTGTAAGAGAATAAGAATATTACTTTACTAACCAATTTTTAAATATTTCATTATTCCTAAAATGACTTAAAGAAGGGGGGGAATGTTGACGATAAAATTATTAAAGCATATACAGACCAAACACACTTTTAATACAGAAATTACAAACTTTTGTAGAAATTACAATCCATATTCTAATAACTCTGTGTATGCTGCTTAGACAATATCAACTTATCTGTCGCTTTTCTTAGAAATTATTTTTAGAGAAGTTTAGGTTCACAGAAAGCTGGAGCATACAGTTTTGTATACCTTCAACAACAGAGGTTTATCTTCCCTACTAAAATATCTGCTGTGACAGGTTTGCTACAGTGAGCCACAGTGACAAGATTTGTCACCAAAGGCCATAGTTGACATTAAGGCCCACCCCTGGTGTTGCATATTGAATGGCTTTTGACAAATATGTAATGGTAGATACCCACTATGCTAGCATAGCGCAGAACAGTTTCATTGTCCAAAAATCTGTGTCTGCCTGTTCATCCAGACCTCCTCACCCTTTGCAAGTGCTGACTTTTTCACTATTTCTGTAGTTTTGGCTTTTTTGGTATATAAAATTTTCAGGCTGACTTCTTGCATTTACTAATACACATTTAAGCTTTTTCCATGGCTTTTTGTGGTTTGATACCTTTCTTCTCTTCAGTGCTCATTAATATTGCATTTTCTGGAAATACCAATGTTTATGCATTTATCTACTAAAAGAAGCTTGGTCGCTTTGGAGTTTTGGCAGCTCTGTGTAAAGCTGCAAGAAATACGTATGCAAGGTTTTGTATGCACCTAACGTTTCAACTCCTTTGAGTAAGTACCAGGATTGCAGTTGCTAGGTTGTAATGTAATGGTGTGTTTCATTTGGTAAGAAATGAGTATACTGTCTTCCAAAGGAGCTCTGCCATTTTGGCTTCCCATTAGCAATAAGTATAAGGAGTTTTGTTGCTTCATGTTGTCATGGGCGTTTGGTGTTGCCACTTGTGGATTCTGGCTGTTCTGATACATATGGAGTGGTATCACATCGCAGTTTTACTGCATGATTCACTAATCTTGCTGTATTCTTACTTATTGTGTACCTTCTATGGGGGGTGTCTTTTCATGTGCTTTGCTTCTTTTTGAAATCATGCTGTTTATTTTCTTTTGGCTGAGCTTTAAGAGTTCTTTGTGTGTTTTAGATAAAAGTCCTTTTCCAGGTGTGCCTTTTTCCAATTATTTCTCCCAATGCACTGCCTTTATTTTCTCTGACCAGATGCTTTTTTTCTTTTGAAATATTAGTTATATTAATGATTACAGTGACTTGTTATATATTGCTTGCTTTACCTACTTTAAACACAATTATGATTTTGGGAAAGCAAAATTTTATTATAAGGATTTAAACATAGATCAATCCATGAGTTTTTGACAACTAAATTTATATGCTAGTTTAGGTTTATATATATTTCTAAATTTTTACATGTGCTCATTGCTTAGATCTAGGTCTTAATAGACACTTTGTAAGGCAGTCACCATTTCTTTCATGGAAAACTTAAATAATCTTTGTACTTACAGTTTTATACCTTAGATAAACAGTGGCAAAATAAATTAAGCATATATTATATGCTGGATGCTTTTTGAGTGCTTTGTTTTATCTGATCTTTCAAATCTTGTTAAACAAGAATCATGAGTATCCCCATTTTATGCATAAAAAATGAACCATAGAGAAGTAAATTTCTGGTTGCCATGTGTTTATGCCTGGGTGGCAGAAAGAGAGTTCCAACCCCAGCATTATGGTCCAGCATCCTGCATCTGGCTGGGCCATTACACATAACACATTGCTCCATGTCACATTCCTCCTTTCTGGAACACTAAATTTTCTTGAGTTGCTTCTGAGTGAAAACATCTTTAGTTTTCTACCTTACAGAGTATACTTTCTCTAACATAAATAAGAAAATTTTTACAAATAATAATTTTTGAAGAAAGGTATTTAGGAGGAAGGTATAATTCAATTAAGTTTATTTTGTCCTAAGTAATCATCAATCATGAGTTGAATGATTTAC
Organism: Hydrochoerus hydrochaeris; assembly: GCA_004027455.1. Classification (NCBI taxonomy): domain Eukaryota; kingdom Metazoa; phylum Chordata; class Mammalia; order Rodentia; family Hydrochaeridae; genus Hydrochoerus; species Hydrochoerus hydrochaeris. The sequence continues at coordinate 180,638 of PVLA01002999.1, forward strand.
TTATATCTCTGTGATTGCAAATGTGTGTGTGTGTGTGTGTGTGTGTCTGTGTGCGCGCGTGTGTGTGTGTATTAACAATTCAGTTCTTGGAAATAATGGTAACTCATTTTAGTCTCTTAAAGTATTATCATGTAATTTCTCAGGTACAACTTAAATAAAAGTAAAACTTTAAAATCACTCTATTAAATGTCACTTAATAGCTTCTTAGCTCATTTTATAATTGTTGTTACACTTCACTTCACATTTTTCTAGTCTTCTTTTAGATTAAATACTTCAGAATTTTTCATGCCATTTAAGTAATAGTTTTTACACTGGTTTTCATTAAGAAATTTAAAGGAAAAAGACAAAGCTTTAATACAAGCAAATTGTTTTTCAATCATTTAACAGGAATAAGAATACATCCTTTAGGAAATGTATTAATAATTTTCCTATCCAGTGACAGAATAAGTAAGGGTAGGTTTGCTGAAGCATTTCCTAATCTCTCTTCTGGCCACATTAAGATTCATTTAAATACCAAAATTCAGAATGCATCTTGTGAAGAAATACAATCACACATGTTGATGGTTGAGTACATGTGGAAAACAATGTGTTCTTGTACAGGAAACTTTGATAAGAAATATGGTTCGATTCACTGAAGACATACCATGTTGAACAAATCCAACTCAAAGTAAAGCCCTTATGGGAAATGCATATATATTCCAAAATGTCTCCCTTACTCTGTGATAAAAATCAGCTGGTGATTCATTAAGTGAACAGCTAAATATGTTTATTCCTTACTAATTGCTAAGCACTCTCTTATCACAAGCTCTGAACCATAAAATAAGGCACCAACTTTGTGAAACCTGCAGCCTGGTGAAGAACAGAGGAGAGACAAATATTACCAGATCAGTAGTAAGTTAATAAGGTAGCTTGAAATGATGATGTTACATAGAAATACACAAGGATTCATACTATTTTAATTTTAAAATTAAGTATTAAACATGAAAAAATATATTATTTAATAGTATCACTTACATCATTTACATCATGTGTATACCACATATATAAAATTAAAACATAAGTTCTTAAAATCTAGCTTAGGAAAAAACACTGACAGCTCCTGCCCTTCTGATCTCAACTTCTCTCTCAGCTGCCACCTAATGATTCTTACCTTGTCTATACTAAGTATACACTTTAACATGCTGTAGAAGTGAAATCATGCCTATTTTTTGTGACTGATTTTACTTGTGACATTCACCTCAGTGGAATATTCATTTTCAGTACTACATATAATACTTCACTATGTGAACTTATCACAGTATATTTATCCCCTCTGGTCTCCATTGACATTTGGGTTATTTCCGGGTTATTTATTTTTCTGTTTAAATCTTACTACGGCCAACACCGCTCTGGTCAGTTTTGAACATGCCTTTAACCTAAGGTATATGTAAAAGCAATTGTGAATGGTTATATATTTCATGGTGCAGTATAGAATATAAATACTATATGTATATAAGGAAGTATAGGAGATACAAAGTACATTCACTTGAATTTTCTAGATACATTTACTATTTTTTCATAAGTAGTAATTATTTCATGCTGAGAAAGTTAGCATTTAGAAACAGACTACTCTACACAAAGGTAATGCATGCAAAGATGGCCTCCTAAACCATCCTAAGGTGGGGTGAAATTGGTGTGTTCTAGAAAAGAAAGGAGGAAAAGACCCAAAACAGTAAGTGGTAAAAGTCAGGAAAGAGTTAAGTCAGGTAGTGCCTTGTAGGACATTTGAAATAGTTATCAGGAGGAAAAACACACAGTGTCCTACTCTCCACCAAATAAATACTATTTAGTAAAAAATGTACAGACCACTGCAAACTAGACAGACTAAGCAGACAACTGAAACAGCTGGGAATTTTTATTTTATTTTAAAAAAACCTCTGTGTTATGAACTCAAAGTGAAGAAAACGGTAGAAAGCAGAGGTAGTGTGATGGATGTCTGGCCGTAGCTTTACAGTTATTGTTGCACAGAAGACGTAAGTGATCTCCCTCCAGGTGTCACTTCCCATGATCTCTGTGCCTCATGTGGACTCAGTGGTGCAGTTCCAGGTTTTGGCGCAGGTGGGCCAGGCCATAGCCAACACAAGAGACTGATGTTGTACTGCAACAGCCTTCTTTATTAATTCAGACTGACTTTGTGAGACATTGATGGAAATCTGTGAGTTCTAAAACTCCTTGGCACAATTAGACTATGAACATGAGACCATTGTCAGTTATTTCTTCCTCCAATGTGTTTGTTTTCCTCTTCGGAATCTGTTAAACTCTTCATGGCCAAAATTAATTACTGATTAAAGAACTGGCTACCAAACCAAATAAAGCAATGCTGTCTGATTAATTAGTGTGCCTACTTGCATTTAAGGAAAGAAATACAGTGCTTAAGATAAAATAGGTAGACAAGGTAGTTAAACAAAAAGGGATTGGAAAAACACATATTGCAGTTTGTTTTTAAAGTGAATCATTAATCTTGTCTCTAACTTTTCCATTTGCATTTTATAGCACGTTTCACTGTATTTTGATAAAATCTTCCTTTTTAGAAGACCAGATATTGCCCCAAATGTCTAAGATAAGGCCATTATTCTTGCTTTTCAAACCTGTAATACATGTTAGTAATTCTTGCACTATAATGTTAAAAAAAACATGATGTATTTTAAAAGATGCTTAAACATAAGCTTTATTTTCACTTTAAAATTTAACAGAATTTCACTATCACAAGGAAGCAATATGTCCTAGTGTAGTAATTTAAAATGTTTCACCAAATTTCATAATGAAAATGTATCTCATTTCTATTAGTGTGTGCTGACCCCCATGTGTGGTCAGACATGTACATGCTCAAGCCATATAACCACATCTAAAACTGCAGAATCAAAATTTACCACTAACACATGAAAGCATCCAGATTGAGCTAATTCTACAGTCTAGTCTACTATTGTAGAATATCCTGTCTATTGTCCTTTCCCCTCTCCTTTTTTCCTTTCTTTCTTATCTTCCTTTCTCTACATTGCTAAAATAGGAACATGACTGGTAGCATGTATGTCTATATATAGTCATATACTAAGTCTTGTGCCTTGAATATATATAATTTTATCTTGTCAACATTTAAAACATTTTTTTAAAATCTTAGGCCAGTCAATGAATCTGTCTGTGTGAAACTGGGATAACAATAGCACACATTTCATATGGTCTCCGTGATTTAAACAAGATAATTAATATAGTAGTTCCCCTCTATGATTTCACTTTCCACTCTTTCAGCTACCCATGGTCTACTGTGGTTCAAAATCTGGAGTAGTAAATTCTAAGAGTAAATGAAATTCCTAAATGTTTGATGCATGCTGTTGTGGATGGTGTGATAAACTTCCACACAATGCTTCTCTGTCCTGTCTTGGGCATGAATCATTCCTCCATCCAATGCATCTTTGCTGTAGAAACTACGTGCCAATTATTGACTTGGTAGCTACCTAAAATTTCAGATCAATCATCTCAGTGTGGCAGTACTTGTATTCATGTAATCGTTATTTAATTAACAGTGGCTCCAAAGCCTCAGAGTAGTGATGCTACGAAATAAGCTATGTTAAAGAAAAGCCTATTGTCATAGGTATCTACATAGAGGAAAACAATTAATAAATGTTTTCTTCACTACATTTGTGGTTTCAGTTATTCCCTGAGGGCTTTTCTAACATGAAGAAGGAAGGGAAGACTGTGTAATCTGTGCAATTTTGTCATCAATAGGGCAAAGGTTCAATGAATTTTAGTCATCAGTAAAATTGTTAGCATTTTAAAGTTCAAGTCAAAACAAATAACTCGGATCATTTAAATATCATTCAAATAACATTTGTGATATCTCACCTGAATTTGAAATACAAACTGGAACTTTTAAAAAATAATCCCTAGTGTACTATATATGAGTTTCCTTAATAGTATTCACATAAAACAGATTGTGGGAAAAAGAAATTTCACTTCATGGAGACTTATTTTAACAAGAATGAAAACCACTTTTCAAGCAGAATTGAAAACTTTTCTCTTCAATATCGTTTATATATACAGATCTACTAGCAAATTCCCATCTGAGACCAACCTATCCATTCTATGTCACTGAGAGAACCTTGTAGTTGTAGCAGAAATTTTTTATTCATGCCATCTACAGCTAACACCTAGAACATGAAGTTGAACCAGGGCTTGTGTAAGGATGTCAAGGGTAGAATCTTTAAGCGCTCCCACGCACCAGCAGAAGTCTTCTTTAGATGGATGGGAAGATGACAAGCCACTGCGATGAGCTCACAAGGACTCAGACCGTGAGCGCCACCCACAGGTCGACTATGCTACCGCGCATCATTGCCGTGCAGAAAAGCAGGCTCGTGTTGCCAGCTCCGATTTTATTTGAAAGGGACCAAAAATCTGGAATTCTGTAGGATAAATCTCTATTTTTAGAATTTGGCGAATAGTTTTAAAATTTAAACACTGTTTAAGCCAAACAAAACACATTGCTGGCTGGATCTGGCCCATGAGGTGCCAGTTTAGAAGCTTGATATAATTCAGCTTGGAGATTCACACTTGCTGAAACCAGAGGAAGGGAGGGAGTGAGAATTAATTAGATTATTGTGAATAAGAGTTTCTTAATATATTTGGAGAGACCTCTACTTCAAACACTGCATATGAATAATACATGATAATGCCATGAATATTACTGTACTTTAAACATAAATGTACCAACACATTCAAATAGCTTCTAAATCTTCCTCTTGTTCTGAGTTGCAGAACAAATTTGCATGCCCCAATTACCAACATTCTGGTGTGCATTTAGCAAAAGAATGCTTCTGCAAAGAATGTGTGTCATTCAATGGAGAGGGTGACATAACACAGTTTCAAGATACTAAACTGAACCATGAATTTTTAATTTTGTCAGTGACAAACATTAGCTGTTCTCCAATTTGATTAGGACTGTAGGTGTTTTCACACTTATAGATATTGCACATTTTTTCTGCATAAAAAGAGGGTCTTAGAAAAATGTGTCAGTGCTGAATATTTTAGCTTACTGTTCAGTTTTAGTGGTTTATATTACATTCAAAAGTAGGCACAATTATAACAAATAATATCACAAAATATTTACATTACCTGTAGATGATGTGGGGTATAAGCAATTATATTTAAATGAGAGGCCCTTTTTCATTACTTATCAGTGCATTAGTTAAAAATCAATAGCAGGATTTCTGCATGGCTATATTTGTAATTTTTTCTCTCCTTTATCTTTCTTGCCAATCTTCTTTTAAATCCATTTTGAGCATCATAACCAAACATAACTGCATAACTGAAAACTAGCACTTAATTGTGTCTTCCCACTTAAGTATATAGACCTGTTAGATACATACACTAGCTATGCTTCTACATGTAGTCTAATAAATTTTACTTGTTATAAATCTAGATAGCACTTAAAGGAATGAAAGATAGTAACCTGTTAAACATTATCAAAGTCTCTATAATTATTGCCTGTGTGACATCATTATTTCATGTTACTTATCAGATATTTGCCTAGCACTTATTATCTACCTCACTCAATATAAATAAGATTGATACAACAGTAAAGCAAAGATTTATTACTTATAGTACAATTGCATCTGTTACTGTAGGCCTTCCTCAGGTCTCTCCAGTCAGGCGTAAACTGCAGAAGAATGCCTGATTTCCTACTCCTCTACATGTACTAATTCTGCAGTCACATCAGAGCATTTTGTCAGTTAGAATACTTCTATTTACCAGAACACAATAAATGAGTTCTTAGCAGGAAAAGAAGAGGGTATCCAAGTCACAACTTCATCAACCAGGCATGATCTCCTCTAGTTCTCTTACTTTTACATTTAATAGAGAAAAAATTTTCAGAGTAGCATTACATTCACCCCTCATGTGTGGCCAAAATTGAATCACAAAGATGTGTTCTAGGCAGAACTACAAAGGAGATTACCAAGAAATTTTCCAAAATCAAGTATTATAACACCAAATCAATTATTTTCTCTTAACTCTAAATTATCCCAATGTCATTCCTTTTAAAGATATTTTTCTTCTGACTTCCACATCTATTAAATTATAATTCAGTGGTCAAATTTCATCTAAAGCCTTCATAATCTTTGACTTCTTAAAGAAAAATAACTTCTGTATTTTGAACTTTAGTCTATTCCTATCTTGTAATGTCTCTACATGGATTATGAGTTACTACACATCTTTATGGGTTTGTACATCAAATTTTAAGCATCTTTGAAGGTAAGGATAGTTAAATTATTTGTGTGTGTGTGTGTGTGTGTGTGTGTGTGTGTGTGTGTGTGTGTTACTGGGAATCAAACTTAGGACCTAGTACTTGCCAGGCAGGCATCAGACACCAGAGCTATAATCACCTACTCTGTATAGTTAAATTCTTATTTTTATGGCCTTCTAACCTATCATCTCTTTATGAAAATGATATAGTCACTAGTGGCTATTAAAATATGAGTTAAATTTTAAAATGTTAACCAAATCCTCTATTAATATTGGAAGTGATTTACAAATTAAAGTTAGAACAACAAGTGATAGGTGATAATAAAAAATAAAGAATCCAAATAAATAAAACAGAATTGGATACCATGGGAAACTAGCTAAGCACATCACTGAGGTTTGTGTTAAATTTGTTTGAGAGCTTTTGAATACATAGGCATAAAAAGGAGAACATGTTGAATTTCACAGATGTCACATTTTTGTCAAGTGTGAGTTATAACTTTGTGTTTTTCTGTAAATATACTTAAAGCATTTATAGTCAATAATATATTAATTTCAACAATTAATAATTGATAATCAATTTTATCTTAAACCCTTTTCCAGTAAAAAAAAAAACCTTTCTTTATCCTTAGCTTCTACTCTTCTATAATTGAAAATTAACAAAATAGCCAAAATAGAGTTACCACGGTAGAAAGCACAGTGAGTTGGACCATACATAGATTGGAAAATTCCTCCCATAGAAACTTTGTTATTTCTCTGAAATATTGAAAATGGTGCAAATATATACTAATATCTACAAAATGAACTCTGCCCCTTTTATCTTTTTTATAGCAACGTTAATGTGTTTTAGCAGAATTGATGGCAAAACAAATGCTCCCTACATGGAGTTTCTCAATCTCACCACTGTAAATGCTTTGTGAAAAGGAATGCTTTGATGTGGAGGGCTGTCTGGGGAACTGCAGAATGTTCAACAGCACTCCTGGCCTGGGTACCCTCTTGTTTTAACCCACAGCATCCCTGACAGTCACAAATGTATCCTATAAAGCAAAATTGCTCCAGTTGAGAACCACTGACTTAGAGCCAATCTTGTATTCCTATGTTAATGAGAGGATGGACTGCAGGTGAACCAAAACACAAAATGTAAAATAATACAATACTAGGGGATTACTGAAGTCTCTTATCTAATCAAAGTTAGAGTTAAAGTTGAAGGACATAACCAAGATTTAGCAAAGAGTCAATATATATTAGGAAGAGATGGCAAATCACTTGATTTATTTGTAGCACGAAGCATTCCAAAGGGTAGAAACTCCTAATATTGGAGATTACAATGGTGTAGAAACATTAAATAACCAAAGTAAATGGATGGTAAAAAAAATTAAGTCTGTAGCATAATGGCCACCATTGCGCACCTAATATAGTCTTCTTAAAGTACCAGGACTCAATCTGGAAAGCTAGCAGTCTCCAACCGCATTTTTCCCATTATGACTTTCCTCTGATTTTGAATCCCTAGGTGTATAGGCATTTCCTGAAGTCTAGACTATTTCGAGTGCTAACATAATTCCTTTTTTCTAAGTCTATATATCTAACAGAGAAGCACCACAATATATTGTATTGATAAGTGTTTCCCTTTACATTCAAAAACCAATAATAATTTTGCTTCACTTTGAACTACTGCTGTATAAAAGAAGTTAATTCCTCATGTATCTGCATTTATCAAGCTAATAATTTATGAAAAATATTGTTAATAGAAATGTTAGTATCAATCAATGATCTATACGCTTGTTCTTGTTATATTCTTAAATTTTACCCCGTTCCTTCATTACCTCCTGATTGCCTCTATGGGCATTTGTGGTAGCTTCTGTTGTATATGGAAACTTGTTGGACATAAGCATGCTATTTGAAGCTTTTTCTGACATCTCTGCCATTATATGGATTTGCATTTCTTTGGAATGCAAACCTGTCCTCAGGTCTCTAAGCTAGAACCTGTTTATGATCCAAAATGAATTACTCATAAGAACTTATCACACAGAGATCACATTCCTCTGAATTGCTATTTGTAAACCTATACATAACCTTCAGAAATCATGCACAGCTTGGTGCAGATTTATTCAGATCACCGTGCTATGTAGATGGGTTTCATGTGTGCAAACTTGCTCTACAAAGGTTTTGAAGTAAAGACTGGGTGATTTAGACCAAATGTGCTGCCTGAACCATTTGTATATTAGACAAAAGCTGGATATTGCTGAAGTCCATGGGACAGAGCTCCTCTCCTAGTCCCATGCCAAAAATGAACAAGATTTACTTCATAATTCCATACCTGAGTGGAAAATTAGCTGAGAAAAAATATACTATGAGCATTCATATAGCATTTTTCTACTTCAGAATGTGAATAGAAAATGTTTTTTTAAGGAAAGAGTGTAGGTATAATAACACTTCTATATGTCTGTTCTAATATCAGAGCTTATTAAGGCATTTTACTCACAAATAAGATTTAAAAGCAGTTAACTAAAATAAGCCTGAATTTTTTATTTTCCTGAAATACAAAATACAGAGGCAAGAAATAAAAGTTGTCTAACAAAATCTTTAAAATATTTGAAGAAAATTTTTTGTCTAAAATTATCCCAAATTACCATATAATGTTCATAAATTTAGAAAAGCATGTGTTCATTTATGTATATCCAGCTAGACGCGTAAGTGTATCTGAATGACATTCAGCAGTTTTAACGGTTCTTCACCTACATAAAACATGTTCTCAATTTTATTAAAGCCATAAAATATTTAAAGATAAATGACAATTTAATTTTCAATTATATTAGTTTAAGACATTATTTACAACTATGCATAATACCCACAGAGCCTGTGGTGGAAGCTATCATATGGGGAAACCATTTTTATTTCACCACAGCTAAGAGAGCTAAATATGATCACTCTGTACCACGCACTTGTGTGTGCCATCTATTATTTGTGTAGCTGTGGTTATGGTCATTTTTTAAAGTTTAAAAAAATACTTAATTTATCTGCTTAAAGGTCTACAATTGCTTTTTACACATTAAAACACATAAAAATGTTATTTTTTTACTAGTCCTGCTAAACTCTGTATATGTAGACCTTGTCTATTTTTCCAATGTCATTTATCTCTTATCTTTTTCACTATGTACCAAGAAGCCTTAAAACGACTCACGTCCTCCATATAGCAATGAGGCTTCTCTATCAACTACTTTCTTAGTCTGTAAGTCCTAATTTAAATGTACCTCAAGAGGCGTAGCTATCACACGGCACTTCCGTATCAGTCTCTTCCTCAGCGCTTTATACAACTTACCACGTCTCAATCTTGACAAAGTATTTCAATCGCCTGTTGTAAGACTATGATCAATATGGTGAGTGTACCTAGTAAAATCAAAGTAATGTGTCAAGCATAATTTTACCCTCAGTTTCTCTAAGATGTTAAAAAAAAGTGAACAGGCAGCAATAGTCATACACACTCTCTCACACACTTTTAAAGTACTTGTAGGTATGCATATGTGTGCAGTTCACATACAAAGCAAATGCTGTTGGAAATAGTAAGTTGCATGGAGTCTAAACGAAGACGTTATAGAGACGGTCTTAGTCTCTATAATTAACTCTATCTTAACAACTACACTCACACTTAATCTTTGTCTTTTATTGATGTTTAAATAGGAAACATTTAAAATATTTTTCGTTGCATTAAATTTAAGTTGAGTTAAAGACAGTGTGTCATTATAATAAATAAGTGTAGGCCGTATGACATACTAAAAATCAATTGCATTTTGAACTCCAAACATTTTAAAATTGTAATCACTTTTTAAATTTTAAAACAAAAAGAATAAAAATTATGATACAGAATTTCAAAACAAAATAATAAGAGATTAGCAATGATTATTGCATATTATTATTTTTAAAGATTACAAATTCTGATCATGAAAAAGTTATCAAACAATGAAAGTACAAGCTATTATTTTTGATAAACTAATAGAGAATAATAGTGTAATTATCTATTATATATACATATACATATATATGCATGTATATATGTATTTTTCCTTTCTTTTCTCCTTTCCTCCAACCTAACTGTTCTTTTCTTTTTAGTAATATCTTTTCCTTTCATTTTTCAAAATATCTGTTGTACATTTGGCCCCTATTTACTCTTTCAGGTTTTACAGTAAGGAGGCAATACAGTGTTTATATATGTGAGTCTCATTTGTTTCACTTATGAGTGTGGTCTCAAGTTGCATCCATTTACCTGTAAAGCCTCAAGTTTATCCTTCCTTATAGCTGAGTAGTACTCAATTGTATAAAAACACCACACCTTTTTTATCCATTCCATGGTTGATGGGCATTTGGGTTGTTCTCAAGATTTAGGTATTAGAAATTGTGCTGTTATAAGTATGGGTGCACATATATCCCTGTGGTATGATGCTTTCAATTCTTCAGGAAAAAAAAATACCCAGAAGGGGAATAACTGGCCAAATGAGACCTCTAGTCCTAGGAGTGTTTTTGTTTTTGTTTCTGTTTTTTTGAGTCATCTCCAAACTGATTTGTCCAGTGGTTGCACCAGTCTATACTCCCACCAACAGTGGAGAAGTGTTCTTTTTCCTTGCAGCCCTGCAAGCACTTGTTATTGGATGATATTTTGATGATAGCCATTCTTTCTGGAGGAGAGAAGGAATGTCTGTTGTTTTAATGTGAATTTCGGGAATGATCAATAATGTTGAACTTTTTTGATATATTTATCTGCCATTTGTATTTCTTCATCTGAGGAATGTGTATTTATCTAAGATGTCCATTTTTGGATTGGGTCTTTGAATTTGGGGGAGCTGATTCTTTTTTAATTATTCATATGTTCTAGTTAGAAGTCCTTTGTCTAAGGGATAATGTATTGAAGTTTTTTCCCAATTTGTGGGTTGGCTTTGCACTCTGTTGGTGATTTCTTTTGAGGTGCAAAAACTTTTTTTAAGATGAGATTTCAGTTGTTGATTCTTTGAAGTATTTCTCATGCAGTTTGGTTTCTGTTCACAAACTCTCTGTCTACCCTTATGTCTTCAAGATTTTAACCTACTTTCTCTTCTAGTAAATTTAGTGTTTCTGTTTTAATATTTAGACCTTTGATCCATTTAGACTTTAGTGCATGGTGATAAGCATGGGTCTAGTTTTAGTCTTCAACATGTGGAAATCCAGTTTTTCCAGTACCATTTATTAAAGAGGTTATCTTTCTTTCAGTGAACATGTTTGGTCTCTTTGTCAAAGATAATGTGACTCAGTGTGTCTGTAATGGTGTCTGCATCCTCTAGTCTCTTCCCTTGTTTCTTAGGTTTTTTTTTTCCAAGTACCATGTTGATTTTATCACAGTAGCTTTGTGGTATAATTTCAAGTCAGGAATTGTAATGTCTTCTGCCTTGCTTTTATTGTCCAGGATTGTCTTTGCTATTCTAGTTTTCCTCTTTTCCCAACTGAATTTTAAGAATGTATGCTCTGTATCTTTGAGGTATACTAATAGTATTTTTACCAGGATTGCATTAAATCTATCTAAACAGTTTTGGAGTATAGCCATTTTCACAGTGTTGGTTCTTCCTATTCATAAGCAGGAATAGGATATCCATTTTCTGATGTTCTCTCTAATTTCTTTTTTTCAGGATGCTATAATTTTCAATATGTAGATCTTTTACATTCTTTATTTGATTGATTACTAAGTATTTAATTTTGGGGGCTGTTATTGTGAAGGGTATGGTTTCCCTAGTTTCTCTCTTATGAATTTGTTCTTTGTGTATAGGAATGCTATAGATTTTTGAGTGTTAACTTTGTATCTACCTATGCTACTGAATTTGGTTATTAAATCTGGAAGTCTTTTGGTGGAGTTTTTGGGGTCTTCTGTGTAGAGTATCATGTCATCTTTGAATAATGATAATTTAACTTCTTGCTTTCTTTCCTTGTTCCTTTTATTTCTCTCTTGTCTAATTTCTCTGGTTAATGTTCCCAGAGCTATATTGAATAGGAGTGGTGATAGTGAACATCTTTGTCTTGTTTCTGACTTTAGAGTGAAAACTTTTAGGGTTTTTTTTTCCATTTAGTATAAAGTTGACTGATACTTGTCACAGACAGCTTTTTTCAAATTGAGGCAAAGACTATCTATTCTGATCTTCTGTAGAGTTTTTAACATGAATGATTATTGGATTTTATCAAAAACCTTTTCTGCATTTATTGATGATCATGTGACATTTGTATTTGGCTCTGTTAACATGGTGTATTACATTTATAGATTTGCATATGTTGAACCATCCTTGGATTCCTGGGATGAATCCCACTTGGTCACAGTGTATAATCTTTATGAGTTGCTACATTCCATTTGCTAGTACTTTATTGAGGATTTTTGCATCCATGTTCATTAGGAAGATTGGCCTATAGTTTTCCTTTTTGGTTGGGGCTTTCTCTGGCTTTGCTATACTTGCCACCAGGAATGATTCAGAGAGAATTGATTCCCTTATAATTTCATTACAGAGTTTGAAGAGTGTTAACTCTTTTCTAAATTTCTTGTAGAATTTAGCTCTAAATCCATAAGGACCTAGGATTTTCTTTGTTGGTAAGTTTTTAATTATGTTTTCAATTTCATTAACTGATACTGGGTTATTCAGAATTTTTATATCTACCTGATTCCACTTTGTTAATTTGTATGTTTCTAGGAATCCGTCAGTTTCTTCTATGACTTCTATCCTATGACAGCAAAGATTTTCAAACTAGGTATTAATTATCTTCTGAATTTCCACATTGAATTGAATTTCCATATTGATTTTACCTTTTTCATTCCTTATTGCATGAATTTGAGTTTTTTCTTTCTTTTTCTGATAAGGTTGGCTAGAGGTTTATCAGTTTTGTTTATTCTCACAAAGAACCAACTCTTCAATTCGTTAATTCTTTGAATTGTTTTCTTAGTTGTGTTAATTATTGGTTTGATCTTTATACTTTCCTTCCTTCTTTAGGTTTTGAGCTTGGCTTGTTCTGTTTTACTAGAAGCTTGAGGTGCAGCATTATGTTGTTTATTTGTGCTTGTTCTGTTTTCCTAAAGTGACAATTCACCACTATATTTTGTTTGAGGATTGTTTTCATTGTGTCCTATAGGTTCCTATAAGTTGTATTTGCATTTTCATTTGATCATAGACATTGTTCAATGTCTTCTTTAATTTCATCTGTGACTCATTGGTTGTTCAGGAGGATGTTATTCAATTTCCATGTGTTTATGGAGATTTTGTGGGGTTTTTGTCATTAATTTACAATTTTATTGCTCTATGGTCAAAAAATATGCATGGAATAATTTCCTTTTCTTTGCATTTACTTAAGCAAGTTCTATTAGCTAGTATATGGTCTGTTATAGAGAAGAGCTCATGGGCAGCTGAGAAGAATGTGTATTCTGATGTTGTTGGGTGGAACACTATAAACTTCTACTAAGTCCATTTTTTTCACATGTTTGATTCAACTTTGTTATTTCTTTGCTGATTTTTTGTCTAGTTGATCTATCTCTCTGTGACAATGGGTGTTAAGGTACCATATTATAATTGTGTCATTGCTTATTTTTTCATGTTTATTAATATTTGTCTTATATAGTTGGGTGTTCCCATATCTGCTGCATATATTTTTATAATTTTTATCTCTCCCTCTTGAATTTTTCCACTAACAAGTATGTAGTGACTTTTTTTATCTCTTCTGATCATTTTTGATTTGAAACTCACATTGTCTGCAAACAGAATAGCTACTCCTGCTTTTTTCTGGGTTCCTGTTTCAAGGAGTATTATTTTCCATTCTTTGAATTTTAGTATAAGAGTTTCTTTTTGAGTTAAAAGTGTTTCTTGTACACAGAATATTGTTAAATGTTTCTTGATCCGTTCTGCCAGTGTGTTTCTTTTGATTGGTGAATTGAGGTCATTTACACTGATGGTTATAAGTGCTACATATGGGCTTATCTTTTTCATGTTATTTCCCAGCTATTGGTCCCTGATTTTCTCCTCAGTTTAACTCTTTGCACTTCCTGATGTTTTCTTTCTGTTGTTCTTGGAACTGTGGTTATTTTTAATCTCTATCTAGAATATCTTTCAGTATTCTTTATATGGTTCATTTGGTGGTCCTGAATTTCTTAAATTGTTAAAGAAATATAAAAAGGAATAAAGAAATGAGTTGTTCTTTTTCATGGAGGTATCTTATTTCTCCATTAATTTTGCAGCTTACCTTAATCTGGGTAGGAAGTTGTTTTCTTTCAGTACTTGAAATACTTCACTCCAAGCTCTTCTTGACTTGAGGGTTTGTCTTGAGAAGTCGGCTGTGTTTCTAATGTTCTTTTCTCTAACAACTTTTATTGTTTTGTTTTCTTTATCAAAACAGATGTCAATACAAGACATTCTGGATGGACAAGTTGATAATTTATACTTTCCTTTATTTAAAAATCTATACTAAAATGATTTTGAATAAATTTTATTATTTAAAATTTACTATGCTGTAATGGAAAAGAGGAAGTACATTTCTATGGAAGAAAGGAGCTATGTTTCTAATTTAGTCTAAGGCTCTATCCTTGAATAAATTGTTACACAGGTGACATAAAGTGTTTTGATCTTTTCTACTCAGGACTTTTGAGATCAAGCATTTATGAAGGAATATTATTGCAAAGGATTTTACTGAACTGGAAACTGTAAATGAAAGAGCATTCATGAAATGTGTTGAGAGGAGTGGAAAATGTGAAATGCTGCTGAACTAAAATGAGCTATGTTTTGTCTCCAGGGCAGTCATGACTTAATGCAATACAGCTCTGAATAAGATAAATCAGACATTGCACCAAAAATTGACAAGGAAGGTAGCTAAGGAGAAAAAAAGCCTATTTTGTCCCCAAAATAAAATACATGGGCAGATATGTATGTATATTGATATGTAAATACATATGTTTATGTACATTATATATGGAGATTTTAATTTTCCCTTCATAAATACATCTGAGGTATATGCCTTATTTTTGATACACTGTTATAAAAAGATCAAAAGCCATCACATCAACATCAAATAGCATAAATTGAATTTTTTCTATTAAAAAATTCTTGCCCTTACTATGTCTTTCTCAAAGACAAGACATTGCTACTCTAGGTAGAGACTGTTTATGTTTCTTTTTTTTTAAGACAGGCTTGACAGCTGCTCCCTGGAGAGAAGCTTGGACTCTTTAAATTTTTATTAAGCTACAGTATTTGAAATTTGGAGAGCAGACATTAGCCTTTGAGGTGCCGTGTTTGATGGTATGAATCTTTTAAGCTGTAGTACTGTGAGAGAAGATTTTAGAGATTTGCTACAGACCATTTATCAGGGGACAATGAAGCATTTTTGAACAATATATAGTGAAAATATGCTTGCAAACTTTTCATTAGACAATATAGGAAACCATAGTGGTATGTTTTTCTGGTTTCAATATGTCAAGTAACACAGTAACTAAGGGCATAATGGATTTTTTTTTTTTTTTGCCATTTAATTCTCATTTTCAGACAAGAGAAATGTCTCCCTGACTAGAGTTGCTTGATAGTGTAGATGTGGTATGTAGTATAAATTACAATGAAAATAAGCAGGAGCATGCAAAGTGCATAAAGAAGTATAAAAAGGAATAAAGAAATGAGGATGGCAAGTATGGGAGTGTGTGCCTTTGTGGTTATCTCCAAATAGTGAAGTAGATCTTTGTAAAATCCGTTCTATAAGCCATGCAGAATACATAATCCTTTAATTGGTTTTTTCCTAACAAGTGTTTTATATTCATGTGTAATCTAGTTATGACACTTTAACACACCTATCCATGATACAATGCACTGGCAGGAAGCCAATTTGAAGCACAGGTTGAATATTTTAGGAAGAATAGTACACATGCTATGAAGAAAACATTCACAAGCTTTGAGTCATCAAGGAATAAAGAGTAATGGCAGAAGAAGTGGATTTTTTCCTATTATTTGTTTATTTAATGAAGAGTATATCGCTGTTCTACATCACAGCTTAAAATATATCAACATGTTATTTTTATTTTATGAAGAAGTAAAATTTCATAAAATAATAAGAATAGTGATATTGATTCAATAAGTATCATCTTCAAAGTAGAACTGTTTTTAAAATTTTTTAAGACACAAGATCACACTGTGCTTCTTTTATACTATAAGTTTCTTATGGGGTAAATGTGGCTGAGACATGCTATGTGCTGGAAAGTGATTTTAAGAATACCATTTAAGCCAGTTGACTGCCTTAATACTGCAGTAAATGGCTTTAACTAACATCTTGTCCCTGAACAGCTTAGTTCTGTAAGGAAGCTGCCTAGGAGATAGATAGTCCAGTCAGAATCAGCGCTTCTCCCAAAAATATGTTCATCCTTGTTGCCTGTGTTGTCTTTATGACCTAACATTTAGATTTGTTTTGTTTTGTTCTTTTAAAGCCCCCAGTTTTCTAAACAAAGGTGATGAAACTTGAAGCGTATTTCAGAAACTGCTTTCACGCTTGTTTTTATACAAGTAATTATTACTCAATGACAAGAATATTTTTCCTATAAAATTGTAAGTCTGAGAATAAGATTCTAAATTTAATGTATCAAAGATAATTTGCAAGGGTTATATTAACTAAAATAGCATAATATAGAACATATGGGTAGATTACTTTAAGTTCTTTATATTTAAAAGATAAAGTACATAGCATGCAAATTTGAAAAGTGGTATATTAAGCAATTAGAAATTTGCTAAAATATCAAATTAATGTCAAAATTTAAAACAAGCATATTCAAAAATGACATTGAAAAGCTAGCCTAACAAATAAATTATACAAACTTTACTTACTCTATTTCTGTATGATAGCATCACTTACCCTGGGAAATACAAATATCTCAACACAAATTTTAAAGATTAATTTTTAAATCATGATTTTAATAATTAGATAATATATTGTCCTGTTAAATAACAGTTACATATATGTGATAATAGTCTAATTTAGGGAAATATACTCTATATTCATTTGTATTATACATTATAATGTTTCATAAATAGAATATATTCCATATGTTCTACAATTGTTTATATATTATTATATATTTTGTATGTATTTAAGTAATATATTCTCTATATATATTCTATATGTACTTAATTACTATACTCTATATCTTTATATTCTATATGTATTTAAGTATAATAAATTCTATATATATATATTTCTATTTTTAAGTAAGTGTAAATGTACTGTGTTTTCATGGCATATTACACTAACATAAAGTTTGAAAAGCACTTGATTATTAGTGTCAGATCTCAGGATTCATGGATGTGTACAGAGTTAATGGATGTTTTACTGCAAAGTCATTTTGATCAAAGTGCTGTCAACAAGATTTTTTTGAACTTTTATATTAAAGAATGTTTCTTAAAAACATGCTTATTTCACTAAAAACACAGCCACAGGGCCAGTATTCTTAGCATCTTTAAAGCAGTTTTCTTTTTTACTTACACACTGTTAAATATTACCATATTAAGGAAAGTAGGAAGTTTAGTTATTTTATATCATATATGCTTTTGCTTATTAACACATTCAATTCATATTATTAATAAGAGTGATGAATGTTCTTTGAACACTTTCTTAACTTTTGTTCATAAATTTAGATAATTCAAATACCTACTTTTTAAAATATGCTTTGAATTCCCCACAAGCAATAGCTGACATAATTTCTTCCTACCAGAAAAGGTTAAAAAGCAAAAATTTTAAGATTAAATGGCAGTAGGGCTGGAGATTTAGCTCAGTGGCATAAGCACCTGCCTGGCAAGCACAAGGTCATGAGTTCGATCCCCAGTACCGAAAAAAAAAAAAAAAATTAAATGGCAGTATATTTTGTGTTCTTACCTTATTTAATATATTTTCTCAACACAAGCCAATGATAATATCATTTGGCTTGTATTTTGGTAATTAACTAACAAAACTTTACATATGAGTACATACTAATAAAAATGTGCTCAAAGTTTATGAAAATTATATGACTTAAAGTAAAATTTATCTAAGCATACTAACCTTGAATGCTTATTATTTGTCTAGAAATCTAATGCACAGTATGGAGGTGTAAAATATAAGCGGAAATATTACAAATAATGGTTAATCTGATAAGGAGAGATAACATTTACAAACATACACCCATTAGAGACCTCCCATTAGAGACCATGTGAAGTAGAATATAATTGAAAAGTCGTTATGGCATAATCTTGCTATTCAAGGTATATGGAAAGGCAGCCCCGAGCACATCTATTACAAATGCAGAATTTCAGACTATCACTCGAATCTGCTGAATTATAATTTTTATCTTTGCAAAATTCACAGATATATACGTATGATTATTAGTGCTAGAGAAACACTTATTTAGAACACTAGGTTTTTTTTTGATGAGTGACTGTGTTTCATACAGTACGGGGTCAGAGCTTTAGATAAGGGAACCAAGGCAGGATATAGGTGTTGAAGTTGGAAATGACACTAGTTAACAATCAAGGCTTAGCATAAAGATCAGCTCACCATGTCTGACTCCCCACCCCATCTTGTGAATCACCTGCCTAAGTCTTCACTACTTTCCCACCACTTTGGCTGTTGATCCAGGCATTGTGTGATAGCTGTTCACAACTGTTGAGTACTCTTTTTTTTTTAAAGTCTTTTTTTTTTTAAATCGTGTTTCTAAAGTCTTCAAAACGTATGTGAAGAGACATACCAATTTTCTTTTTTCAGGAAAGAAAATAATTTTTCACTCAATAATAACTAGGTCAACTCAGGAACAGGTGGGCTGCTGCTCATGCAGCATTACATCTGGTGCAGAATATTTGCACCTGCTCCCTAGGTAATGGACACTGCCAAGAAGGTAAAACAAACTGTTCTTTATCCACAGCTGTCTGAATTCATGGCCCTCTGAAATTCTACTATAAGATATTTGTGAGATTTTTTTTCACCCTGGATACATATACCAAGGTGATTAAGTTTACATTCACTCAACTATGAACAACCAAATGCAAACTTTTAGTGCAACCAATAAAAGACAACATCCAAGTAATTTAAGAGCGGTTCTTAATTAAGAACCTTTTAAAAATTCAACTCTAAATACAGTATCCTAAGGCTCACTGTATTGACTAATGCAACAACTTCACGGCAATACATTCTGATTATATGTTTGTACCAGACGCAAAAGAAAAACACAGTCTAGACAGCAGTAGGTGGGGGATGGAAAGCCGAAAGAAAGGACAGTAAGGGAAAGAATTTTCAAAAAGAGATGGAAAGGCAAAAAATATTTACAAGGAGAAAATCACAGACTAGAGAAAAAAATGTTGAGAGAGGCAGCAAGAGACAAGTTCCCTAGGCTACAAGGCTGATGTGTTAATCAGTTTAAGCATCTGGTCCAATTCCACCATTTATTTGTACAAGAATCATCAAAGTAAGCTATCACCTGTTACCCTTCATCTTTGAAATTCCAATGAGCTTTTCAGCAGTGAACCACTAGTCACTGCTTTCCAACTATTCTTGTTATTCCTAAGGTTTCATATACCCCCATGACAGATTCCATGAAGACTGATTTCACTCTTTTAGATGCAACATTATATCCATAGCAACATGATTTGATGATTCCTTGGAGTGGGAAAGATGAAGCCAATTTTGGGATTTTCTTTTTTATACCAAAGCATACATTCCATTTGTTTCTTTATTTTGGCATAGATTGTTTTTCTTTTATCTAGCACAAACCCCAAAGCACACACCCACACATACATACACATAAATTCTCCAAAGAGAAGCTATTGCTTTTTTCTCCTTTAACTTGTAGTTTTAAATAGTTTCACATTTACAGACAAGTCATGAATATGCAAAAAAACTTCATGCAGTTTTTTCAAATGTTAATATTTGTCCATATCTTCACTCTGTCTTTCACTTTTCTTGAGGAATTTTTAAGACAGTTGTGCACCTGTAGATTCTGAGGATTCTTTTCCTTAAATACTTTAGTAGTTCTCTCCCTTTCCAACCAAAACATGCAAAACAAAAACCAAAAATTCATTTGCATAACCACAGTAATCAGTAATATGAACATTGTTTTGCTATTAATATTGTTGATGATCTTCCAGTGAATTCCTTATTCACAATAAAGTGAGAATTTGAACACCAGCTTCCTCACTTAGCATTTTTATTCCCACAAGAGGTTTCTTGGGCTTCTCGTATCTCGTTTCTTCATATACACCCTTAAACTTGTGTGAAGTACTTTGTAGAGGATGACTGGAGGGTATAAACCTGTGCATATGAATATTTTATTTGCTCCCCTAAATAATTATTCCCTTTTTATCTACAGAACAGTGTAATAGAGTCCTTTAACAACGGCATCTGAAAAACTCAAAATGGTTTATTTGGGTGTGTAAATGTCAAATTCCAGAAGTACAGTTTGCATTTCTCTTTTTCATTGAACAAAGTTTTTTTGTGAGAATATGGCTGTGTTAATCAATGTGAAGCCCTTGCATAGAATGCTTGATGGATAACAAGTGTTGCACAGAGCTGCTATTTAGTTACATCAAACAGACCCTTGAGTTCATCATCATTTCCTACTATCTTCATCTCTTCTCTCTGGTTCTGTCAAATCTGACACAACCACAGAGCCACAAAGGCTCCCAGTCTCAGAGTAACTATCAAATTCCCTTCTCCTCCCTAGCTACCACCTCGTTCCTAGGCTAAGGTATGCAACTACATTAATTGCACTTGTTTGTGTTGATAGTGCCTCAGTCAGAGGTCAGGCCTCATAACCAGAGACATTACTTAACTCCTCTCCGTATTCAGTCATCCCATACCACACTGCCAGATTACTTTCTCCAAACACTGCTTGAAACACAGCATCCTGCCACAGTAGCTTCACATCACAGTAGTCCTGTAGACAGGGATGTATTTTTCTTATGCAGCCTTAAATGAGAGTATGTGTGAACTGGCCTTGTAGAGTCCTGTGTGGGATGTTATTGTAATGCTAGCTACAATTCTCAACAGTAAATTCTATGTAGTTGTGTCTGTAATTTCATTCTTGAATCAACACAACAGCACTGAAAACTAGCTTCTCCTTAAGGGGGTAACTTAACTAAATGTCACTTTTTAACATAGCTCATACATATAGATCTATCTATATCTATGTATATGCTTTCATGGATAAATACTTGCATGCTTAAATATATAAATATTGTACATACATATGTTTATAGATATATAAATATGTAAATATAATAGATATGTGTATTTTTCCACTTTCATAGAGAAAATATTGACCTAATTTTGAACAGCCTGATAATATATTTTTTGTTTTCTCTTTCCTTTCTGCTTTTTTTTTTTTTTTTTTACTCAATTGTATAAAACACTGTAAAACCTGCTCCAAATCTATGATGGAAAACTAAATGAGTAATATTTAGGCAAAAGGGGCATAGCTTAGAAATACAATGACATCAAAAACATTGCGCCTGAAACTATTACTGTCAGTTTCAAAACTCAAAATGGCAATATTTCCTAGAGAGGATAATTACTTTATTTAGGCTCCATATGAAAAAAAATAGTACCTACTTGAAGTTTCTGAAGGGAATCAAGAGTGCAAAATACTTATTGATTATCTACATTTTGCTCAATAATTATGTGAAACTATATGTGCTTACTTCAACTTTTGTTTGAGACTGAAATTTTTTATTTTAAGCCTCAACTTTTCTATCCCTTCACAATTTTTTGCTCATTAAGAAATGATCGCTAAAACCATTAGTTTTGTTCTGCTTTGTAAAGTTGACTGCTAGCCATTGAATTATATTTAATTCTGTATTGAGTAACTGACTCCTTAAATTTGATACAGCTTGATTCCTACAATTTCCTTTTTTATTTTCTGAAGGAGTGGTAGGATTCTCCTCAGTTATGGAATGGCTCTGGATCCTGACCCTGAATTTGCACTAAGAAATGAGAGTAGGTTAAAACATTTTCATGACTGACTTGTCACCTGTGGGAAGTGGAGCTTTCCAAAGTTTCATCTATAGTGAACTCGTGGCAGCCTCTGGTTCAAGGCACAGAGATCTGATTAAATAAGAATAAGAAAAAAGAAACACATTTTATTCAGAGTCTGTTCCTCTGTAACTTGGTTGATCTTCAGTTGTCTTTTGTAAATTATGGAATTAGGTGTATCAGTTAGTACCTTTTAGCACTTAGTTCTGAGAGGAAGATAGACACAGATCTGTTCTTTGTGTACTCTACTATCCTGGATCGTGATTCCACAGACATAGAATCATATCTTTATCCACAGTTTGTTAGCTATGTGCTTACAAGTTCCCTGAATCCTCATCGTAAAGTGGAGAACAGATGTCATTAAACTTTACTAAGAGAATTTTCATAATAAATTTGTCTATTTGAACGTTCTTACTAACTACACTAGGATATCTACTAAGTAGTGCTCTGTGCAGGTTAGATAGTTACTCAGCGAACTTATTTTCTTCCTCTAACATAGAAAGTAAATTTGTGTTAGACTCAGAACATGGAAAACTTGTTTACTCTTCGTGATAACTCTAAGTACTATTCAATTTGTCCATAAACATTTCCGACCTCTTACACTGTTACAACTTTTTTTAAAAAAATCCAAACAGAGCTTTGCCTTGGGATTTTTAGTTCCTTCAAAGCTACTTTTCTCTGGTGTCCCAGTGATGGCGCATCCATTACACAGCTGGCCACTCGTAGATGATCCGGTGCTGATAACCATCAGCAGTGCTCTCTGGCTCCATGGTGGGTTATGACTAAGTCACCAGCCCACTAGCTCCAAGGAGACTTTTTCATACATTGTTTTACTCCTAATGAAAGGGGAAAAGTGGTTTGGAGGAGTCTGGATGAGTAGGAAAACTAGCTGTAGCTTTCTGAGGTCTTGAATTACAGGCATGTGAATGTAGCCAGCAAAACGTTATTAATTCACAAGATATAATTTCCTTTTTCTTTTTAAAAGCATGATACTAGGTAAGGTGCATGGTAGTGACTGCAATGTTCTGAAACATCCTTACCTGTATTTGGATAATTGGAATCAGAAAAAAGATTCAAGTAAAATCAGTTTAGGTTCATGAGGTATGCATTTTCATTCTTTATTAATGTATATGACTGGCTTATTAAGCCAAATATTTAATGAACCACATACTACATTTTACAGCCTTGTTGAATAACAGAATTATCACTGCATCTGAATGTATACATTTATTTCTATATGCAAATGTGAAACTAAATTATGTTTTCTTACCAAGAAAAAATAATTATGAGTCATAATGTGCACACTTAATTGATGTTTAATAAAATTTGAATAATTTTTTAAAAGAAAATCTGCATAAATAAATGTAGACTTCTAAATTCATTTTTTTCTTTTCTAAATAAGAAATCAGCTTGAAATGTATGGAAATGTCATGATTTTGAACAAAATAAAGCAAGTTGCGTGTTTCCAGAAACAAAATAAATATCTTATATAAGTCAATAAAAAAATAATTTAAAAGTCAGCTTTTTTATTTTTGGGGTGTACCAGGAATTGAACTTAGGACTTCACACTTGCCAGAGAAGTTCTGTGCCACTGAGCTTTATCCCTAGCCCCCCCCAAAAAAATGTTTAATTGGCTATAATAAGAGAATTGTATGGAAAACATTGACTTTGAAAGGCTCAATATGTATTTTAATTTACCACATTGCTCTTCTTTATCCCTAAATTAAATATCATGATCAAAGTAATTTTAAAACAAATTCTGTTTTTACAATTATCCTGAATATGTCCCCTCTGTGTCATTTTCTATAGTAATATTTGCTTGTTAATAATAAGTATTGGCACAATTTATGATACCACCAAAGAGACACCTAATCTAGAATATGAGATTGTAAAGTAATTTCCACCCTTTTTTAATTCATTTAGTTCAGGTAGAGGTCTTTCATATTGAAAAATTAAATATTAAAGTTTTTAATGTCTTTGTGAGGTGGCCAATAAAACTGGGTAAAAATGAGTTCATAAGCATTTTTTTCTCATAATGCAAGAAACTATAAACTAAAAACTTACCATACTTTGGAATATTAAAAAATAACTTTTGTTAAACTCAAACAGTGTAACATTTAGTTACAACAGTTGATTTCCTCTTTAACGCTTCTAAAGTAATTTCTTTTTCATCAGTTTCCAAATTTCTCCCCAGGTTTTGTGACTTTGAGAAGCCCATCTTTCCCATGTATCAGGTTCATTAGCGTAGGTGTCAGTAATCCACTATTCCTTTTACAAATTTTTACTTTTCTACCAGATTCTTGCCCATTTTGGTTAGTTAATCATTTCCCTGTTTGCTAAGGCTCAAATTCAAATGCAATCCTCAAATAGGATTTAAACTCAGATGTTTGAATCTTTGGATTCTTCGAGAGTTTTCTCAAGGTTTCCTACATCATGCTGAATATCTTTTATGAAGTTCTGATATTCAAAGTTCCACCTCCTACTTTCGTGACATGAATACTGCACTGAAACTTAACATTAAATTATAGTTCTCGAATTTCATGGAATGTAGTAACCATTTTTCAGCTTGTCCATGCTGAAGGCATTCTTTTAACTTTCTCTTTGTTATTTTCTGAAGAAGTTGTTGAATTGTCCTCAATTAGAGAATGGTTATTAATCCTGACCACAAATTTTCACTAAGAAATGAGAGAAGCTTGAAACCTTTCCTCATGACTGCTCTGTCGTCCTGTGGACATGTGAGCTTCTCATAGGTCACCAGTGCTGAACCTAGGATAGCCTACAATTTAAGGAAGACTGATATGATTAAAGGACAAGAGAAGTGGAAGAAAGTGATGCTTTTTATTCAGTTCAGCTGTGATTCAGTTGATCTTTAGTTATGAGGTACCACAATCCTTTTCATAATGCAGGCACTGTGACTCAGAGGAAGTTGCCCAAAGTGATATAATATTCATATTCAGTCAATATATTAGCCATGTGCAATTCTATCTAAGATATCAAGATGCTTTCTTAATACCTCTGCTATATTCACCATTGGCATCATTTTCACCTAAACTGCCCTTAAATATTTCTTTTTTTTACCGCTCATGCTGCAAATATATTTTCCCTTCCCATTCACTATACTAAGCATATGTTTTCCATATTAAGCCCCTGAGCATATACAAAAATAGTTCAAGATATGCATTATTAGGAAGATTTTTTACTTAATATGTAAATCCAGGTTTTCTGACTCTGAAATCATGTTTGTTGAGTATCATTATTAAGTATGTTGTTTACAAACCATGTTGTGAAACTGAACCCCAAACTTATATTTTAGTACAAAATATCCTTAATCCTGCAACATAAGAGAACATATTTTAGGCTCCATTAAATTTATTTATGTAAAATAAAATAGGAAGTGCTCACACAGCATCTTTCTAATTATGTTATCTAGTGCCAAGATTTAAGGATATTTATGATTAAAAATTTCAGTGTTTAAAAATTTATTGACTTTGTTTAACTGTATTGTACATAAATATAAATAACATAAGTCACAAGTGGCATTTTCAAAAGTTCCAACCCAGATGTATTTTGGAAACAAAGTAAGTTTGTGTTTACATTACATAGCTTTTGTACAAGCCATCAGATATGGTATATCCATTAACATGTGTGTATACACTCATTTATACCACTAATATTATTTGACTTGAATTTTAACCATAATCAATGCAAATTCCACACACTGCATGTGGATAGTTAAGGGGGTTCCTGAGAATATGGGACTTGCATCAGCTGACAGGAGGAAAGCGGGGCTACCTTAGTTTTTATAATTTAATCTACATACACATAGAACTGTGCATTGCTAAACTGCATAAAACATATCAAGTATAATTGTAGAGTTAGACCTACATCAGGACACTTTCCTATTCTGATAAGTTAACCTTAAATGAGACTACTTTCAAAAATAGTTAATTTATAAAACCTAATATATTAACACTATTTAATTTTACTATCTCTGCACTATGCTCAAAATCTAGAACCTATTGTAGAGCTTTTAATTATATAGACAGTATACTTCATAAACAAAGCTTCCTGTTGAAATATTCATAGAAAAAGCTTAGACGGCACTATGCTGATCCATTATTTTTCTCTAATTGAGGGTATTTTTTTTCTTTTTTCTACATTTTGATTTCCTCCAATTTCCTATATTAAGCACATATTTTATCAATTTCAAAAGCTACTTTTGAAAGTAAGTGGAGTAAAGATGTCTAACATTTATTGAAAAGCCTTAATTAGCATTCTTATTAGACGTAGTGATCGTAATTGATTAATGATAAATTTTGCTTTGTAAGTTCAGTTAAGGATATCATATATAAATATGAAGAAATAATTGATTATAAGTCAGTGTCTTCAGCAAGGGAAAATATTAATGAAATTTATGCAATAGAGTTCTTTATATTTTTTTAGTTAAGAAGGATAATTTAGATATGAACTAAGGAACTGATCTTGAAGAGAAGTTCTTAATTTAAAGAAAAATACAGGAACTTTTGCACTCAATTTTGTTTATACTTTGTCATGATAGACTCACTCATGGTTTTGGGGTTATGAGAGACTTGGCAATGAAGAAAAGATTCAGTCATAATTAACACACTTTTGTTCTTTATGTTGGAATTAGTCTTTAACCATGATGTGACAGTCAGTTATGCTACTCAGGGATGCATTTAACTCATCATAGAAAGTTAGAATAGGGAAGTGACCACAGGGTCCAGAGATGGGTCTGAGATGCACATTTAGCTTCACAACTCACTAGTTTTATGAATTAGGGCAAGTTCTTTAATTTTTCTTTGCTTACATTTCCTCACATTAAAGTAGGAACATAAAAAAAGACATGGTACAGTAAAAAGTTTGTGATGAAAGTTAACTTTGCAGTTGCAAGTAGTAATTTCTATTAATTGTGGCTAATGATAAAGGCACTTAGTGAATATTATGCAGGGTGTTCATAGATTATTTATAATGTGGACAGTGCATTTTTATATATTTTCTAGCTAAATGCCATTTTTACATTTAGGGAAATAAGTGGGACAAAGAGCGAACTCTCTAGCTAATCTACAGCAAAAGCTTTTCCCCTTGATTTATTAAGATAACTGACCCCAGAAGCATGCTTTCATTTTTATTTGAATTATAGTTATAATTTTCTCCATTCTCCACACAGAGTGTGTAGTCAGCCTAGGTGTTATTCAATAGACCTGTTCCAACGTCTACTGTGATTGATTTATTTAGAAATACCTCCAGGCCAAAATGAGAATGAAAATAAATGGAACAGATGAAAGTGCCCTGCTGCAAGCAAGAGCTACAAATTGAGGTTAAGAGTAATTGCTTTGGCATAATTGTTATTTGTAATCTTAGAACAAATGCAAATCTCCCATTAGGAGCAGTAAATCCAGCACTGAAAGCAGAAGACGAGTATTTCACTGCCTAGCAATGAGTAGCCATAACTGAATGCTAAGTGTCGTGACATAAAAATTTCCTCAGGTCTTTCATCTGGACTAATAACATACGGATATGGGGACACATGGGTACCTGAGGAAAAATGAATAGCGAAACATGATTTACATGCCTTGTGTGTTTTGTTTTTTTCAAGGCACATTATAAAAACTTTGTCTTTATACTTACCAAATCATAGTGTGTTCTGTTTCATAAATACTTTATATTTTGACTGAGCCAGACTTCCAGAAAGGCTGATGTGATTTTTATGGTGAGTCTTCACACCTTCATCACTGAAGTAGATAATAAGGTGAAGTTATCTTTATTTTAAAGAGAACAGAAGTATATAGAGGCTCAGGGAATTTCCCAAGGTTATGAAATCCTTCTGTGGTAGCTTTGGGAAAAATATAAAGAATGTGTGATTATCACTCATTTTAACTACCACTTCACCTTTTTCAGATTATTTTTAACACAGCAGGTGGTTATTACCAGTGGTGGGGGTCATGATAATCATAGTTATAAACCAAAAGATGTCATTGAATTACCATAAATATCTAACATTTGCTGGGTCAAGTTTATTATATAAAATGCATATTTATTTTTAAATGAGTTGTTTAACTCACACTAGAATACTATTCTAAACTAGGTTAAAGCCTAATAAGATTAAATTGAGTTCTTGTACATAGCAAGGTGATTATATAGGGGAAAAACAAAACTCAAGGTCTCTGTGTACCTGAGGGAACATGTGGGAACATGAAAATTGCAGAGAAAGTGTGGACAGGTAAAACTGGATGTGAGTTTGAAAAAGTGATGTCTACTATAGGAGCTAAGCATACTGCATTATTGATAGAGTTAACAAGAACATCAGTTTCTGATGTACACATAGCTGAGATCAAATATCAAGCAGTTTGTTTTAGTCTCTACAGAAGCTGCAACTATTAATGTTGTTGGTGTGATATTTGAAAATGAAGGTTTTGTATGATATAAATAAATCGTAACTTTAAAGAATCTATTTTGCATATTTTTATAGATTGCCGCAATATATAATGATTGTTATATTAAAATTGGATAACATTGTGAAGTCCCTTGTAAAGATAGACTATATGCTGGTTTAAACAAGAGTATAATTGAACTCTGGATAACTTGAACAGTTCTGGAATTTATTACCCCAAGATTCCTATCCAAATAGGATCTCAGTTTTCACAAGATCCTTAATGATTTAAGAATAAAATTTTGGTTTCAAATACATTTATAAGAAGAAATGTCAGGGCTCTGGATTTAGCTCAGAGGTATAATTGCCTGCCTGGCAAGTGCAAGGTTGTGGGTTCAATCCCCAGTTCAAAAAAAAAAAAAGGAGGAGGAGGAGAACAAGAAATGTCCACAAAGGGAGCCTCTGAAATTATTTTAATCAGTAATCTTTTCCCTTAAAACCCATGAGGTATTCTGTGCTCTTAATTTTGGATGGTGCTCTGGGTTAGAAGGAAAGTTCTTTCCAAAACAATGACAAAGTTACAATATATTCCAAACTGATTCAGTGAGACCCATCTATTTTTTTCTTAATAAAATAAAACAGTTGTTGAGCACTATTTATATTCCCTGTTTTCATTTATGTATGAGAAGAACACAGCCCCTTCTTTCAATTTATTAAGGAGGCAGGGGAGTCACAGAAGGGTTACAGATGAAAGAAAAAATTAAGCATAATGCAAAGGCAAGAAGGCCTTTTAACATACATTAGGGAGAGGAGAGTGAAGTAACAAGGGCACTGATACCACTGGAAGTGACACCCTCACAGAAGGAAGCTGCTTGTAATATAAGGAAGATTTCTTTCTCATTCTTGTAGGCTACTGGGTGTTGTCCAACTGCACGTGAGATTGACATAGCTGAATGATTGTATTAGCTAGCAAAGTGAATAAACAAACATGATTTTGTCTTTGAATTATTTATACAGACAAGTCAGGTAATTACAGCAGATACAAATGTGGAACCCACAAATATTATAAAGGATACAAGGAAGTGTAATGAAGGGGCAAAGGTTGCTACACTTTTCCTGTCTACCTCGGTTCATGAACTTAACTCATTCCAAAATTCTGGGGGAAAGGGCCACATTCACATTCATGCAGAAAGAGACGGCCACTGGCTAGTTTGTCACCTGATGCAGAGTTCACAAAAACCAAAATTTGCAAGATGTTTCTGTCTGCAAGCCAAACTGTCCCCAAACAAAAGTGTTCATGAATCAAGATTCCTCTGTGTGTGGAAACAACATACTTTTGAGTTTATTATTTTACAAATAATGGCTCTTACCTCCAATTATCAACCCAGTTCAATAATTAAGAATTCAGTTCATTTGTTCATGGTGACAGATCTGTTGCTTAGGTGCCTGATCTGCCAAGCAGAGGTAACTGCGATGTCCATTAAGATGAATAAAATCCTTAACTTTCCAGAGATTATAATCAAGTAGAATGCTCAAATTTTTAGAAAAAGAAAGGGCAAGTCATGAAAAAAGAGATACAAAAATTGCAGAAGAGAGGAACAGGATATGGATTGACTGCCTTGGGGAAAGAGGTATTTATAAGTTTTTAAAGACAAGTTGTGTTCTGACGGCTGATTAGAGTGTGCACCATCCTGTTCAAATTTAGTTTACATCATTCAAGACAAAAAGCAAAAGCTAAAAACTATATTGTCATGTTCTCCAGGTAGGACACATGAATTGTAATAAATTCCTATGTATCTTGATTGCAATAACTAAAGTAATACTTTTTAATGTTTTTACTTACATATTTTAATCATGACAAGCCTCCTCCTGGGACTGTATGACTCTGTCATGTAGCTTAACTAAAATGTACCAAATAAACCATGCATGTTCACACTCCTAGACCTCTGTGTATTGGGCTCTTTACACCCACAGATCTGTTTGCATCCTGTCTAGTTTGCTGCAAAGCAGAGCTGCATAATCCTAACTAATTAAACCTTTGGTGTTCATTACGGGAGTTCTCTCTTCTGAGGACTGTCTGATGGATACTTGTCTCCATTCTAGACTAGGTATCCCTTCCTCCTCAAAACCATGCCACCCACTGCTATTACTTTTATCATAGCCTGAACCTATATGATTTCACTTAGCAGCTTAGATTTTGCTCTGTCGTTCTTTAGAATACAGTCTCCAGAGAACAAAGACAATAGTAGCAGAACACTTGGCATCCTGCCCTGGAGCAGAGCCTCCCCTACATCAGGTCCGATTCAATTAATATTTATTGGCAAGGGGAAAAAATAAAGGTATAAAACATGGGGAAAATGTCCCTGAATAAAACTGGACTCTCCACCAACCTTTCACTGACTAGTAAAATCAGGAGGTGATCTGTATGTGCCCCGTGCATTTATTGTGTACTTCTCTCTTCTCTTCACTTTCCGTATTCTTAATTATCAGAACCTACCACTCTTATCTTCTGAAGTTTTCTGTTCCATTTGTACTTTGTTTTAATCCCTGCTGTCATTGCCTTAACGCAGGACTTCATTTTCCACCTGGACAGTATTGCAATCACCTCTTAACTGGTCTCCTAGCTGCAATAAATGTCTACTACATTGAAATGATTGAATTGTTTAAAGTAGCATTCTTTATTTTGAAAATAAATCGACTGGAAAGCACTGGCTGCCTACCTGCAGTCGGTTCCCAAGTCTATGTTGCGGTTTGGGGGAGTCAGGAGAAGCGGAGCATGGAATTTCCCCTTTACTTCCAGAATGCTAGAGAGTAGGCAGCGAGAACTATGAAATGGTGCTTCTCGAAGTGTGTAACGTTACCTAGGAATCTTACTAAAGCACAGGTCCAGTAGGTCTGGGTAAGGCCTGAGACTTTGCGTTTCCAGGTTCGCAAGTGACGCAACTGTTTCCTGTCTGTAGAACAGCATTTCAGTAGAGGGAGGCGAAAACCTCGGAGTGTACTGCAAAGTGAGGATTCCAAGGAGTAAGGCTTTCTGGCCGTAGCAGAAGATCCCGGGTAGAATTCTCCAGGTTGAGAGGAAAAGGTAACCAGAGAAGATGGAAGCCTGGGTCTTACTGCTGTTCCTAAAGCCTAGCCCCTCTCCTTCCTCCTCTCTGAAGTCTGCTGAACCCATCTTTGCAATGTCATGCTGCTGTTAACTCCCCAAGCCCCTATTTATTCTCTAAACTGTATGCAGAAATACATTCCCCAATATAAATCTGACTTTGCCATTCTTAGGCTTAATATTTTTAAGTTCTGTCATCTGCTATTTAAATTCCAGATTGAAGGTTCTCCCTAAACCTGCCCTGCTCAGCTCACTAGTCTCCTTTGTATCAGCTCCACCATATGGAGCCTACGTTGGCCTGACTTCACCACCCTTATGCTTCCCTCTGCTTTTCACAGACTGTGACCATTTGCTTGGAATGTTCCATCCATGTTAAGTACTAGGCATAGGGTACCCACCCTTCAACAGAAATACAAATGTCCCTTTCTTCCTGAGGTTTCAGGGATGAGATAGAGCTAGGTACTTAGTGCTGTATTCAATTTCATGATGCATCAAACATCATTCGACTCTTCTAGTCCTCTCAGCTGATTTTCACCACTCCCATACAACCTCTACTTTAGAAAGATTTGACTCTCATCTTTCTTTGCATCCTCAAACTCTTAAGATTATGTTAAAAATATGGAAGATGCTTCAATAAATGTTGGTTAAAAAATAATCCTAGTTAGCTATTTACTCACACATCTTGTTTCAAAACAACTTATGAAACCACTAATAAACAAAGAAATTAGACTTGATGAGAATTCAGTGCACTTCAGATGCAGATGTGAAAGGGGGGAAGTAGAGGAGGAAAATCCTAAGAAACATTGCAATAAGAAAAATATTCACTATTTCTTGGTCAAGTCTCAGCTCCCCAGAACACACGCACATTCTGATAAAACCCTACCAAGGTTTAGTTCATTTCGGGGAAGCAGTAAAGTTTATTAATACTTCTTTTCATGTCCCCTCATTATGTCTTAGTCCTAGAAGAATGTCTCAAATATTACACTGTACTGAAATTCAGAGAAGGTTTCCTGGTGAAAGCAATGTTCCTCCTATTTGAAGATGAAATGGATGTGCTTACAGACAACACACATAAAATATTATTTTTCTGGTAAAAGAGGATATCAATCTTGAATGTCAGGGAGCAATTAAAAGATGAACCTAGAGAAAACTAGGGCATGTTTCATAATTTAAGAGAAAGCTGTGCAAATTTATATATTGGTAAAAGTGAAAGATATCTTTAAAATGTGCTTTACATCATTGCTCAATAGAAAAGCATAAAAATAAAAAACACTAGACAAAAATAATAAACAAACAAAAAAACTGTAGACTACCTGTCATTTACATGGAATACATTAGGTCATCAGAACTATTGTTACTTGGAACTCCCAAACCTTTAACATAAAAGGAATTTGGCAGTCAGTAAAATGATTAAAAGTCATTTTGTGCATCTTCTCTAAAGCAAAGACACTGAGTCAAATAATAATAAGATAAAAAGTGTCAAATAATAATATAAATAAATAATATAATGCAAATAATATAAATAGATATATTTAAAGAGTAGTGTCAGCTTTAACTCAAGTCAAACTTCTGTAGAAATTAAATGTATATTTAATGTACATTCCAATATTTAACTAGCCTTCAAAATTACATTTTTCTAAATCTTCCTCTGTGTTCATCTGTTTACCTACTTAGAAAGCCCACAAGGTTGTAAGCTGAGTGCATTTTGATGCTGAACAAAAATGAGTTATAATTAGCAATGTATCAATAATACCTGGAATTTCTAAATCATTTGCCTATGTGCTGCTATATGCTTCTATGAGCATATTATGAGCTTCCTAAAGAGTCAAAAATTTGTGATACCAAGAATATACCTTAGCAGGGTCATGGTACAAATCCTGCACTGTCTTGGTGAATGAACAAATGGTCACCTTTGAGTGTATCATGTGATATATTAGTCATGACAATTAATAGATCAGACATAAAAAAACAATTTTAATGGCATTCAAAATAAATATTCAAAGACAAGTGAAAATAGCATGGCATGAGTGCAGTTTATGTTTTAAAACATGTAGCCAGTGGTGGCCTGGATTTGAAACTAACCTCCTCAAATGCTCTGTATATGCTGATGTTCTACATTTTTGTATAATTATGTTTCATCCTCCATTTCCCCATGTATTATGCTATATTAATTATGTGGAAGGCTGCACATGCTAGGTTGGGACCTCCTTGGGGACTTTTATTCCCCAGTTCTATCAAAAGCTTAAGACATGGTCAACACTCAATAAATATTTATTGAATAAATAAAATGAAAGATAAACTATTTACAAGAGGCTAGTACAGTCGAAATTTTGAAAAGTATAACCCAATGCAAAGGCCATAAGTGACCATGACCAATAAAACATTCTGCAGTATATACTGTGTCTGCTTTGTGTCTGGGTTAGAGAAAGCTGTATAATTTCAAATAAATTTTTACTAAAACAAAATTGTGATTGTCTTATGCCTCCTACCAACTACCCGCTATTATGTACTTTAACATGTCTTTAGGCTTTAAATTTGGTTTCAGTCCTGTTACTATTTTCTTTTAATTCTTTTATCACCTTAAAGAGTGAATTGTTTCCTTTGCTTTCTCGTGGTAGGTGGTTAACAGTATGCAAGTATAAAAATGTCACCAAAGACTAATAAAAATAAATTGCAGTAGTTTTGCCTAATGCTTTTGCTTCTGACCTACCACACTGACCAGCATATCCAATTAATCATTTCCGATACATTACAAAGTCTGCTTTCTATTTACGGGACAGTGTTGTTTATCAAAACATAGTTGTTTATCTTATTAAATCATAAGGAATTCTTTTTACTTTTCCCTTCAGAAAAGCCAAGTTTGGCTGTCACATTCCTCTTCTTTTCCTTTCCCCAAGTTGCTCAGGAATCAATAAGAAAACAAATTTATTTGATTACTGAAGCTTAAATTATACCTACTTGTCCCAAAGATGTTTATTTAGCACTTACCATGCACAACCATGTTCTAAGTACTTTTATGACTAAACTGAATGACAGTGAATGAATGTAATGTCAAAGAATACAGTCTCTTCAAAAGATACACACACACACACACACACATATTACAAAGCATGAGTTGCTAAGTATACCACAATGGCTTTGAGCAGCTTCGAATTTATTTCTTGGGTATTTTGTTGGGAGCTGTGTGACATTAAAGGAGATGATTTAGCCTCTCTGAGCTTTATTTTTTTCATGTGTAAAAGGGAACACTGTTTCATTTGCATCTGGATTATTGAGTTATAATCTGGAAATAGAAAAATCCTCTAGTGGGAGATGAAAAAGCCAACATTGTTCATACTTTAACATTATTCTTCCCTGGAACACATCTACACTAAGCCAGTGTTGGCTAGAAAGTGAAATGTTTTTAGCGTTTAGAGAGAGAATGGTTTTTCTGTATGGATGACTTGTTTTGTGGCAGAGATGGAAAGACTGGTAGGATTTAAACATATAATTAAAATAAATAAGACAGCTAAGTCAATCCAATCTACTTAGGAGGCTGAAGAAGGAGCATCACAGTTTAAAGACAGCCTGAGGAACTTACCAAGACCCCGTCTCAAAATAAAATAATAACTCAACAAGAACAATAACAGTGCTGCTACTAATAAAATGGACTATTAATACACCTCAGTGTTCCATGGGTTTAATCATCAGTACCCCAAAACATTTTTTAAAGGCAAAGTATGAGGGGAGAAGACAAGATGGCTGATCAGTGAGCAACAAAATACAAAGCCTCCGGGGAGAAACAATTCATATGCCAGACTAAAACACCCTGGAGAGACCCAAACAGAGGGAGATGGATCCTCTAGACACAGGAAGAAATTAAAATGTAAAGAAGCTCATCAAATACTTCGGGACTACAACTGAACAGGTAAACACTATGGGACACAGCATTTTTGTGATGACCTGCCAAGTTTGCACCAGCTTGAATCCACGCCGGCCTGCAGAGCCACCCAAACTCGTTTCCACCACCACTCACAGGAAGTGCAGCAGAGCTGAAGTCAGGGGTTGGTGAGCCCAACAGAGAGCAGAGCTGGTGAAGGGACCTTCATTAATCCATGGTCAGTGCTGGGACTGAGACCTCCCCCATGGGAAGGGTGCAACCAAATGGGCGACATGTTGGAATTGGGCAGGAGGAGCCTGAACTGGGAATGACAGTGACTTCAGTTGGTTGCTCCCTCCCCAGAGCAGATTCCTGTGATTTACTTGGACTGGGCCACACCCCTGGCCGGGACCCAATGAGCCATCCCAAATCAATTCCCTGTGCCTAGCATGCACTAACCAGGTGAAGGCCCCTGAAGTTTGGCTGGCCCAGTGGGGAGGGGCAGGCATAGGCAGTCTGCTTACACCTCAGTGACAAGAGCAGGCAGGAAAGGGCAGAGTTCTCTTGCCAGCATGCTTCTGAGGAACTGTGACCAACAGGGAAGGGGGCTGGGACCTGCACTGTAACCTATGTGGAGGAAGCCAGGACCATGACAGGAGAGAGAGGCAGGAGGAGGCCCCCAGCCCAGAACCCTGAGACCACTGATCCAGGAGAAGGAAAAACAAGGGAGACTGAGGGCGGCAAACACACAACATCAGACATGGCTTCAATGGACATTAAGAGAAATCTTTGGGACCTTGTAGATGAGCTCAAAACTGAAATATTAAATCAGGTAAAGCAAGATATGGGTAGAGTAATAAAAGAAATGCTCTCAGGAAGCATCTCTCAGGATGATACAGATGGAAGAAGGGAGGAACACAAAAAAAGGAGAGAAACATTTGATAAATAATATAAAGAAAACATAGGATACATAAAGCAGATTCAAAGAGACTACCAGGAAATTAAAAACTCCATTGAAAGCTGGCAAAACACCTTAAAAGAAACTAAGGACTATCAAAACTTGAAGACAAGTTTGCAATGTGTGATCATGAAAGGAAAGAGCTCTTAAAAATAACAAGGAAACAGGCAGTAACAATACAAAGGACTAGAAGATGAAAAGAGAATTTACAATTTAAGAACAAGAAATGTGAACAAAGAAGCAGGAATACATACAGCTGAATTACAAAGGCTATTCATGGAAATAATTAAGGAAAACTTCCCAAGCAAGGGAAAAGAAAATGACATTTGGTTATGTGAGGCATACAGAACTCCAGCCACATACAACCGAAACAGATCTACACCCTGTGTGATAATAATAATCAAGATGCCAGAAATTCAATATAAAAACAGAATATTAGAAACAGTCAGAGAAAAGAAACAGATTACCTATAAAGGTAAGCCCATCAGAATCACGGCTGACTTCTCAACTAAGACCATCAGATCAAGAAGAGCTTGGAGCGAAGTATTCCAAGTCCTGAAAGAAAACAAC
The DNA here is from genome assembly GCA_004027455.1 of Hydrochoerus hydrochaeris. Lineage (NCBI taxonomy): Eukaryota > Metazoa > Chordata > Mammalia > Rodentia > Hydrochaeridae > Hydrochoerus > Hydrochoerus hydrochaeris. The sequence continues at coordinate 217,803 of PVLA01002999.1, forward strand.
CTCCAGCCCAGATTGATGTACCCTGCAAATCTGTCACTAGAAATTAATGGAGAAACAAGATGTCTCCATGACAAAGAGGAACTGGGCAAGTTTGTGAACACCAATCCAACCCTACAGAGAATACTGAAGGATGCTCTAGAGAGAGAGAAAAAAAATACCAGAATTTTAGGAACAGTGGCAGAAAGGCTTCTGTGAGTGGGGCAGGCAGTAGAATGAAGGAGAAAAGCAGACAAACAAAGAAAGGAAAATAGCGTAGCAGAAATGAGGCAGAGAAGGATAACTAGAAACTCTAACATAGATGGCCTTGATACGCTATATTGTTAATAGTGCACCAGGATTTAAAACCCACATTACTCACACTACTCTGCTTAGATGTATTATATTCTGTTCCAGTCATTCTACCTGTACTAGATTTGAGGGCACAGAGTGTAATCCTGAAAATAACAGGATACAGTATGGTAATCACCCTTAATTTCCTATTAACTTAATCTAAAGCTCTATAAAATCTACACTGTTTTTCCATGACTGATTGTAATCGAATCTGGTTTGTTAGATCACTGTTTTGTATTGATAGATTTTATTCAAAGCTGTTATGATTGATGGTATCAAGTCTGAGAGTATAGGCAACTGCACTTAAGATGACAAGATCCACTAGAATATCCATTCTGGTTTGATTATTACCTGCCTTTGAAGTTTTATAATGTCTACAATACTTTATTTTTACTAATATTGTTATTTACTGCTATACTCAATTATACTGCTATATTCAATTATACCTGATGATATGGACATTCTATTGAAAATAATAAGAAACAACACAGTAACCATTGTAGATCACCTTGTACTGTGGTTTTATATGACTTTTTTTTGGTTTCATGTTCTTATAGGAATTTTTTTTGTTTTGTCTTGCTATGTTTTGTTTTTCCCTCTAATACAGAAAGGATAGAAATACATGTAAAGACTCATACATGCGTAGCTGTTTACAGTCTCACTGTTTGAATGTCTACTTTGTATGCTTTAATTTTGTAACTTGAGCAACTATTTCTAAGAGGAAAGTATGTAATTTATCAACTAGTGATTTCTTACTGTTTATCTTTTTTTAAATTCTGACTCATTTCTACTCTTTTCCTGTTTTTTTTTCTTTAAGTAAAATTTTAAAAAAGGCAAAGTATGAGGACAAGAGCATTGACTACTTGCAACAGTTCAAAAGACAGGAAATTGAAAACTATTAATTTTCTTAATCATTATATTTTTCTAAATGTTAAGTACCTATAGTATATACAGCACATGTTAGGTTCCTTAGAGAGAAATAACATAGAGATCAAAGTCCCACCAAAATAAACATACTATAAAAATAAAACAGACATGATGAGTGGTGTCTCCTCTGATGAGAGTAACTGATCTACTAGAGAACAATAGAAAAGATAGCCCAGTCTGGTAGGTCATGGGGAAGAATAGCAAGGGAAGGGATTCGGTGAGCGTGCACATGAAAGAAGCCACCCTCAGTACTGTCTTCATGCTACCATCCTGCAGCAAGATTGCTATGGATTATCTTCTATGTTCATGTAGTAACAAAAACACAGATGAGAGGAACAAACATCTATGGTAAAGACAGTTTCCTAACTCAGATCAGAAGACTGTGGGCTTGTAATCACAGGGCTACTTAGGAAATTCGACACTCACTGTAGCAGGTGGGGACCAAGCAAATCTTGCAGAATCTTGAAAAAGTGTGGAGAGTTTAAGTGTGACCTCTAAACTGAGAGCTTCAAAATCAAGGCTGGAAATTAACTAGACTGAGTCCCAGAGTAACCTGATGAGTTTCTGGGAGGGCTGCTCCCTAACTATCCTATACCACATTTTCCCCATGAGTAGCATTAATAATGTCGGTTTGCAAAGACCATGACAACCCTAGGGACATATTACTACAGGAATAGCTCCCCCTCCCATGTTGGCGCGGGTTGGGGGTGTGTTCAGAGACCTCCAGGTGATAACTGAAACCACAGATAGCACTCAACTCCATGTATATAGTTTTATTTTTCCTTTATAGATGTTTTTTTGTACCTGTATATAAATACTGAACTCAACACAGTTCAAAACTTGCTTCAGGTGAGATCTTTTCACAATCAATTTCTTCAACTCTGCCAGAAGTGTTGAAGTAGGGAAAAGATTTTTAACCAACATATATAGTCTTTCCACTAATTTTTATAGTTTTCAGTCCAAACCTATACCCGAATCTATGTGACCATTTCAAACTTGTAATAAATGGCTACCCATTCCTAGTTTCAGGGGAAAGTGAAGCTTTATTATGGACTCAGTGCTTTCTAATGCAACATGCTGTCATCAATAAGAACACACTTTCTGTTTATAGTCTTCATCCACACATTTAATGTCTTCCATCTTAACCTAAGTATTATCAGGCACTGTGGTGGCAGCATTTGCATTTTGATGTGTAACAATAAGAATAGCACAAATGTCTCTTTTCTTCATAATTTCACAGACAATAGATTTGTTACTGTTGTGGATCTCAGCAGGTTCAGTATATGAATTTTTTCTTCTTTGCTTATTAGGTCCAGAACTTTCTCCATGTCTTAGGAAAAAGGAAAGAAAGAATTTTATACCCTCTCTTTGAAATCTGCAGAAGACCCCCCAGTCTCACTACTTTTGTGCTTTAGCATCATTAAATTAAATACGAGCTACTTAAACATAAACAATGTGATACCACAAACTTCAACCTGATACTAAGTGAATAAGGGGTGGTAGAGCTTATGGTATGGGTGTGTGGGGGTGCTAGGAAAAGAGGTGCCTCATTATCTCCTTGGGATGTCATGGAATGGCCTGAGATTTCAGCATTCTTCTATGAGTGGCATAATTTTAAACATGATGTACTTATTTCTGAATATTTTCCATTTACTATTTTCAAACCAAAGGAACTGAAACCAAAGAAAGCAAAGTTTGATAAAGGGGGAGGACTGTACTTATTATCAACTTACTGAGTAAATGAATCAATGAGATGGTTATTAAATGACTATTTTCTAGTCATTATTCAATGACAAGTCAAGACATATAATTTCTTTAAATGAGTTCTGTACTGTTAGCACCTAACATTAATAATATTTATCAAATAAAATAAAATTTTGAAGACAAAAATAACACCTGCTGAATAATTTTAATGTTAAAAATAATAAAAATAATAATAAAATTGCTTTTTTATATTGTACTTTATTCTTTCCCAAAGTAATTTGGGAATTTTTCCAGCTTTTCATTTTATATTTTATAGGTTTAGGAAATATACTCTTTATTCAGAATGACTGGAACAATAAAAGGACATAAAATAATAGCCAATAATAGTAAACATAATGACACATTGATGATGAAATAAGAACCACCATTCACTGAATAACTGCTGTTTTTCAGAACTACAATAAGCACTTCATACATGGTAATTTATTTAATCTTCACAACAATCCTATGCAGTAGGAACTATTGCCCATTTCTTGAAAGAGTGGAGCAAACTCAAAAGTTGGAAATCTTAGAAAAATGTTAAAGATCATACAGCAAGGAAATGAAAAGTCCAGAATTGGTACCCAAGTCTGTCTGACTCCAAAATGCATAAAGTGCGTTCTCTTGATCACTTCAGAAATCTGTCAAGCACAGTCCTAAATAACAACTAATGTTACCTATATTCCACAGATGGAATTTCTGAAGTTGTATCATTTAGCCTCAATCAACAATAGGAATTTAAGAGTTTGATTTCTAAACAAGAAAACTGAGGCTTACAGAATCTTGGCTCCTTGACCATGTACATAAACTTAGTAGGTGACAGAATTGAAAAAGGACTCCAGTGCACCTTGAAGAGCCATCAGGATGTTCAGATGTTACCTTAATAACTGGTAATTAATTATTTTGCTTAGGAAAAATTATTATATTTCTAGTATGTAAGATTTTACTGTACTTAGGATAAAGTAACATACATACACTTAACATTAAAGTTGTACCAATATAATTTTCTTTCCCATGATGATTAGAAAGGCACTTTAGAATTTTGAAGTGTCTCATTGTCATGCACATAATTAGCATATAATAATAGTTTCACAGTGTGGGTATTTGAACATTTGGTCCATTTAGCTTCTGAATATGTGAGAGTTTGCTTAAATGCTTTCCTTTACTATCATAATGTCTGAACAAATTATTTTGAAATCAAGTGTAAATGGAAAACAAGGTAAAGAGAACTCTTGACTCAAGCCTTACCCACTCATGTGAGAGAAAAATATATCACCTTTCTCTAGTGGGATGGATAAATTACAAGAGAAATAGAGAAAAGCTCCAATGACTTCAGCATCTAAAGTTTATCATCCATACCTATTTGATTTCATTGATAATGACTTTGACTACCAATTATTTCAACTAATAATTAGAGAAATTGTCCCCACCTTCAGATCTATTTCATGAAAATGAATGTTTCCCTAGCACAATAACCTTTAAGTTATTAAAAACATTAAGTTATTTAATGAGAAATATTTGTCTTTTCATTTGATATATTGGGATTTAAGTTATGTATATGTCCATCATTTTTGTGTGTTTTGAAATCTGCTGTGTATTATACTTTTACAGTAAAAATACACTAATACACTAATAGTCTAGTATTATGTGTAATACTAATAGTGTAATAGTCATTACACTAATAGTCTAGTATTATGTAAATCAATTTTATCCAAATATATCTGTATTTTATTCTCTATATCCCTAATGCAATATATCAAACAATAACTCATTTGTCAAAGGGAGACAGTTCATTAAAATTCAGCAACCATTTGGCCAGGATAAAACAGCAACAGTATAAAATTTGATGTTGTGAAACTTAACAAATGAGGGAATGAGGAAAGTGCAAATCAGGAAATTGCAAGCCTGCCCTCTACGGCCATTTTTGGGTCACTTGTCACAATTTTAATATTACAATTGTTTTACAAAAAGTCTCCAAGTTATTAGGCTTGGAGGAAGCCAATTTACAGCTGGGTGACTTGAATATCAGGGGCATTCAATAAATGAGAACATGATGTCACTTGGGATTTAAGAATGGAAAATGTACCACACTCAAGCTCTAGTCTACAACTAAGTTTTTTAAAATAAATTTTTATATACAAGTAACTTAGAAAGTATATTCCTTACTTTGTTGAGTTGTACTTAAGCAGCATAATAAATACAAATTTGAGACATTTGTATTTTTGAATGCAGTATTTGCTCTATGCTTTTAAAAAGAAAGAACATATTATGTGTGGAAAAACCACCTACAGTTGTTTTGGATGATTTAAAAAGCAAAGCCTATGAAATTTCTTTTCAGCTGATACCTATTCTATTGTGAACCTTACAGCATTACACAAGGTAGCCAGTGGTTCATTTTTAACTTAAGGAAAAAACTGAACACAGGTAATTTTTAAGTTATATGAAAATTTTCCTTCAACATGTGTCTATGGAATTAGTTTAAATTTAAAATAAAAACATTTTTTAACTGACACATAAAAATTGTACAAGTTTTGATGTATCATGTGATATTTTGAACATGAATATATTGTATGATGTTCAAACCAGAATAACTATATCTTTTCAAACATATATAATTCTTTTACAATACTAACATTTAATATCCTCTCTTCTACTTTTTTGGAATATGTAGCCTGTAAATTTTACATGGAATCAATTTATCATGTAATATCATACCAGAAATTCTTACCATTGTACTACCTAATTATAATTTAATATTCACTGATAAACTATTACCCAAATCCCTCTGCACAGTTTGCTAACATGCCTGTACTAATTTATATTCCCTCCGACAGTGTGCAGTGTCCCCTGCCACACCATCCCAGGAACTTGTCATCTTTTGTCTTTATGATAAAAGCCATTTTTACCAAAATGAGGTGACATCTCATTGATGTTTTGTTTGCACTTTTGATGATTAGTATTACTCAACATTTTTCCATATAACTTATAGACAAAAGTTTTTTAATTAAAAAATATCTTAAAATTTAGATGATGCTTAACAATATCATTTTATTTGCCTAGTGCAGTCTGAGCAGGAGATCAGTGTAGGCAGTTTAGTGAGATCAGGTCTCAAAAAAATTAGAACAAATCAGTCACTTTATTCAAATAATATATTCATTTGTGAGTGAATACCTAATTAAGGGAAAATGGAAACATAGAAATGCTGATTTGCATATATGTGCACAATTTTTAGAGCTCTATATCTAAATAAGTTCCCATTTAGGATCTCTTCACTTAAGTGTTAACCATATACTTCTATAATCCTCCTTTTGTTTCCAAACAAATTGGTCTCCATGTGTAGTGATCAGGAAATGTCATAATTGGTTCTTTGCTTCACAAAGCCAAAAACAATTCATTTCTAAAAAAGTATGTATCATTCCAAGGACAAGTATTAGGATTTAATTGGTTGGGGGCTACAGTCTCTAATACTCAAGATTTAATCTTTTCTCTTCTTCAGTTGACAGTAATGTATGTGGGCACATAGCTTTTGTTTTCCATTCTCTGAATACATTTGTTCCAGTTAGCATAAGTTTTTGCATGTGGTACAAATGGCATGCATAACGAAACAATTCAACCTTCTCAGACTTCTTTGGCCCTTCCACATATCAAACCTGCCTTAGAAACCTACTTTCTGATCTCCCTGGGTTTGTTGTAAAGAGATTTTCCTATGCAAATGAGCAAACCTGTATAATGAGCTCTCTAGCATATTTTTTACTATCAAAGTTGCACCTGCTGTTAGAAAGTAGCAGTTGATGTCACAACTACTATTCTGTTATGCATGCAAAAGAAGTAATCAAAGTACCCTAGGTAGTTGTTGATTAGTAGTTAATAGAGTGGTACAACTGTTTTCTTTTAAACTGTTAGTCAAATTATATAGCTAATAAGCAAATGACAAAATAAGCAAAGGTATTTCTGCTGTCTAGTTTTGCTCTTCACAGAGGGGTTTTGCTCTTGACAGATCAAAGAGTGAGGGTGGCATTCAACTCTATGACCTGTCATTCTGTAAAAAGTACATGTCTTGCCAAAAATGAATCTACATATCACATATTGTTTTATCATGTTCATGTACTTGTTTGAACAAGCCACCTTGCTTAAACTATGAAGAAGTTCTGACACATGTTGTCTGCTCAAAGGAATTACAATTGCAATAGGTATTAAGAAGAGGGAACATTAAAATACTCAGCTACTACATACTAGGCTTTGGTGATTGACATATCCTTTTAGATTGGTTTCATTGTCCTTTGTTTATTCCCAATACTTAGCTTCAACTAAAATAATCTGAGTGTGTAAGAACTGTAGCTATCTATGAAATTTATTACAAGGAGATTCCTTATTCAATTTTTCAAATATGAGCCACTAAAATTTCTATTCTATGCTATTGTAAAAATCAATTTTCAAAAATAAACAAATAATGTGACTTTTTCAAAGTTGAACATATTAATACTTGAATTCATTTATTAGGTATAAAACTCTAAAATTATATTCTATTATAAATTGTAGGAAAACTAGAACAGAAATATACTTGTTTTTATAATATTAGAATGATGATGATTCAAAAAGATGGCTGATCATTGAGCAACAAAATATAAAGCCTCCCTGGAGAAACAACTCCTATGCCAGAATAAAACATCCTGGAGAGACCCAGACAGAGGGAGATGGATCCTCTTGACACAGGAAGAAATTAAAACAGAAAAAGCTTGTCAAACATGCAGTCTCTGGACTACAATTGGAACAGCTAAAATCACCAGACACGGCGCTTTCACTGAAACCCACCAAGTTCTTGCCAGCCTGAATTTGCACCAGCTGGCAGAGTGGCCCAAACTAGTTCCTGCCATCACTCACAGGAGCCACAGCCATGATGAAGTTGGGGGTTAGTGAGCCCAACAGAGAGTGGAGCCAGTGAAGGAAACTTCATTAATTAATACACAATCAGTGCTGGGAATAAGACCCCCCCCCACGGGAAGGATGCGACCAAATGTGTGACATGTTGGAATCAGGCAGGAGGAGCCTGAACTATGAACAACAGTGACTTCAGTTGGTTGCTCCCTCCCCAGAACAGATTCATGGGATTTGATTGGACTGGGTCACACCCTGACCAGGACCCAATAAGCCATCCCAAACTGATTCCCTACACTAGCACACACTAACCTGGTGAAGGCCCCTGAAATTTGACTGGTACAGTGGGGAGGGGCCATCATACACAGCCCCTGCTTACACCTCAGTGACAAGAGCTAACAGGAAAGGGCAGAAATCCCTCACGAGTGTGCTTCAGAAGAACTATAATCAACAAGGAAAGGGGCTGAGACTTCCACTATAAACCTGTATGGAAGAAACCAAAACCATGACAAGAGAGAGAAACAAGAAAAAGCCCCCAACCCAAAACCCTGAGAACACTGATCCAGGAGAGGGAAAAACAAAAGAGACTGAGGGCAGCAAACATGCAACATCGGACATAGCTTCAATGGACATTATGAGATATCTTCGGGACCTTGTAAATGAGCTCAAAACTGAAATATTAAATCAGGTGAAGCAAGATATGAGTAGAGTAATAAAATAAATGCTAAGCTTCTCTCAGGAAGACATAGACAGAAGAAGGGAGGAACACAAAAAAAGAGGAGAGAAACATTCAATAAAGAATATAAAGAAAATATAGAATATATGAAGGAGATTCAAAGAGACGACCAGGAAATTAAAAACCTCATTGAAAGCTGGCAAAACTTCTTAAAAAAAACTAAGGACAGACTATCAAAACTTGAAGACAAGTTTGCAATGTGTGATCATGAAAGGAAAATAATCTCTTAAAAATAACAAAGAAACAGGCAGTAACAATACAAAGGCTAGAAGACGACATGAGAATCTATAATTTAAGAATAAGAAATGTGAATGAAGAAGCAGGAATACAAACAGGAGAATTACAAAGGCTATTCACAGGAATAATTAAGGAAAACTTCCCAAGCATGGGAAAAGAAAATGACATTTGGTTATGTGAGGAATATAGAATTCCAGCCACCTACAACCAAAACAGAGCTACACCCAGACATATAATAATTAAGATACCAGAAATTTAATATAAAAACAGAATATTAATAGCCATCAGAGAAAAGAAACAAGTAACCTATTAAGGAAAGCCCATCAAGATCAACACAGACCATAAGATCAAGAAGAGCTTGGAGCAAAGTACTCCAAGCCGTGAAGGAAAATAACCTCCAGCCCAGATTGATGTACCCTGCAAAACTGTCACTAGAAATTAATGGAGAAACAAGATGCTTCCATGACAAAGAGGAGCTGGGCAAGTTTGTGAACACCAATCCAACCCTACAGAGTGTACTGAAGGACATTCTAGAGAGAGAGAGAAATAAATACCAGGATTTTAGGAACAGTGGCAGAAAGGCCTCAATGAGTGGGGCAGGCAGTAGAATGAAGGAGAAAAGCAGACAAAGAAAGAAAGGAAAATAGCATAGCAGAAATGAGGCAGAGAAGAATAACTAGAAACTCTAACATAGATGGCCTTGATACGCTATATTGTCAATAGTGTACCAGGATTTAAAACCCACATTACTCACATCACTATACTTAGATGTATTATATTCTGTTCCAGTCGTTCTACCTGTACTAGATTTGAGGGCACAGACAGTAATCCTGAAAATAACAGGATATAGTATGGCAATCATCCTTAATTTGCTATTAACTTAATTTGAAGCTCTGTATAACCTACACTGTTTTACCATGACAGATCATAATTGAATCTGGTTTGTTAAATCGCTGTTTTGTATTGATAGATTTTATTCAAAGCTGTTATGATTGATGGTATCAAGTCTGAGAGTATAGGCAACTACACTGAAGATGACAAGATTCACTAGAATATCCACTCTGGTTTGATTATTACCCACCTTTGAAGTTTTATATTGTCTACAATGTTTTATTTCTACTAATATTGTTATGTACTGCTATATTCAATTATACTGCTATATTCAATTATGCCTGATGATATAGACAATTCTATTGAAGATAATAAGAAACAACACAGTAATCATTGTAGATCACCTTGTACTGTGGTTTTATACGACTTTTTGGTTTCAAGTTCCTATAGGAATTTGTTTTGTTTTGTCTTGCTATGTTTTGTTTTTTCCTCTAATACAGAAAGGATAGAAATACATGTAAAGACTCATGCATGTGCAGCTGTTTACAGTCTCACTGTTTGAATATCTACTTTGCATGCTTTAATTTTGTAACTTGAACCACTATTTCTAAGAGGACAATATATAATTTATCAACTAGTGATTTCTTACCGTTTATCTTTTTTCTGAAATTCTGTGTTATCTTTACCCTTTACATGTATTTTTTCTCTTTAAATAAAAAAAGTATTAGAATGATGAAAAATCCATGATTTGTTTTGAAAGGATCATAAAAGAGAAGGCACAATAAGATTTGTAGAAAAGCATTGATGAAATTTTATCTTGAGAAATGCAAAATTTTAAACATGAAACTGGTTTACTCTATATTTCAAATTTGAAAAGTAATTGAATACATTCAATTAATCAGAATTTTCAGCCCACTTGTTGACTAATAATTTCATTGAACATTACCTTTTCAATTATTCACTTTGTTGTCCAATGTAAGATGAAATTTAGAATTAAATATTTATCAAAACCAATGATACTGTGCTGTTACATTGTAACTTGTGTTTTGCTCCTAACATATTAAAAAAAGTGAATGTATTTATTTATGTATATATTCAATGTCCATTATTTTATTGTCTGCTCTGGGTTTAGCATTGAACCGGCATCCCAGAGAAATACATGCATAATGTAGACAATGTAATTTCTGGCATTGATTTACTGTTGCTTAGCTGTTATAGGCAGTTTGCTTGGCTCCTCCACAGGCCTATAAGCTTTTAGGAATAGAGTTAAACTCATATATGTTGCCCAATGTTCTTCTACAAATAACTAAAGTAACAAACTAGTTTATTTTCCAAGAAGAAGCATGTATTAGGAGTTACCTTCATTTATTCATTTCCTGCTACCTTCTTTTCTCCTTAGCAATCTTTTCCACATAACATTAACTATTTCCCAGACCAATTTACAGTTTCATTTCTCTTAGCTTGTGTTATTACTAAATTACTGCTAAGAAACATTTCCTATGTCTGACTGTTCAAAAACTTAATTCCTCCATTTCAAAAGTAGTAGTACTTCCATGTTAAGTGTGCCACTGTTACTGACATGAACTCATTGGCATGTAAGTAACCAGTGACACCTCTTACTAAGCCATTGCAGATCTGCTGTGATTTTTTTTTTTTAATCTTTGCTCTTAAGTGCCAAGAAAATTTTTTTGGGAGATAAGAGTTACCAGAAATCAAACTGAGAACATTGTGCTTGCCAGGCAGTTGTTTTACAACTGAGCTAAATCCCCGGCCCCTGCTCAGAAAATTTTTAATGCTTAAGAGAGATTCAATAGGTGATGATTGAATTCAAACTAGTGGATGTGATACACATCACACACAAAAGTTATTGTTTCTTACATTTGGAAATTATATATTGAGAATCTACTGTTTTAGCCACAACCTGGGGGATATATGCTATTTTGATCATGGGGTCATTTTAAAGCAATATAGAAATAAACAATGAGCTTTGTTTTTAAATAAGGTAGTTTATAAAACAGATACTCATATATGATCTCTGACCCTTACCCACCAAGACTCACACCTCTGGTACAAGAGAGGTTGAGAGATGGCGTAAGTAGTGTGTTAGAAGTGAGGGAAGAGTGAGAATTAACAATTGATGGACAGAAATAGAGATCTATTGACCAATTTATGTTTTGGCTAAACTATGATTAAAAAATCTGCATAAAACAGTTATAAAATGACTATACAAGAGGAACAGGTAAAGCAACATGTAATATAAAAGGAGTTGGGTACATTTTAGGCTTTGTCTAAGAATTAGTCATTAATATACTATAAAATAGGATATTTTGCCCTGTGCTTGCTTCCAACTCCTTCCACCTACAAGACCTCTCTTTCCTTCAGATTTCCCAATATACTTTCCTACATATTCTCTACCTCCAAACTCTTTCACCTAATTCCCTCAGGCCTTATTTGGAAACAGAATCATTGTTGTATTGATTCTACTCCTTTCAGGAGTATTTGAAATCAAGCAAGAGATACATTTTATATTAGACCAAAAGAGTCAGTTTTGAACCAAGAGGTTACAGGCAGTAAAGGAAGCAAGGGGAAATGAAATACCACAACTCCGAAACTTGTTGCTCCACTGATTTCAGTCTTGTCTGTCATGATGATGTTAAACAAAGATAAAGAAACTCCTACTACATATGGAGCAAGATATTACCAGGATTATTCTATCCTGTTATGGAAAAGTAATGTTGATAGCCACATGGAAAGACAAAATTAGTAACTATTTTAGAAGGAGAAAACCAAAAAGATAATTTAATTCCTAAAAGTGCTATCTCTATATGAGTATTACTTTTGAGTCTTGGTTCAGAAAATATGCACTCTGGTACTATTCCATAATAATATCGTGATATTTTATGTTTGTTCTATAAATTTATTTTCAAATTAATTGGAAAGTCACTAGTCATCACAGAACTCAGAATAAGTTTAATTTTGTTTGTCATTTTCATTCATCTTTATCTACCAAAGAGACTCCATATACATTGCCAAACAGTATTATAATTTGCTGCATTGCAATGTGTCCTACTTTTGCTATTTTATTGAAAGAACCATAATATACTTTACTTTGATGCAAAAATCATTGTCTACAAGTTTTTCCAAAATGTACAAAGTTCAACCTCTTCATTAAATTTGAGAAACAATCTTCAATGTTGTTTTATAAACGTACTTCACATATCGATTGTTTACTACCAGCTAAATCAAGATATTTAGATTATTGCCTGAAATAAAACAAACCTAGGTGGAAAAAATCACAGGACTATTTGTAGAGAAAGAATTAAATTTTGATAAACACAATTCTATTAATAAACCAGTAAGTGATTATGTTTATTTAAAAGTATATGTGCATATATAAATAAATAATATATACAATTTTTATGCAGATGGATATCACATTATCTTTTAGACTCTCACTTAAAAATTAAAGGAAATTCATCTCTAGAAGTTTAAGTGATCTATTCTTCATCATATCTTTTATTCATAACCACAGCTGGGCCCAAACAGAAAAGTTTTGATGTACAGGTGTTCTCTAATAATTTTTGGAAATTTATATTCAAATTAGAATATATAAGTAAGTTTATGAACTCAATGTTCTAAAAGATGGAATCATTTAAAATATATTTGCTATCAGAGGCATCATTCTCAACAACAATTACTATTGCATGAATAAAACTTAAATACTAAAACCCGTAAGCAGTATATGAATCACTTAGAGATACTGCATCAATGCTCAAAGAGATAAATGGAAGAAATCAAATTATAAATCTAGAGGGGAAACTAGAAATGGTAGGAGGTTCATATGTTTTATGAGACTGTTCCTCAAGCTGAATTCACTCAGAATTTGAATTCAAATTTTTTGAATGATTAGACAAATTTCAAGGTCATGGCCATTGGTTATACAGGGGAGGTAGAGTCCAAACATGGGGTGCTCTTCAACTAACATCTCCACCTTGATTTCAATAGAGGAGAATATAGAAAAAAAATCCATCTTTCAGAAATTATTGGTGAAACATGCCAAAATTTAGAAAACATCACCTTTCTTAGAAGAAACACAGCATATATAATAAGAGGGTGGAGATGGAAATTTATGAATGGAGATTGTCTATACGTTCACATGGAGTGGAGAGCGGCTTCAATTTGGTGGGCTCATTTCAGATCCACCAAGTGCCAGGAAAGTAAACTGGATTCCTAGATTCCAGTTCCTGAAGGTCAGAGGGCTCTCCCTTGCTCCACAGAGACCAGAAGCACTAATAATAAAGGAATCAGACCTAAACCTGTAAACTGAGTCTTTGGATACACATACATAGACTATATTTTGTCTGAGGCAGAGAATGACAATTGTGAATTTAAAACTAACTTGAAATTTTTCACTGATTTAGTATATGCAGTTAAGTAATACCATTTAATTCACTAAGGCCTATTATGTACGTAAAGTGTTTGAATTTTCTGTAATCCAAAACTTTGTTGAGTTGGGTTTTTATCTCCAAGATCTAGTTTTATAGATATTGATAAATGAGAGAATAGTTCTGTACATTAATTTTTTGCACTTTTTCACTATGGAGAATTTAGAGATCAAAGTTCCTAAGTTCATAAAATTACACTTAGAAGTCCATTTACATTTATTTGGAAACTAAAATTGTAATTCATTCTCTAAAGTTTTATTTTTAGACTTGTTCATCTTGTTTTCACTCTGCATAATATACTATTAATTACAATGAAGATATGTTTGGAAAATTATTGCAACCATTTATCAGGGTAATGTTTTTTACTTGCACACACAAAAAACAAATACTGTTTCATTATACTCTTTTAGAATGAATCTCCTTCTGTAGCATTTTTAGAGACCATGTCAAAAAGCACTCCAAAATATTTTTAGATTTATCTTCTGTAGTACATACTCACATGGCACTCAACTACTTGAAAAGTATGTTAGACAAATTTTAAATAGTTATTAATAATTTTGGTATGATCTACAGTGTATAGAAATACTAGTTAAAAGTATAAAATTTTGTATAGGTAGATTCTATCCTTATTGCTTTACATTTATTAACTTCATTAATTTAACACCAACTTTATGAGGAGGAACTGTTATTATCTCCATTTTATACTATCTTTCTCCAAATTACTCAGCTATCAAATGATAAAAGTAGGATTTAGAAACAAGTGGTCAAATTCCATAATGCTTTTAATAAATATCTTATCCTGTCTAATGACAGCGAAGACCATATCCTATTACTGAGGATACATGAATGGCAAAAATATCAATATCCTTTTTAGCTTATAATCTTTCTCAAAATGTTGGGTGGCCCATGCCGCAGATAGTTAGAAAGTTTTATATATTCAGTTTTAACAAATAGAACAAAGGATTTTTTTTCATTTTTTTTATTTAAAGAGAAAAAAAAACAGGAAAAAGGTAGAAATATTACAGAATTTCAAGAAAAGAAGATAAATAATAAGAAATCACTAGTCGATACATTACACATTGTTCTTTTAGAAATAGTTATTCAAGTTACAGGATTAAAGCACACAAAGTAGGCACTAAAGCAGTGAGAGTGCAAACAGATCTGTTCAACAATCCAACAAGAACCTAGAAATATGGTCATCAATCCCACACATCTAAACATACATGCAGCTATATCTTTTATAGCGCTTCCTATTTCCTCTTTTTTTAACAATAGTAATTATACATTTTTAAAATTTTATTTAAAGAGAAGAAAAAAAAACAAAAAAGGGTAGCAATAATACAGAATTCTAAAAGAAAGAAAGAGAAAGGAGAATGAGAAAAAGCCCCAATAAGAAATCAGTAATTTGTAAATTATGTATTGTCATCTTGGATGTAGTTGTTCAAGTTACAAAGTTAAAGTGTACATAGTAAATATTCAAACAGTCAGACTACAAACAGTTTTGCTCAAAGATCCAACAAAGATTCAGCAATATGGTCATCTATTTTACACACTCAAACTTACATGCAGTTATATCCCTTAGAGCACTTTCTTTTCCTCTCTTTTTTACAATAGCAATTACACATTTTGGTTTTATTACACCTGTAGTTCTTATTTACTTTTTACACTAGAGACACAATATGATATTTATAAATATGATTGTTATTTATTTCACTAATGAGAATAGTCTCAAGTTGTCTCCATTTGCCAAAGAAGGCCTCAAGATTATCCTTTTTTATAGCTGAGTAATATTTCCTTGTATAAAAATGCCACATGTTTTTCATCCAATCTGCAGTTGATGGGCATCTTGGTTGTTTCTAGGATTTAGCTATCACAAATTGTGCAGCTATGAACATGGGAGCACATATATCACTGTGATATGAACTCTTCAGTTCTTTGGGGAAAATGCCTAGGAGGGGGATAGCTGGATTGAATGGGGCTTCTAATCCTAGTCTTCTGAGAATTCTCCATATGGATTTCCATAATGGTTGCAACAGTCTACATTCCCACCAACAGTGGAGCAGTGTTCCTTTTTCCCCGTAGCCTCGCCAACATTTATTATCAGTTGATTTCTTGATGGCAGATATTCTTTCTGGAGTAAGGTGGAATCTCAATACTGTTTTAATTTGCATTTCTCGAATGACCAGTGATGGCGAACATTTCTTCATGTATTTATTTGCCATTTGTATATCTTTCTCTGAGAACTGTGTGTCCATCTCAGACGCCCATTTTTGGAGAGGGTCTTTGAATTTGGGGGCTTGATGTTTTTCAATTCTTTGTATATTCTGGACACAAGTCCTTTGTCTGAGGGGTTGCTGGTTAAAATTTTTTCCCACTCTGTTGGTTTTCTTTTCACTCTGTTGGTGAATTCCCTTGAAGTGCAGAAACTTTTCAATAATGTGAGATCGCATCTGTTGATTCTTTGAAGTGTTTCCCATGCAGTTTGCATTTGGTTCATCAATTCTCTGCCTACCCCTATGTCTCCAAGACTTCTACCGACTTTGTCTTCTGGTAGATTTAGTGTTTCTGTTTTAATATTTAGATGTTATTGTAAAGGGCAATATTTCCATAATTTCTCTCTCAGTGAGTTTTTTGTTTGTGTACAGGAATGCTATTGATTTTGAGCATTGACTTTGTATCCAGCTACACTACTGAACTTGTTTATTACCTCTAGCAGTCTTTTAATGGAGTTTTTTGGGTCTTCTATATAGAGTATCATGTCATCTGCAAATAGTGATAATTTAACTTCTTCCTTTGCTATCTTTATTCCTTTTATTTCTCTCTCTTGTCTGATTGCCCTGGCTAGTGTTTCCAGAA